>JAWWEU010000001.1:51534126-51568419 GCA_035583155.1 Acropternis orthonyx | reverse complement strand
TGATACTTGTCCCTAACCACATGACCCACAGAAGTGGGGCCTATCTAAAACTAAAACCTTAATCTGAGTTTTTTGGGATTTATCAAACCCATCACAATGAAATGAGTATGTTCAGAAACTCATTAGGCTTTATGAATTACATATAAATTTATTTTTGCAATTCATGGAAATAAAAAAATAACTATGGAGAAGTTTGGTTTCCATCATGGATATATATTCTGGTTTAGTATATGTATAACGTAAAATGGGCATCAGAAATAAGTTTTGAAAGAAAACCATGGCCTCTGTCATTTTGCATGGTTATTTTTGCCCCATGAAAACACATAAGTTAAATAGCCCTGCTGAAAGTCTCCCCTTTCATGTATTTACATTTAATTAGACATAAACTAATCACTTTATAAATAAAATTAACATTCACAATGTAACAAAACCAATCAGAAGTAGACATCAATAAAAGTGTGCAGGACAGGAGTTAGAATACGCCCTGAACCTCACACTGGACATTTATTAGCTGTTGTGCTCTCAACAGCTTTAATTACTCAAACACTTCTAAATCTCAAAACAATGTTTCTTTGATGTCCTTTTCAATTGCTGAAGTAAAACTTACCTGGAGCCCATTTTGTTAGTCTAGGTGATTTCCATTCATAGTGAATGGATGGGTGATTATTGCTTTTAGCATCTGAGGAAGATCAGTGTCATTCTGTTCTGCCCCCATGCACAGCCAGCATCCTTGGATGTGTCCTGCAATGTCTCCTCATCTGTGTGAGTCATGATATACGTCTTTGTGGCATGGAACAGTTACCACCTTGGCAGAGGTCAGTATTGCTAATTCTAATTATTACTGTTTCACAGATTGATACGCTCTCAATCCAAATCATTGAATTCAGGCCTATTTTAAAATAGTATATCTATCCTCATACCCAAGAAACTGTGAATAACAGGAAAGAAAATTGCTTACCATAGAAAAAGTAGGTATAGTCACTCTGCTTAATGAGGCAGTAAATGTCAATAGCGGGATAAATTTACAAAAATTAAAAAAGAGAAAAAAATAGTTCTCTTGGTTTTAGACTATGAAACATTCTCTTTCAGTAGAAGTAGGGAGAGCCTTGCTTATTAAGAAAGTTAAAACTAGATGGAAGCAAAGCTCTAGGTAAGGGAAGTAATCCTCTGTTGGCAGGGAAATACATTAGATTAGCTTCTCTGTCCATTGCCAACAGCTGTGGCTGCCAAATTCAAGCAACTTATAACTATCTGAATGTCAGCATCTTTTCCTTCCTAGCTTTATAACAATTGCTAACATTGATCATGTGTTTTGGCCTTTGTGCTGACATACATAAAATGATAGAATGGTTTGGGTTGGAAGAGGCCTTAAAGATAATCTCGTTCCAACTCCCACGCCATGGGCAAGGACATCTTCCACTAGACCAGTTTGCTCAAATCCCCATTCAGTCTTGGCCTTAAACACTTCCAGGGATGGATTATCCACAACTGGGCAACCTCTGCCAGTCTCTCACCAGTGGTATCTTGGGAACCCCAGAGCTCATTGCAGCACTCCAGGTGGGGTCTTATAAACGTGGAGTAGAGGGGCAGAATCACTTCCCTCGCCCTGCTGGCCACACTGCTTCTGATGAGGTTCTGGATACCATTGGCTTTCTGGGCTGCAAGAGCACACTGCTGGCTCATGTTGAGCTTCTCGTCATCGACTCCCTTTCACAGTCTAAGGGAGTCACACCTTGGGGTCACTCCTCAAGTCACTCACATGTTGTTTTCTGATCTTATCACTTTAATCAAGCAGTGAAATATTTCCTGTATAGTTATCATAGTATGTTTTACATGTCTTTTCAAGCAAAAGTTGGAAGATTTACTTCTGGTATAGTTACCTGAATAGCAAAATTTATATTTTCTGTTTCTGGCTTAATGCCACACATTTCCCACATAGAAGTGTTATCACAGGTGTCTAGTTTTTCTGAAAAAATGCATTTCACACTTGAGAGTCCCCTTCATGGAAGAGGGTGGCTCTGACCTGTTAACAGGGATTTCTTTCTTGAACAGGAGTTATTTTTGCATACTTTTCTAGCACTTGGTTGAAGCCGTGAAATAGCAACTTTGCCAGTTCTTCCACACATTCACAGAGGTTTTTCTGTTTTGTTTTTCAATATGAAATTGAGAGGTTTGTTTTGATTTAGTCACCATTCTTTAAAGAGTAAGAGAATCACAATCCCTTTGTCTTCTTTGTACTGCCACAATGGGGAGAGAACATCCAGAAACTGAAGGACAGAGGCATAGAACGTTCCTGACACAGGAAGGTCAAACTGCCCTGGTCTATGAAATCGTGTGTTATGAACTGTAAGTAAATATGATTTTTAGGCTCCTCATATATATTCTTTGCTAGGCCACCCTTCTTCTCCTTTATAGAAAGTCAGGGAAAAAGGAATCGATTAATGGATTTTTAGCTCTTGTTATATTCTGGTCAATAACTTATTTATGTTCTCTTTGAAATGCTCAGCAAATACAGGTACAATGGGAGTTCATATATATTGATTATGATCAGATTTGGCATATCAGAGATAGAAAGGGATTCACTTTTTCAGGTGAGAGGGGAAGGAATTATCACTGTGCCCGACTGAAGCATGGCTTGATCTTCAGAAAATAACAAATCTATGCCTAAGAAGCTATTTATTCTCTCCTTTCTCAGACTGGCTGTACAAGACTTGTGTATTTCAGTACAGAAATAACATTTTCTAGACAAATATGCTGGTTTTGTACTGTGTGCATACAGCTATTCTGCCTTTCATCTTGGCAACCAAGAACATGTCTAATTTGGACCTGAATGCTTGTCCTGAAGCATCCATGATAAACAGCCTGTTGGAAAGTCCTTGGGGACCCACCTGTTTTCGAAGACATTCTATTAAAGCTAGATGTTTAAACAGTTTTATTTTGAAGGAGCCAGGACCCAGAGTTCCAACAGCATCAAGCTGATTGCAAATACAGGAACGTGAAACCAGCTTTCAGGGAGCTCAAAAGGGAGTCATTAATGGATTATTAGCACACTGCTTAGTCATTAGCTTGTATCTTTTGATTTCAGTTGCCTTTATCCTCCTCTTTCAGAGGTCCAGGGTCAGCTTCTTACTTACCAGGTGCCCTGGGACTGCTACTTCACGTGAAACATTTTTCTCAAACCTTAATAGCTAAGCTGAGTAATGCTACTGGTTGCATATTCTGGTACAGGAACATTAATGAAGATTATGTTCCATTGTACATTGGAGATGGTCAACTTCAGATACAACATTTTTCCAAGAAGAGGCAGATATTCACGGAGCTTTGTGGAGTGAAGGAGTTACTGTGTTATAGCACTTAGAGGAGACCACCTCCTTAAAGAAGCAGGGTATATTTTCCTCTTTGAACTGTGCCACCCCAACTGCTGCAGATTTTCAGTAGCTCTGTTCAGCACAGGAAAATTAAGTTGATTGGATTGCAGTGGTGGAGTGTTATGTAATTTATTTATTTTTTTAGTTGACAACAAGTAATAAACTTTTTGAATGGTATGGAGTAAGTGACTTTCAGAAAAGTTGGATTCCTCAGTTTCCAAGTGCCACAGGTACTATTTCAGGGGAGAAAATGAGTTGTTGAGTCTGCAAGTCTACCTTAAAAGGTAGAGGGATTCATGGATAACTGTATGGAAAGCATGGAAAAAGTGCTGAGTGGTCTTGACGTATGAAATGTTGCGAGAAGTAAGGACAAGTCCTCCCTGAGGATTTGGTATGTGTAATTGTGGAGTTAATTTTGTGTTCTAAATAGATGGTAACTTGTAACTTATTGAATTGATAGCATTCAACATCCTTTTTTGTTTTGTGAGCAGTCTTACAACGGTCTGTGGCACACAGTCAATTGAACTGTACAACCTAGATGATTCTGCCCTCCATTCTTGGTTTTCTAGTTTACTTTGTGCATCCTGTATAGAGTTCAGCATTTAAATTACTGAAAGCAGGGTAGGAAGCTTAAAATGCAATTTTACTATCCTTAAACCATTGGGGAATTTTGTTTAGCTCTCCCTATACTGACATAAGGATAATTATAACTTATCCTCTTTTCAACAGAATAATTAGTATAAAAAATTCTCACTACCTCTAAATGTTCCTCTTTATATTGCAACTGTAGTACAATACTATGTAATAAAGAAAGTGGTTCCCATGGTATTATTTTCTTGTTATAAATTATTCTTCAAACAAGAGCTTTAGTGAAGACAATCTTATTCAAAGTAATGTGTAAAGGTTGATTAAAGACCAGATAATTCTTGCTCAGCTGTTTTTTCTCAATAAATAATTATAAGTCATGTTTAGATGTATGCATAGTTATGCAAATACCACTCAAAGATGAATTGGGAGCTACACGCCATTTATTTGTTGACAGTTTCTTCTTCTACTCAAGCCTTGCTGTCAAGGAAATCACAATGCCTTTACTTACTAAGGCAATGTCTGGAAGATCCATCTTGGTTGTAGAAAGAAAGAAAAAGACACACTAATGTAAAAATAAGTCACTACTACTGACTGCAGTGGGGTCCCTGAAGGCTAATAATTTATTTCACTGTGTTTAGTCCTCCTAGTTTGCCCATGACCTGGATCCCTTGTTACAAGAGTAAGTGTGTCAGATGTTTGCAGTGATGTGACTAATTGCAGCTGTGTTTGGCCTGTTTCCACTGGCATCAGACTTGAGCTCCCATATAGTATCCTTAATTTCTTGGTAGCTTGCTGACAGGCAAGACAGCCAGCACTACTTAGTGTATTAATATAATCCATGAGAATTGCTCTTTAAACCATGTCTAGCCTTGATCTGCTTCTTTACTCCCAGGTAATAAAGTGATTGTACTTAAAGTAATGGTCTTGCAAGCATGTCCTAGTCAGGCAAATCAACAAACTTTTGATCTTTTAACAGTTTATGCTATAACAAATACATCATCCTATTACATTAAAAGTGTGAAATACTGAGGGAGGACTCAGACTGCCAGTGCTAAGACATTATTACACTTTCTAAAAATTTGAGACAGTAATTTTCTTACCTGAGAGATACTGCTGTATTAAGTGCCAGATTGTGATAAAAAAGAATTAATTACAGAGTAGAAGATTGCTGAACCAGTAACCAAGACTAATTGCAGTCACTGTGGAAAAAAGATTACCCTAAACAGTAATTAAAAAAATATGTACTACACATTAGGATGCACATCATGTGTCTATAAGCTAACTTTTAAAATGGGAAAAAATTGTGAGCAAAATAGTGTAGGGAAAAAATTAGAATATCATTGATTAAAAAGAAGATATTATTAGACCGTTAAAAAAGACAGGTCCCATCTATCAGAAGGGACAGCTTTGGCTTAGAGTCGGTCTGGGTACAGTAATGAAACCTGGGCAGGACTTGTGAACACAAAATTGTATGTAACAAAAAATGGGTAAGGAGGCATATATGATCATGAAATGTAGAAAAATGGCCAAGAATGTTATCATCACTTAGAAAAAAGGAGAAGCTGAAGATTTTTAGAAAAGAAATTTTTCCTAGGTCTGCTACTAAATGGAGATGATAGTTATTACTAAGGAAAACAAATAGAGGTTTAATAAATATTTCTGTTGACTTGTTGAAAAATGTATCATGCTCTTTTCTGTTGTAAGAGGAAATTGAAAGTATTTTTTGGTTCCATAGCAACTAAGAAGGATACTAAAAATCTGCAAAAGAAAAAATTTGTGAAGTCTGCAGGCCTGTGCTATTTGTACCCAGAGACCTGAGGAGCTGGACAGGTAGACCTCTTTCTGCTGAAATTTACTCTTCATAAATCTTGGAACACCACAGTTGTTCCAAGAGGCAGGAAGATTGTCAATGCTGCAGCACTATTCCAAAGACACAGGGATGATGTCTCAAAGCAATATATACTGGTGACCTGATATAAATCACAGGTATATAAGTCTTCAGTAGTGAAGACTAGACATGAATCATAACTATTAAGGAGTTGGATGTCGAACATAAAATAAGTGCCAATGAAAATTAATTTTAATAGGAAATAGAACTTTGAAAGTTGAGTCTGATTTTGGTGGGTTTTTTTTTTTTGGTTTTGTTTTGTTTTTTAAACTGTATTTTTAAGACAGTGTATGTTTGTTTGGGGAAAGTACAAAATGTACTTTATTTAGACCTTGATAAGTAATTTGGCTGTATACCAGCATGTTCTGATTGAGATCAGTATTGTATACAAATAGTAAAGGAACAGTAAGAAAATATTGTGGGAATTGATTTTTTAAACAGATGCCAGTGATGAATTGTCCACACAGATTCATAACTGAGTCTGAATGTCTGTAGTGGGATTTTACATAGACTTGCAGTAGTTCTGATATTTTTCAACATTTGAATTAATGTGAAAGTAAATACAAAGAGCTGATGAAATTTGCAGACTGTATGAAGATACATGGTATGGCAAATTACAGACTGTGGCTGTATCCCTGTCATCCTCTAAAAATGTACTTTACCACAGTACAACACTGAGAACATGAAATTCAGGCCAAGTTCACAGAATGGTGAACTTTTACTGCCAGAATGTGGTTCTGAAAATGATTTAAAGGTCACAATATGCAAGCATCTCATCATGTGATATTCAAGTAAGAATGTCAGTTTCAATACTCACAGTTAGGGAGACAAGTTGATTTTCTTATAGAACACTGGTGAAACTTCATTGTGAAATATGACTAACAAGTCACATGAGCTTTTCTGTTTTAGAACCAATTTATAAAAAAATGAATATATGCATGAAAAACAACAATAAATAAACCAAAAATACCCCAGCCTTTACAGGAGAGATTTAAGTGCAGGAATAACTTTAGAGTGACTAATGAGTTCACTCAGTGAGAAAACCTGAGATGTGACAACATTATAAGTGGGTTTTTGAACAGAAAAAAATAGTAAGTGAATTAATTTAAATTGAATTAAACAAGGAAAACCTCACAGGGAAAAAAAGAAAAAGAAACCAAACCAAACCAAAACCCAAAACCAACTAACAAAACTCCAAAACCAAACTAACCAAACAAAAATAACAAAAGCACTAAGAAAAAACCCCAAACAAATAAAAACCCCACCACACTAGTTTCTGGAAACTAAAATCATACAGATCAAATGGGGCATTAGGCATGACTTTTTAACAGTGAAGCTGATTAACCATTGGATTAAGCTAATAAAACAGTAGAGGATTCTCCAGTGTTCTGTTTCTTGGATTCAAGCCTAGCTAAATTGCTGGAAAATGTGTTTACCTAAATACGAGATAGCACAATAGAAGGGGAGCTGGGTAATACATCTGTGAAATGGTCTGTGAAGTACTGGATGTTCAGATCAGGTGATCTAATACCCACTTCTCATTGTAAACTGCAAACTCCCTTCAGTGCAAATATAGGTGCAATCTTACTTGTGATAGTACTCAGGTTATTCATATCAAAGGATCATAGAGTTCAGTCAGTCTGGCTAGAACAGGTTGTAAAACTCTCATTTGTTTAAATATACTGGACAAACCAAATGTAGTGGAAAGATGTTGTGCAGATATTTCTTTCCCTTTCCCTGCATTCTGGGACAGGAACTTTTATCTGTTATGTAATGTTGTGTCTTCCTCACCATAGCAAAGGAGAAATTTGTCTTCTTTTCCACCTCTTCCCATATATTACCTGAGTTGTTCCCTATACTCACTCATAGGAGTTTCCTTCAGCAGGACAACTGCCAGCAATGCTACCTGTGGTGTCCTTGTCTCTAGGACAGTGAGAGGGTCAGAGATGGGATGTTATCAACTGTGTATCTCCTTACCTGTGGAAACAGGTTCAATGTCTTTGTAGCAATATGGTCTTCTGTGCAACTACTGGGGCTTTCCATAGGCTTTTCAGAGTTTTTCACATTGGACAGCAGTTTGGATCTGCTCTTGTATGAATTAGATGGAGCAAAGCATAGCTTCTGCAAAACTGCACTTCAGATAATGCTGCTACCTCATGTTTTGAAAGGAGCCCGGCAAAGAAAGACTTGGTAGCTTCATATACTATCAACTGTGTATTTGAAATGGTCCAGTCTGAATGATCTAACAAAGAGGAGCACTGTCGTACAGAGAAGTTGCCACTGTAGTGACTGTCCAGCAGGTTGAGACCACAGCAGTACAGTCAGGGTAAGGGACAGGTTTTGCAGATCATGTGGGAACAGTAGAAGAAATAGGCAAATTTTTCAGTCTTCCCATGACACTGCTAGTTCTGGAAGCTCTTGCCATGGAGGAGCAAAGGTCACAAAGGTGTGAAGATTTATATACTTCAAGTTATATATATATATATATATATATAATGGCCAGACTTCGTGAACGAAGATCTGGGAAAGGGCTCTCCCCACATGGGTGTGCCCTTCCAGCCTGCGCAGTGGATTTTTTAGGTGAGGCACAGCATGCGCAGAACTGGCCTCACCGTTTAAGTCCTAAGGTCCATTTGCCATGGCCGAGCGAGCTTGGACAGTAACAGTGAAATCCTCGGGACTGTCTACAGCACCCGGTACTGACCGGGGCTGACCCTGCTGAGCGTCCAAGATCTGACGGGATCAGATGGCAGGGAGGCATTTAACTGCCCAGTGGGCGGTCCCACTGAGACTCAAACTCAAGCCTTTGGGATTCAGAGTCCGGAGTGCTAACTATTACGCCACAGGACCACCCTACTTCAAGTTGCATTCTCTCCTAAAAGCAACTTTCATCTTGCTCTTTCCATATATATGCCAACAGAAAGGCTTCCCAACGGAAAGGCTTGGCTGGGGAGGTTATAGCTTGCAGAAACCAAGGAGGGTAACATACATTGACTCAACTCTTTGTCCCCTGCAGCATGTCATTTCTAGTTTTCAAAGGCATCCTGTGATTTCTGGTCCAGAGGAAAGAAATTTGATAAAATTCTAATTCTAAAAATTCTTGATCTGGGCTTTTCCTTTAAAGGTTTTGTATGAAAGCTAGTTATTTTCTAGTCCCACTATCTGATAACAATCCATATTGATATCCATACAAATAAATTAATATATTCCAAAATTAAATATTAAAATCTTGTGGCTTGACGGAAAATGTTTCCACTGCTCTAGCTGTGGACATTTGATCTTAATTGTAGAAAAGACACCTGTACTTTACAGAGAAGAGGGAGGGAGGAGAGGGGCGGGATGAGGTATGAACCATCAAGAAAAAATTCTTGAAAAGAAAATGTCTCAGGTTCCTATTCTCATGTGGGTGAGGTGTGTTTTACCTACCGTAAACTGTTTTGTCTGGTACTTTCCCAGAAATTCCTGTGACACAGAGGATGTCTCTGCCATTTGTCGTGTTGCACCTACCAAAAGTCCCAGAATCATCAACTGACATTGCAAATAATAATAATAACAAAATCAAATAACCTAAAATTATATAAATAAGATGAAAGATTTTTAAAAGGCAAAAAAAAAAAAAAAAAAAAAGGCTAATAAATCAACCCTTCTCACAGCTTTCAAAACACAATAATAAAAGACTCACTTAGAAAACTGGAAATGTGAGAATCACGGGACCATTGCTCTCCTGATGAGTATAGTATGCCTCTCTCAGAGATTGTGGGGTCAGGAAGTAAACGACGGTGCAATAAGGAAGGAAGGCCATTCACAACCCCTATAGGACCAGAAACTCCACCAATGCTAATTTCTTCCAGTAGGATTAGTTTACTTTTTCCCCACCTCATTCTTGCAAAGTCTAGAGAGCTTTTACTGATGTAGCAAACCCTAGTCTTTGTTTGAAATGAACTTATCTTTTTGACTTGAAGATAAGGGAGTTAGGTTTTTCTCCAGACAATTCCATGGGATTCTCCAGTGAATGAAAACGATCACAATTTCTTCAGAAAGGGTTGTCTGAAATTGTGAGTGCTACAGGATTCTGATGAAGCTGCAACAGGTTGGTTTAGTGAGTCTAAATGTAGAAAATGTGAAAAAGTGAATATATTGCTAAGACTTAAAATTTTTCCATTTTCTTCACAACAGATCTGTTCTGTAGATAAGACCCAAGAATTGAGAGTGTACCTTTCAGCTTCAGTATCTCTGAATAGCTTCAATAAATCAAGTTGAAGCTGATACTGGAAATACTATGGATCACCCATACCTAGTTCTAAATTAGTTGTCATTGCTTTGGCTTCTTTTTCCTTTATTGGTCATTCTCAAAAGATAAATTCCTCTCAAACTTCTCTTTTTCCTGTTTTCTTATGTGTGCCATAGAAATCTCTCCAAAACTGATAACACAGCCATGGCAATTCTGTTCTTGCTCTCATTGAGTCAATGCAAATCTGTGTCTGTTCTATGCATATTCATTTTCTTGTTTTAGATTAAAATTCTGCCTGTCATGGCTCAAATTTCAAACCCTAATTACTTGTCAAAGCCACAAAATTCTGAGAAGCATCCTCACAGTGCATGCTCTCCAAACGGTGCCTTCTGTTTATGTTGACTCCAACAAAATCTCTGTGGAAAACACTGAACTGAAAGAAATGCTTTAGTATTCAAAGACCTTTTACTGGATCAAAATTAAATCAGTCTTAATCATTCTAATTAAAAAGTGTGGAAGTTTTTCCTCCCAAATAAAAAACTTGGAATTGCTGGATGTACCTTCTTCTGGGCTGCTAGCTAACACAGTCAGGAAGCAGAAGCCTCACAAGCCCCAGCTTCCAAGCCAAGTAATTAAAACTCTGTAGAAGGCTGTTCCCTCTGAGAACTGTAAAATCTTAATCTAAATCTCCTTCTGGTCCAGTGAGTCTTGAAACCCTGCTCAAACACTGGCCCCTTGGAAATGTCATAGCCCTTCCATAGAGCATAGAGCATAAATGCTGGCAAGAAAAGCACGAGGTTAATCAAAGCTGGTTTTTTTTTTTTTTAAATAAAAGCTCCCATTTAAGGCAGTTCCGCAGGGGTCAGTAGGAGGCTGTGATCTTCATATGAATTATGAACATATGTGTGACTGCTGTGCACCTTTAGCATCTTTGCTGCTCTGGCATTTGGTATGCCAAGATCAGTTCATACTTCACTGGTACTAAGGGATAGTCTAGGCTATTTTCTTGTTATTTCTCTAATGTATTTTTAATTGTTCGGTCTGTAAGCAAAAAGAGACTAATGTATTAAAAATTATAGGAAAGCAATGGCAAACAAACCAGAAAATAATATACAGAGTGTGCCTCTTGTAGGTGCTCGGCACTGTTCTGGTTTTTCTATCTCAAGGGTAATAACAAAACTGGAAGAAGCACAGAGATGAGTGATAAGAGTGATAAAAGGTGTGGAACTGCTAAATAATAAATAGACGAGAGTAGACTGGCAGAAAGATAAGTGAGAGGGTAGAAAGGTCTATGAAAATGAGTGGCTAGAAAAGACAATTATAAATTTTTATTATAAGCTGTTTCATCCAGTACAAAAGCAAGAGAACTTCAAGTGAAACCAACAGATGACTAGATAAAAGCAAACAAAAGAGGTGAATTTTCATGCAATATTCAGTCAAGCTGTGGGAAGGTTTCCAGCAGAAAGTTATAGGTACAAGTTTGCATAATTCAAAGAATGACTGGATGAATTCATGAAAGAAAACTTGAGCCAAAGTAAAATGCAGATGTATTGTGTTATGTGCAATGGTACTATATACAGCATATGTTTAAAATATCCATCATGTACACCACAATTGTATTGAACAATTGCATAATGCAGTTCTAATATACGTAGTGACAATATCTCTGGCTCAAGAAGTCCTCAAATGATTATTTGCTGGATAGCTGCCATGGAAGCATTTGGAGGAAACAGTACTGTGAGTGTACTTGTTTGTATTGTCTTTATCCAGTCTGCTAACCGCTGTTCTTCTGGGATTGTTGTTGTTGTTTTCTGCCCTCTCTTATTTTTTTCCCCTCTAAAGAAACTAACCTTACTGAATTCAGTGCCACAATGTGCTCAGTGAAGTGTTTCACCAAACATCCCTTAACTAAGGGATATTACCATCTGTTCCTGGCACCTTTGCAGTCTGACTGCTGCCATGGGCACACAATTGTCTAAAACCTTGGTCTGCTCTACTGGATAGTGTTTTTGTCAGTGGGTGGGAGAAAAGGGAATAAAAATGTAGGAGATGCTGGGGTTTCTGAGTGTCTTGTCTATCACTACCATTGTATTCAGATTCTGTGATTTCCAGAAGCAGCAGTTCCATTGTCAGTTGTTGGATACTGGCAATTATTTATGGTCCGTACTTCTGGGAAACGGGCAGTTATTGCCAAGAGGAACATAGCTAAATGGAGATATCTGAGGCCAACTGTGCCACATATCAAGTGCTACCTCTGACAAACCATACAGTAACTAATTTTGAAGGCTGAATTCTGGACTAGATGAATCCTTCTTTTGACTCTTCCAGCCAATTTCATATTCTTAAAAATATGGGGGAAATACTATTCCTGATAAATATCACAGTTTCTTCTTAAGCTGACTCTTTCATAGTGTCATTTGTAGGAGATTTCATTGAGACTAATAGCTAATATCCTACTGAATATGAGGTTTATGAGACAAGTATCCTAAAAGAGACCATTGTATTGGGTTGGAAAGGTCTTTGTAGTTCTTGTAGGTAGCAGCTTGTAGCCTGTCTGGCCATGATTCCATATCCATTTACAGCTGGATCTAAAAGGAATAGGCTCCGGACTTGTATTTGTAAACTAGACTTGAGTTCACAGCTTTAGCAGGAGAACAATCAAGTCTCCTCCATAGCAGGAGACTTGATTGAATCCCAGAGGTCCTATGTTAGTCACAGTTGCAGTAATCAGTGGAGTTCTCTGTAGTTAAAGAAAACAAACCATAATAGAATATCTAAACATATAATTTTTTTTTCCTCAGAAACTGGAGATGAGGAAACAAAAAACAGGTAATACACTGACTGTTATGAAAGTGGTACTGGAAAATTGTACTAAAGTAGGCACTTCTGGTAGCCTGATACCTGCATTTGATACATAGCCGAATAGGAAGGAAAGACTTCCCTGCAATATTTTGTGGGTTTTTTGGAGCATACCACTAGAACAAAATTGCCACCGTAATTTCTTCCATCTGCTCCCTTTGGCTAATAGGTACAAGACTGTCAATTCATCATACACAGGAAGAAACCTGGGGCCAAATTCTCTGTTGGCATAACTCCATGGAAGTTTTAAACTTGGTCTTCCCTCTGAAGAATTGATTCTGAAAGATTCAGTGGAAAAATAAGAGAAAAATGGTAAAAGCAGAACATGACCATCTATTCTCATAGTTCATTCAACCATATAAAAGACCCCATGGAACTGTTTACAGCAGATTTCTGAGGCAAATACCTCCAAGAGCCAAGCACCAACAAAGTACTGAAGCAGTAGGCCATGCCTATTTCTATATGCAATAAGGAATGTATGGCATCATATCTGTAGCAGATGCTGGATACACTGTCACAGAATTTATTTGGCCATCCCTTTTTGCAGATTGCTGTTCTCTTCATCAGGAATACATTTGATTTCTTATACATCAGTCTGTGAAATGCCTTGGAATAGAAGATGGACAAGTAACTAACTACCTGATGGGGTCCCTAGTGTTTGATGCCATATCTAATATAAAAAAATTTAAAAGAGGAAAATGTGCCCTCTGTTGTATTTCAGGCTTGAAGTCTATTGTGTTTGTCAGCTATAGTATGAGAAGATTTTCTTCTACTAGAAGAATTTTAAAAGGAGGTTCTCATTGTTACAGGAAAGCCTACAGAGAGCTTCACAGCAAAGGCATAAGCCGAACTTGAGGCGGGGGACAGACCCTGCTCACAAATGGCAAATGCCACATGGGGTACCTTAAGACCTGAGGGTTTTGTATAAAGTCACATCTAAATGTGTCTGCAGTAAGCAAAAGATTTTCCATTATGGTCAGTGCTGTCTCATCTGAAAAGCTTAAAGCTTCACAGGCAGAGAAAGTTGAGGCTGTTCAGCCCAGAGAAGGCTCTGAGGAGACCTTATTGCAGCCTTCCAGCACATAAGGGAGACTTAAAAAAAGAAAGGGACTTTTTACACAGGTCAATAGTGACAGGACAAGGAGGAATGTTGTTAAAGAGGAGAGATTTACATGTTAGGAAGAAATTCTGTACTGTGAGGGTAGTGAGCACTGGAACAGGTTGCTCAGAGAGGTTGTGGATGCCCCATTCCTGGATGTGTTCAAGGCCAGGTTGGATGGGGATCTGAGCAACCCAATTTAGTGAGTGGCATCCTGCCCATGGGAAGGAGGGTTGGAACCAGGTGATCTTTAAGGTCCTGTCCAACACAAACCATCCTATGATTCTCTGAAACTATATGGCAAATAATACTGTCATCCAAGAGAGCTGTTCTATATAAACACTGTCCTCTATCACTGACCATTATTATCAGTTATGGTAAATATTAACAGTGTCTAAAGCATAGGCAGGCCTTAAGTCTCTAAGAGCCATTTGTAAGAAAGAGCAGAACATTAGAAAATTCCAGAATAACCATTCTGTGTTCAAGTACTAGTATTGGAATTACAAGTGTGCACTATAAACTGCAGATTCCTGTTTGACTTCTAGCACCAAATTTTCCTACACAAGAATGTACATATTTGTGAATGCCCTATGCTGGTAAGAACATGCCATCATGTGAAAGAATGAGAGAAAAAGGTCTTAAGTTGCACCAGAGGAGGTTCAGATTGGATGTTAGGAAATTTTTTTCACTGTGGTGAAACTGTGGTTAGGCATTGGAATAAATTGCCCAGGGAGCTGGTGGAGTCACCATCTCTGAAAGTCATCCAGACATGTCTGGATGTGGCACTTGAGGATGTGGTTTAGGAGTGGTTATGGTGGTGCTCTGTTGACATTTGGACCAGATGGTCTTGCAGGTCTCTTCCAATCTTGATGACTCTGATTCTGTGATTCTGTGATCTGACCGTATCAATTCGGAAAACATGAAATCTATCCCAGGAATCATAATTATTCATAAGTCATTGCAACCCTAACAGGATCAACTTCTCTTTAAAACCATAAGCTGGCAGTTAATTGTGCACAGCATTTGGTTTATCATGACTCATGATTGACTCATAGCTCTCCTGCAGATGCAGCCACCACCAACCCCAGGAGAGGTGACTGGGGTGAGAAATTAAGAATCTCAGCATGGGATCATAGGATTAGTAATGTATTTAAAAGCTGAGAAACAAGGCTTTTGAAGGACGTGTGATACAGGTCCCAGTGGTAGTTATATATCTGTCTTATATTTACATTTGTGGAAATTATAAATAAAGTGAAAATAATAAATAGTGCTGTGACCAAAGCTAATGAGACTTCTGGAATTAAGTTAATTTTTAAAAGATCCACAATACCTGCTGGTATGCCTCCCACACAGATATTACAATAGTTAAGAAGTAGCCCTTCAACCACAGCAGAGGAGTTGGAGAATATGAATTAGAAGCCAATGCAGACAGGGTGAAGAGTTAAGGCATGGAGCACAGGAAGCGGTGCAGGAGTCAGCTAGCACTATTGTTAGAGTGAGGTGGTGGAACCCAAATAAAGGGGAGGATCCAGCACTTCATTCTGTTTTCTGCACAAAGCATAGACATGTTCCAGGGCATTTCCAAAGAGCAATCTGGAAGGAGTTAGTCTATGGGAAAAGGAGTGGTTGAACACCAGTCCTCTACCATTAGAGACAGGAACCCACATTAAGTGCCTCCTTCAACTCAAGTGCTACATACAAGTACTTCACAGAGCAGAATTCACATCTCTGAATCTAAATCATCCAGAAAGTGTGCAAATTAGATTCAGCATCCTCATCACTCTCAGAGGAGGCAAGCCATCTTCCCTTCCTTCCAACTGCGTGTTGGCCTTAAGGGTGTACATGTGTGAGGGGCAGGGTACCCACAACACCTCAGTCCAAGTGAAGCCTCTGAGCAGCAAGGAAGGCAAGCACTATAGGCTCAAGGGTTTAAACCTCAAAGAGACCCTAATTATCACAGCTGAGAAGTTTACAAGGTGTAGACCTGGGTTCCCTCCTCTGAAACGATCATCAGCTTACAGAGTCCTTGAGTAAAACCAAAAGCTACCCTGTGAACAGGAACCACAACCCCCAGTTCCCCATACCCCACAGCATACTTTGTAAAGTGATCTTTGTCAGTCAGTGCCAAATTCTGGTATGGTAGCTTTCACTGCCTGAGGATTTACATAAAATAACGAGACATCTGGACCCCCAGAGGAGGGCACACAGCCAAACATGCTCAGATGCAGGGCCTGAGGGAAAACTTGGGATAACAAGATGTAGGGAACTCTGGATGAGATTGTTGTCAGAGTTGGGGCTTTGGGACAACCCTTTTGGTAAGACAAATGGGAATGGCTTTAAGTTAAAAGAGATATTTAGATCATATATTAGGAAGAAAATCTTTACTGTGACAGTGGCGAGGCTCTGGAATGGATTGCCCAGAGGTATTGTGGATGCCCCATCCCTGGAACTGTCCAAGGCCAGGTTCGATGGGGCTTTGAGCAAGCTGGTCTAGTGGAAAGTGCCCCTGCCCATGGCAGGCAGAGCTGGAACTAGGTAATCTTTAAGGTCCCTTCCAACACAAACTTTTCTATGATTCTGTCATAAGTTGCAAGGCCATTCACCTTTACATTCAAAAGCAAGCACCGGATCCAAGATATTCTTAAATGTGATTCAGTGGAGAATTTGAAGTGTCTTTAGCAGTCTGTGTGGAGAGAGAATTGCCTCGGTCCCAGACCTCTTGTCTTGCTGTGTACGTTAGCTATTTGAACAAAGAAAAATGTGGTATAAGGAGTCTTTTGTTCCCTCTTGCAAACAGAGCTAGTTTTTCCAAATTAGGAAGGAAGTAGCTCGAATAAGAAGTCTGAGGAAACTTGCAATAATTTTGTTGTACCATTAATGCCTGATAATTCTGGCTACTTATGTAAGACTGTGTTTTCTTATTAAGAGGAAGAATGATTGCCCAGGGAAATGGCCAAGATCATGGTAAGGATTAAACAGCACCAAGGTAACAACAGCAGTCCATTTCAGAGGCAGATGAAGATGAGGAGAGAGCACTAGTTATTGGACTTGCTGTTCTACAACAAAGGTACAGATGCAGATAGTCTGCATGAAACAGTCCACTTGTCTGCCATTGCCACACCACCACATGCTGTGGTAGGGTCACCCAGGGTGTTCAGTGAATGGAACCACCAAGATTGCTTCTGTCATAGGTGCTAAAAACTCTTGCTTGAATTTGGCCCACTATCTCTGTGGAAGTGGAAGGGGAAGGGCTGGTTCACTGCCCACTGAGAGTCAGATCCCTGAGGGGATAGCCTAGGACCAAAACCAAACTAAAGGGTAGCTGATAGCCTCTCAAATACCAAGCTAATGGCTTGGAAAAGCATTGCAGGGCAGGTCTGAATTTGGTGGGGGAAGGTTTTATTTTTCTTCACATTTCCTTGGGTGAGGAAGTGGTTGGAGAGAGGTTTCCCTGGGCCCATCTTTGCCGGTATCCCATGCCTCTGGGCCCATCACCATGGGTGTCCAGCCACCACCTGTGGGGCTTGCAGCAGCCCTGGGAGAGGTCCTGCCTGTGAGTAAGTCACTGCAGTCCCCACCTCCCGAGACACAGCATTACCTACTGCTGTCTGTAAATAGAACTGTGCCAAAGGGGCAGAGAGAGGACTGGAGTTGTCTCAAAGTTTTGGTTACGGTGATGCTGTTTGTTCTCTTCTGGTTTTGGTTATATGTGTATATATATATATGTATTAGTACAGAACTATTATTTCCCTTTTCTACGTTTTGTGCCTGAGGCCTTTTAATTTCAAAATAATAATAATAACTTGGACGGAGGAGTTTTCTTTCTTTCTACTCCAGGAAAGCCTGTGCCCCGCTTAGCAGACATTTTGTTCTGCTAAACCAAGACACTTGTGTAACTGAGCTGCTGGTGTGGTGCCTGGCAGCTCACACACTTATGCAGTGGCACATGGCTGACCCACATCAGACCCAAATCGTGACAATGATGTTAGAAAACAGTGAGGACACAGAAAAGATGTCCTTCCACTTCATAAAGTCCCTCATCAGCTGAATGCAACCTTCAAAGCTTTGATTCATGCCAAGGGTTCTGCACACACAGCAGTTTTCTGGGCTGCTTGACAATGCATGTTGGAGGCACTTTATTAGAACCCTCGTTTAGGACATGCCATCTGTGCGATCAAGTACTCTGAAAACTTCAGTGATTACACTGCTGCAGGCTTTCAAGAAACCAAGCCATCCGAAGTGATTTATAGTCCAGCTCTCTCTCTGCTGCCATGTTTTGCCCGCGATGAGATGCAGAATCTCTGAGGGGCTGATCTTATATCATGTTAGTGAGTAAAGCTTTGAAAAAATGATGTTTTATAAAATCCATTTAACTGATAACACTAGCCTGTCACCCTCCAAGCTTCTTTGACTGTCCCACATCTCTCATTCTGATTTAAAATGGATTTTGTTCTTCAGGAGTACACAGTAATTCCCAGTGGTGATTGTTACTGATAGCTTATACTAGAGCTCAGCTGTGCTGCTCCTGGGTTTCTAATCAGCTTAGCAATGACAGAACTGTCAGAGAATTGCACTAAGCCTATTTTATATTCAAAACTAGACAAGAGGCAAAAAAAAAGTAAAAATATTTCAATATACTTTATCACAAAAAATGGGATAAAATAAAAAGAGGTAGACATTTTTTACCCTTTGGGCACGTCTTCTGCTAATCTCTGGATGTTAGCAGAAGGAATGACTGGCGGCATGAACAGGTTGCCACAGGGAAACTTTACACCAGAGTAGCTATTCTGCTGGGAGAGCCTAGGAGAATGTTTTCACTCCACAGCAAACCTGAGGTAGCTTAACCTGTAATCACCAAGGTACAGACCAGTTGACACTTAATCACAGCTTAAAGAACAGTCACTGCAGGATGACTAATACTTTGCAAAGTCACAGCTCTCACGCCTGTTAGTTGTTTATGTTACTTCATTCAAAGTGTCAGAGAGGTTGTCAGCAAAGTGGCTCTCCTTAGGATTCCTAAATGTGGTAAACAGAAGTCAGAGACAGTGTTTGGTCATAGTTTTGGATGCATATTTATAGTATTTATCTTCCTTTTCTTCGCAAACTGGTCAAAGACTTCCTGGTAATGTTTAGGAAGCCACTTTGGCTCAGATCCTCCAAGATAATTAGTCCCACACTTCACTGAATTAATGATTAATCAACTTTGAGCATCTAGGTTTAATCCTTCATTTCCTCAATTGAGGAACAAAAGAAGGAGGCAATAACAGTCCTCCTTACGTTTTTTGCCTACACAACCTGTAGGTTTTTTTGGGTACAAACCACAATTAGTGCAGTGACTGCAATGTAGTGAATATTTCTCTCCTCTGATGACTGTCACTTTGAAAACAAACCAACTAATTTAAAGCTGGCAAAAATTGCCAGCTGCTGATGGTCACATTCAAATGTTTATTCATCTGTTTGCCCCAGAAGGGATATATGCCAGATTTGGTCAGCAGTCAGTGAGGAATGAAGCTCTCCATGACACTGATTTTGGATGTTGATGACTAAACGAACTTACATCTCCTGAACTGGATGCAAACCAGAAAGAATCCAACCTTATTTTCATTCTAGGCACATTCACTCTATAGATACCTCAGCCTATTTAATGTTGGTAAGTCAGTGAGAAGATTCATTTAAAACCTGAACTGGATGCACTTTTTGTCTGTAATCTCTGTAACAAACTACAAAACTGCATTTCCACAGGACAAATTTGTTTAATTCTCAACAATTATCTATGTAAGGACTGAGGCACCTTCCAGTTCGGTTTTGTCTCTCTCTGAAAAAGCACTAACCTATTGTGAAACAGAAGCTGTGAATGCTATACAGAAGTCCTCCCACAGGAGGGGACAAGTTCCTTTCTAGTCCTCTGTTCTCAGTGAAACCCTTCTCGAGTCTTCTTCTTCGCATTTGTTGCAGTGAGCAGTATCCTGTGTTCACACTAGAGGTGTTCGAACAGTATCTGCAAGAGATTATGATTGGGATGTTTGTACCTGCCACTTTAGGCTTCCCTTTCCGCCAGTGAAGTGACTAAGTGTATTAATTGTAAAATAGATAGCTTAGAACATCTGACCATCCTGCATGGCCTCACAGTGCCTGTGTTTCAGCCCTGGCAGTAAAGGCAGCCTTGGGTGCTCTGAAGTAGGTACCTAGTGTTAAAGGTAGGTAAGACAAGAACAACTCCACAGCTTTGGGTTACACAGACCAGCAATTTTAATTTTTTTTTTTTGTGTGTGTGTCATCCAGCACTGGTTTTGCTACCTCTAAATCCTCTCAGCTTCACTAGACATCTAGCTCTTTCTTTCCCAAACTAACTTTTATGCTGCTCTCAACATCACTGCTTACTGGACAGGCTCTAGATAGCACTCCAGTTAACTGGACAAATATATTGTAAGCAATTGCTGCTTTTTTGAGCTCCCTTGCTGTGGAGAGGTAACCATGCTTCTCTAGGTTATCCCCTTCCTACTTTCAAAGCTGAAATAGCCATATGACCAACTACAGCAGAGAAAATGGCAAATGTTTTGTTCTGCTTGTAACTGAAGAGAAAGGAGAGGAAAGCTTCTTGCTGCAGATGCATTCATTTCTCTGTGCAGGTGTCCTTACATGAGATCATTCAGAAAAGGTTAATTTTTTAGGGGAATGTGGCTTCTTCTTAAGCAAAATCTGGCTTCTTAAGCAAAATACCTGTACGTCACCATGCAGTTCTCCTACAGCTGTGCTGGCAGGGCTGTTTGTGAGGATATGCTGTGAATATGATAAGGAACTAGATCAAACTCAAAACAAATTCCAAAAGATACATCTTGTTTCAGTTGCCTTGTCCAGTCCGTTAGCAAAACTGGGAGTGAGCCTCCAGCTGTGGGGAAGGGAGAACATATGGGGGACGGTGTTTGATTTGTAGAGTTCTTCAGTCAGTAGCCACATCTGATGTGCTCCAAGGCAAAACCACTAATACTTTTTGGACTGTAGAAATACTAAGGCATCAGGATTTAACTCATAAAACCTCTATAAGGTACATAAAAGTCTAAGGAAACAGTTATTTTCAGGAAATTAGTTTTCATGGTGTTGTGGTCTTTTATCCTGTTGTCCATGTTCTCTCCTTTTTAAATTATTAATGCTTTTCAATGCTATTTTATGGTGGTATAAGAATATATCTTTGACTTTGTGACTTTGAACTTACTTCTGTTTGATGATATCCTGGGAATATCTGGATATAAATCAAAGAACTTTGGCATCCTGCTCCGTAATTTTGGTTTGGTTTGTTGGGTTTTTTTTGCACAAAGAGACATTGCAAAGCAATGAAAACTGAAAGGAGCAATATTTCAGATGCCTGCCTGACAAATGGCAATCCCAAAGTGGCTTGAATCTGTGAGACATAATGTAGTACATCGAATGGGCCTTTTGTTAAATTCTGCACACCACATTCCACTCAAAGGAACTGATCTGGATTCACAGGGCTTTTCTGGGTGCAAATCTATTTAGAAGCCCTTTATGTCACATTCAGTATCCTATTAAAAAGGTATGCTGCCATTCTTTAGTGTGCCCTCTCTCCTCAAATATCTGAGAAAAAAGAGGCTGTGTTTCATGACCTGGAGATCCAAAATTTGGTTTAAAAAAATCATCATGAATATCTGAGGGCTCAGCTTCAGAGATCTCTCCTTATTTCCCTTAGCTGTGTGTCTAGATCTTGTGCTGTGCCCACGCTGACAGGATCAGAGGGTACCTGAGGCAGCCAGTGACCTTGAAGTTTTTTTTCTTACACTGACCTACCTCCCCAGTAGTTTTAACAGGAACAGAAAGTTAAAAACTGGACAACAGTCAGTGGGAGCATGTCCGCAGTTGTATTTTGAATACCCATGGTACTGTAATTTTCTTAACATAATCTGTCACCTTCCCACCCAAAGGAAGTGTTGACAGCCTTCATCAGCAACGGGCCCATTTCTTCCTCACTAGCCCATAACTAACTCCACTTCAGCACCAGGTTTACCGTCTCTGTTAGAAACACATCTGATGAGACTTGTTACAGTGAAGATTAAAATGTTCTACATGTCAACAAGGAAGACAAGCCCTAATTTTTTTTTCACATGATACTAGAAAAGTAAAAAATTAACGTAGAACCAAATTTGTATTTTTTTTCTGTTTTGTTGTTGTTGTTGTTGCCAGCAGGTAAAATATAAAAAGGTGTAAGTATTGAAGTCTTGACAAAGTTTTCTTGTCTGCTCAGTTGGAAGATATGTCAAACGATAAGACTAAAGGGAACTTATTCATTTATTCTTAAATTGTGTCAATATGACTAACTGATTTTTCCCATCTCACAAAGCTTTTTCTCATAACTCTGCTGGTAAAGACTTCACTTTTAAGAATACAGTTTGAGTGCCAAAGTGTTGGGAAGTGTTGCTTCAATTAAGCAACTCTAAAAGTGTTAAGATTTTGTTTTCACTTAGTCTTATTTGCCTACCATGGATTATCAACTCCAATGCAGTATTTTTCTTCACTTAGCAGTGAGCAATACAGCTAGCAGTCTCCTGCATTCACTTACAAAGAGCTCTGCAAGAGCCTACCAATGCACACCATAAGCTTTCCCGGTGAAGTCAATGCAATAGTGGTGTTCGAGCATACCTGGAAGCACATTCAGTCCCAAGGAAGTCAACAGGCAAGCTTTAAGTATTCATGTTGGACTAACTCTGTCTAATTGCACAAAGCTGAAGAATTGTGCAGGGATGCAGAGAATAACAACACCCTGCAAGAGAAATAGAGAATTTCTAGCTCCTTGGCCTGTCCTGAAGGTACTAGATTGACTTATCTTCTACTAGTTTCAAACATCAAATTCAAAGAGGTTCTACTACTAGAATGCATTGATGATCTGATGATCTGTCAACACTATGTCATTTTGATCTCTTTTTCTGTAAACTAACATAGAGTTAAAAAACTTAGGAAGGTAGACTGACAGAGTACGAACCTACAGTCTGCCAAGAGTTTCAACTGTCCAGCACTCTGGATAGATCTCAATTTTGGTTCTCAGTGAGACAATATAGGATTTACCTTCCTGTAGTTTCAGAAATTATTATCCCTTAACAAAACCCTCAGGGGATTAGAAGGCAAAAATTAGGTGCTTCTCCAATTAGAAAGAAATTTATTGAGTCAGGAAGAAAAATTAACATAGTTTCCTGAATTGAAGGCATACAACAAAAAAGAATATGCAATTTGGTTTTTTCCCACACTTAAAATTACTAACATGAGCAAGACATGCCTTCTCAGCAGACAACTCATTCTTGGTTTAAAAAACCAGCTAGGATAAATGTTCTTAAGGCTCTATGGTGGAGCTAAAATGACTGTGCATCCTTTGTGACTACCATGAGCTGGCATTTAAGGAAGCAGTTCACAGTAAACAAAGCAGTTTAGCAGGTACACATATTGATTCTTTAAACAGAATAATTTGTCTCTCTCTATAAAAGATCTGCCATCTTTTATTAGAGAGGAACTGTAGTATTTAATTTTATTCGATTTTTAATTTGCATTTCATTAGCTCCCAATTTTTTTCCCCCAAAACTCTTGAGACTCTGTCTGCACTAGGAGGAGGATGAACAGGTCCTCGCCACTAATTCCTCAATTCTATAATTAACTAATCACTGAGAATTTAACAACGAAGTGCTGCTGCTCTACCTGCCATTGCTATGGCTTCATTAATTTTACAGAATATATCAGAGTGCATTAGTCTGATGTATTGTCAAAAATAATTATTGTGTAACCATACTCTGGGCAGCAGATATGTAAAAATGTCATCTTCTTGCACAGCAGGTCATTGCTCTGTCAGCATGCAGACAGATCTGCCTGTTTGGTGACTGAAATACTCTTTTTTGTATTTCAGTTCTGCAAGCACCTTGTTTACACATTATCAGTAATACCTCAAGGGCATTCTCATCACGGTGATCACCAAACCTGGTGTCATGGAGTTGTGCACAAATTTTAGAAAAGCACAGTTGGAAGATCTTAGGCTTGATGAATCTTGAGTGAATTCACAGCTTGATTTTCTATAGGCAACAAAGCAGACATAATGAGCAGAGAATCTAGTCTGAGTTTTAGAAGGCAGACAGAATTTCCAGAGCTAGCAGAGCATATCTCTTATTGATAGAGGCAATGTGTTTGGTCTAAAAGTACTTAAGCTGTAACAAACATGGAACCCCAAAAATGTCATTTTGCATCACTTCCATTTTCAAACAACTTTATAAAATCAAGCAGTAATTGTCCAGTGTTACATTTTATTGTTCAACAGCCTTTTTTTCAGTGAAGGCTTCTCTCTTAATCATGTTGCTCCATTTCTGTATTAATTCACATAACATAACACTCTAGGATGCCCATCTTTCTTCATTGTTGACTTAATCCTTACAACCCTGAAGACCTTAATTTCATCAGAAATACCACAACAGCCTGTTACTCACCTCCTCTCCCAGTTCATTCACAAATTATGTCAAATAGCAAAATGATTTCCCACAGCTCCCTTCAGTCTGAAAACAACTGCTCCTGTTTTGTTTCTTATCTCTTTGCCATTTACTCATCCATGAAAGCACTGTCCCGCTTGCTCCATGGCTGCTTAGCTCCCTAAACCATCTTTGGCAATTGGCTTAGTCCAAAGCCTTTTGGAAATCCAAGGAGACCTCCATCCATATTATTGTTCAACCACTCAAAGAATTTGCTCATAAGGCAGTATTTATCTTCATAAACCCCTTGATTATTCTTCTCAGGTAATTTTTATTCCAGTGTCCACTAATTCTCATCGTCATTATACTTTCATTTAATTTACCTGGTAGAAGCATCGATATTACAGAGCTAGAGTTCTCCAAAGCTCCCTCAGAGTCCTTTTCAAAACTGGCATCACACCAGTTTGCCACCCTCCAGTTTTCTGGTATCAAGACAACCCAGCACAACCGCTTCCCAGACTACTGTGATTCATTTCTTCATAGAAATGTAAGAAGCAGAGAGAACAAGACTGAAACAAGCAGACCCTTTATCCTTTTCCTTCCTTGCCAACCTAGTTATTTTTTCTAAAATTTGAGTTCCTTCAAGACTTACCCAAGCAATTCATCATATAACTTATTTTGTCAGTGTCTGTTGGTCTTCCTACAAGCAGTTGCTGGCATGCCACCTCTCTTAGTACCCTCAGAGAGCAAGTTTTCACTCTTGCTAACACCACTGTTTAACTTGGTTTGGAGCTTTGGTATTCCCATTTTGCACATAATAGCTGTCTCCTCTCAGTTTCGTTTTTTTCCCATCCCTCTTATGCTGTTTCTCATCCACACTGCTGCTCTTCCTCCCTACAACAGCCTGTCACCAAAACAACCCAGTATTTGGTCCACTGCTGAATGTTTGATCCATGCCATAGCTGTACATTGTAAATAGCTAGGAAAATATTACTAATATCGCCCATGCACTCTCTTTGAGCTCAGACCTATCCCAAAAATGGAACACTGCAAAGGAACTTCAGGTGGTTTCCCAGCATGGGCCATGAAGCCTACAGGACAGGACCCTAAGGCACAATCTGCACAGCTGGGATGGGTGGGAAGCCAGCCAGCATAAAGTGAAATATCTGTGAGATTCTCTTAGTTCCTGTAGTGGTAAAAAGGAGCTCAAAACTAAGCTTAGGAGGGCAGAGGATCAAGAGGTAGCAGTGTACAACATTCCCAGGACACAGTCTAGTTCCTGGAGTCCCATGTTTTTAATCAGAAGTGTGAGACACTGATTTATTAAGGCCAGGTGTAGCTGCTGTTTCCCTGAAGTTGGAACACATCCCTCTGCTACTGTAAATGACTGTTCAAGCTGCTGAAGAGGTTTCAGTAGAGCTTGACAGCCTGCAGTGGCTCTGTGCTTAATGTGGCATGGTACACTGACAGCAAGAGCAAGCGCAGAAGCAAAGGATTCCTCAGCTTCCCATTCCTTGTGCCATCCACTAGGATGCAGCCAGGTTGGTGGATGGTAGTACAGTATCTGTGCTCTATGTCTTTACCAACAGTTCAGTAACTCAGTGTGCTGGGCATAGCTACAGGTGTTTATTCTTGTATAATTAGCAGAAGTGACAATACTCAGCCTTTAATTCAGTGGTAGGTCCACTAGTTAAATGAGAAACAAATGTGTAGCTGAGTGCAGAGTTTCGACCCTCCCCAAAGATACCAGGCTAAACTGTAAACCACGTTAAACAATAAAAAATATCCGGGGAAGAGGTGAATATTCACAGCACTTTTAAACATAAATGTGTAGGTGCTTGCACAGCCCACGCTTGGCAAGTGGCCTGAATAACAACACCTGATAACACAGAAGTGTGAGGTAAAATGTGTGTGTGTGTGTGTGTGTGTGTGCGCGCGCACGTGTGTGTGTGCATGTGTGCGTGTGTGTGTTTTGAATACACAAGACTGTCTGGACTACATTTGTCCGTGTTAACTCATCATGTTAAAGACAATGGTGACCATCAGCCCCACACCGATGGTGTTAAAGGGGAAGAGAGAACATCAATGGATTAAACAATAAGCAGGGAACTTAAAAGAGAGCTTTGAAACAAAGGAGGAGTCAGCCTAAAAAGAAGTGTGAAAGAAGCGTAGAAATTGGTATGGGGGTGAGGTGGGGGAGGGATGGGGTGACACCATGAAGGGTAACTAACCATAGTCAAACCTAGTTTGACACTGACAGAAGCTGCTCTGCCAGCACCTACATCAAACAGATCATCGTCCCCATTGAATTCCTCACGAGCCTGTGCTCAGCAGGTGGCTTGACTGGATGGGGTGCAACAAGCAGGGATCCACACTCAGGATGTCCATAAGGAGGCTTGTAGAGGGACATTTTTTAGCCTGCAGGAGACATGGTTTCTTTCTTTAATTACTGATAATGATCCCAAATGTACTGCAGGTGAAGTATATGCCATTAACAAATCAATAAGTGGCTTTAATAATTTTTTGGTTTAAATGATGAGAGCTGAATTGTTTTCCCCTGCTTCATTATTTGGGCAGCGGAGAGTAACACTAGAGAAATCTTTCCATGGGAGAACACTGCTTCACTGAAGAGGCTTGTAATTTTCTGCTATGTAGTGGCTAGATAATGAGGTCCAGTTCAAGATTTGCCATACACCTCTAATATGACCTTGGAAAAGACATTTAGCATCCCACTTGAAAGACCTAATCAGTTACCTGTAAAGAAGAAAAGTAGCTGTGTTTTTTCTCCCTCCCACTGTCTTTAGACAGGGCATACTGAGGGGCAAGGATTGCCCTCTGCACTGTTGCAATTTCGTTTGGGGCTGCACGTATGATAAAACGAGTCCAAAAGTGTGTTTCAGGTGTAGTGCTGGTGAACAAACAACTGAGGCGAGGATGTCTCCATTGAAACACATTGCAAAGGTACCCTGCTCTAGTAGATCTCATGGTGAGGTCTAAATGGGACTCCCAAAAGTCAGTGATTTCCATTGCCTAACACAAGGACTCAGCAGACAGTAAGTGATGCTGCACAGCCTGATTCCAGCAGAAAGGAACTTCAACATTATGAAAACTGTTGTGTTCAGAAATGGATGAGCAGGTAAAAAGAGACTGCAAAAATAATGCTTTGGCAAAGGCTTTCAGTTCACGCAGTATGCCCAATGCTTCTGTAAGTTCAGTGACGTTCCCACATTTCTTTTCCATTTATGCAAATATATTCATGCATCAGATTCACACTGAGACCCAAGCTGGATTGCAAAATATTCCAAAAATCCTTTCAAGAAGATTTTGATTTTATTACTATTTCATAGAATTTGCTTCAATTAAACATTATCTATTTCTTTGAAGAAGCAGCTTTGCAAGTCATTGCAGGAGATACCATAGTTGATTACTGAAATTAAGAAGTGATAAGCCATATGTCTGAAAATACTACTTTGAATCTTTTAAATAAAACTAAAGTGTTTTTTTCCACCCTGAATAATGCATTCAGGCTTGAAATGTGGTATCTAATGCCCTATTAACTTTTTCTTTAGGGTCACTCAGACACTCCCTATTTTAAGTAGTCTTCTGTCAAAATCTTTGAGTTTAAAAAAAGGAAAGTAGAACACAATACTGCTGTACTGGACCAGCTCACAGGGCACGACATCTTGTGGTAAGACATATGCCTCTGAGATGACAAAATATTTTGAATTATTCATTTGCACTGTTGACTTAGGTGGGACAGAATTTACTGCAGCAAAGAAGTCTAACACCTTGGAAGGGCTGAGATTAGTTGAGCTTGTGATTCTGCAGAAAACAAAGCCCCTCTGTGATTTTCACACTTTTTCAGCTGCTTAATAGCAATTTCAGCAAATATTCTCTCTGAATAAAAGTGGAGGTGCTTACTGTGCTTTGCTACTGCCATGCTCAAAGGTTGCAGGGCACTAGCTGGGAAGCGAAGTGCCTTCAGTGACCAGGAGTGATGTTATCTCTTAGCATGGCTAAGCAATCCATACCAGAAGGCACTCATACTTTTATCAGGTGTTGAATTTTGTGCTTAAGGCTGAGATCTCAGGAATGTTTTCAATTTTGCTTCTTCCCCATCATCCTCATCTTCAGGTCTAGACTAATGAGCTACACAGAAGTGCTGAGATTAAAGGACTTCTGCAACAAAAGAACAAAACAAAAAGAGAGAATTGGCTAAGGCTTTTAAGGAAAATGTGTAAGTAGGAAAGCCAGTACAAATAGTTGGAAATGATCAAAGGACAAATGGAAAATATAACACATTTTAATGAAGACCACTTCCTGCCTGAAAAAAGGTTGCCAGAAAGGAAAACATCCAGAAACTGGTGAGGGGGCTAAATTCACACAAGAGCTTTATCTGACTCTAAAAGGGTTATACCATAATGAGAAAGAAAAATAAGAGCATTTAGGAAGTAAAGGAGATCTAATAAAAGACCTGTTAATTGCTAAACCAGACATGGACTCCCGGAAAATATGAACATGAAAAAGACAGTCAATTCAGGTCATATGTGGACTGTGGTATTTATGCAGCAAATGTAGGGTTTAATTGGGAGCAGCCACACTGCCAGTTCCTGCAGAGCCTGAGCCATCTGAGACACTGTCTGGGAGAAGCCATCAATCCCACCTACCTTCAATGACACCCCTGGAGCTAGATGTGTTTCCCAGACAAACACAGGTGGCTGAGACAAAGCACTTAAAAAGGAACAGTTTGCAAGAGACTTCCAACAGTGGTTTAAAGTTAGAACCAGGAAGAAGTGGATGAAGAGCAATGAAGAGCACTGCCACTCTGTGTGTCCTTCTTCAAGGGGAGGTCTTACAGAGACTGCCTGTTAGTTGGTGGTTTTGACCTCAGGGTGCAGGAAACTCCCCAGTACGGCAAGTCATGCTCTAAGTTATTTGTGAACAAGAAGATAAAATCACATGTAGTTTGGCTTCTCTGGAAGGGAGAAACGATCATGGCAGTTACATTTGGATGAGGATAAGCTCCCATCCCACTTTACACTGTGAGGAAAGAAAACCCTAGACATTTATGAATGGAAAGTGGGAGCCACTGAGGACAGTACTGTAGACATTTTCCATCCAGTGCAGCAGCCTGTAACTCTCCTAGCTATATCTGCCCCAAGGTACCTCATGGCTCTGTGCATGTGCTGCCAAAACACCCTTCTTGCTCCTAGGCCCTGCCTCTGCCTCAAACATGCAAATTAGGGAGAAGAAAAGCAGAGGAGGTGACAGCAGCAGGTCTTCTACGAAATAACATGCTGAATTCTGTTGATAGCTCTGACAACTTACGCCAATATAATTACATTTTAGTAATGCACTAGGTAGAGTCACTTATGAAATATTACTCTTGTAATTGTCTTGATTGACTGGAATAAAAATCTCTGTGAATTGTAAAGAAAGAGTAATGATAAACGTTAATGTATCAGGTTGGTGCTTGGTGGCTTACTGCTGAGACTGGTTTTACATGCAGGCTTATTTAACATCTTATTTAATGATCTAAATGAAGGAGTAAACAGAGAATTAAAAGAAATTGCAAGAGCAACTGAACCTGGACAAGGTGAGCACAGCAGAGGTGAAGAACTAATGAAAGGATCTTAAGGGAAAGGAGCGTTTACGTTTAATGGAGTGGACCAGGGTTCAGTTTTCTGATTACACCATGTGCAGTGTGCCTCTGCCCAGGCTTTCAATGGTGCTGATTGATTTGAGACTCACACAGATGCTTTGGAGCTAAAAAATTATTAAATGTGAGGTTGCCACAATATATGGCCAATTAGGGGCTGTTTATGCAGAAGAATCTCCTTGCAAAGCAGGAATTCAGCAAATTCTCTCCATGACTATGGGGTGACAGGAGCTGCCACATTGAGTGGGATGCTGAATATCTTCCTAGAAGTGATTGGAAAATTCAGAGAAGAATGACAGAAGTGACTGGGAGGATGGAGGAGTTTGGTGGCATACACACAAGCCCACAAATATAGATGTGTATCTGAGAGTGAAACTAAAATGAACTAATTTGGCATTGTCAACAAACATTTGCAGGATGTCAGACACATCTGTGTTTCATACATATGTACTGAAAACCATCACTGGGAGGCTTGTTTTGGTCCATAACTTTGTGAACTCATAGCCTTAGCAAGTCCAAAAATCTGCAGTGAAAGTGTTTCTTTAATGTTTTTAATCCAAACTGTGCTACCAGATTTTGCAGGGGACCAAAACAATCCCAAAATGATAAGGAAGACTTGATAAAAAATATTTTGTATTTCAACCCTGTAAACCCACAAATCTCTGGGGACTTCCCAAAGACCAGGATGCAGTGGTGAAGAGGTCTAACTATTCAAAATAGAAAATATCTGAAATAACTTAGAAAACAATGTTTTCAGGATGCATATTATAAAATAACACCAGAGAGAAGGAAAGAATTCTCTCAGAGGTGATCCCATCCCATAAAGCCTGTCTACTAGGAATCCACTGAACAATTTCTTCACTGGAGTTCAGCCCAGAGATATAAATGACTCAGAATTTTACTTCCACATTACGGACATCAAAATTACAGAGAAAGAACTGACAGAGTTTCTTTAGTCTTTGTGTTACAGCTGTGGCCAAGAAAAGTCTCAATGAGTCTAATGCTCTCAGGGACTCAAGACTTTTGCTTTCTCAAGTATTACTTTATGGTAAACATATTCTAATTCTTTAACTATGAGCTGTTAATCATTAACAATTTGTTAATCATTATAATAGTATAATTTATTAGGGTTATACTGTAAAACTTCTCTAAAGATGCTTGTGGTATAGTAGTCAATTAGTATTGACTTCAGTAGCAATGCTTTTCATTGAAAAATCCTATTTGCACTTACTGCTGTATAGCCAGATTGTATTTCTTTAGGTTGAGTTCCTTATTGAGTGTCCAGCTGAAATTTATTCTTTTTCCCAGGCTTTCAAGAGAAAAAAACAAAAGGAAAGGAAAAATGCATCAATTTTTCTGAAGTTCCCTTCTCACTAAGATTTCTTTTTTGTTCTTTCCTGTACTGAGTCATGAATTTTGGATAGTCTTTTGAGTTTTCCATGAAAATTTGTCCAGGTTTGGGCAAGTTGTATGGCCTAAAGATTGAGGTAACACACATGTGTTTATTGTACTATGCAAGCCTCCCTGTGCTGATTTTAATCATAGAATCATAGAAAGGTATGGGTTGGAAGTGACCCTAAAGATCACCTAGCTCCAATTCCCCTGCCATCAGCATGGACACCTGCCACTAGACCAGGTTACTCAGAGTGAGCCCCCTCCAACATGGTCTTGAATGCCTCTGGGGCATTTGATAGAGCAAGTCACTGCCTCCACCATGGAGCTCAAAGTGCTGAGCTGCATTTGCCTAGCAATTCCTTCTGCTGGCTGCCACCTCTGCTGTGACACTGGACACCAGTCCTCCTAGCACAAAGGGCAACTTTTTCATCCTTTGAAAAAAGGTTGGAGTTCGTTTTGGTGTATAAGGGAAAAAGCCTCTCTCCTGATCCAAGTTCACAGGTGTGAATTGTGAGAGAAAACAGTTTTTTCCCTGAATTCTAACACAGGTTGTCTAATACGTAGTGATAGAAAGGATTCTCTATCCACATTTCTCCTAATCTGAGCAGTAATTCTCAGAATTCCGTGTTTAATCACATATCCTTCTTGGTGCCTGTATATAGGAAAGGCACCCTGTATGTACTCAGGGAATACACATTTGCAGCACACACCTTGGGTGGATTATCTGTCTATCTTATCTATCTATCTGCCTGTCTGTCTGTCTGTCTATCATCCATCTTTAATACGAATTAGAATAAAATTGAGGAAATTAAATAGTCCCAGTGAATGGTGGTAGAGTATGTAGTAGTAATAAAGGCATTTTCATAAAAGGGCTTGTAATTTTGACAGCACCACCTTTGAGAAATGAAACTAATTGATTTGTATCTTACCTAGCAAACATACAGCCCAAAATGGTGTTTATAGCATTTCCCTCCTTAACTGTAAAGAGTTTTCCCGTTATCTGCTCATCAGGTAGGCTCACTGAGTTTACCAGGACTCAGGAGATGCTTTGGAGAATCAGGCTGAGAAAGTGGGGGCTGTTCAGCCTGGAGAAAAGAATGTGTGGAGACCTCATGGCAACCTTCCAGTATCTGAAGGGGGCCTGCAGGGAAGCTGGAGAGGCACTCTTCATCAGGAACTGTAGTGATAGGATAAGGAGTAATGGGTACAAATTGGAAGAGGGGAAATTCTTTCTAGCTATTAGGGAGAATTTTTTTACTGTGAGGGTGGTGAGACACTGGAACAGGTTGCCCAGGGAGGCTGTGGATTCCCCAACCCTGGCAGTGTTCAGAGGCAGGCTGGATAAGGCCTTGAGCATCCTGGTTGAGTGGAAGGTGTCCCTGCCCATGACGGTGGGGGTTGGGACTAGATAATCTCTTCCAACCCCTTAACATCCTGTGATTCCACAATTTTACAATTAATTGCTGATAGAAATCCAAAACCCAAATGAGATGCTGTATATTGTTATCCAGATGAGAGGTATATAGCCAAAAATGCACCTTGTCAGCTGTGATTTTTGTTATACATCAGCTCCACTTAAAATTTGCTAGACAACCAGGATGAGCAGAATCTGCTTGCAAGAAGTATCTGTTCCCTACCCTTTTGATCTAAAGCAGATGTTACTGATTATCAGCAGAAGGCCTGTGTTGCATGCTAAACAAAGTCAGTAATATTCAGTAAAGGGCCTTGGTAAAGGTATGTGTGAGAGGGGATAGGCATGTATTACTTACCTCTGTCAAGTTACCCAACTGTTTCACTGCAGTTTTTATTGTAGAGGTTTCTAGGCTCAGTAGATCAGTGGGAGGTCAAGTCATACCTACTTACTGCACCACAGGGTTTAAGACTGTTTAGCATAAAGTGCCACATACATAGGACAAGCAGTAATTTCAGGAAAAATAAAGAAGCTAGGAAAAAAGCAAAGAAAACAGGAAAAAAAGGGGTTCCTGAAGTACCTACATACAAGGGGAGTCAGCTGAAGTCACTGTCATGTTTCATTTGAAAAACCCCAACATACTTTCTTTGTGTCATTGCTGGTGTTTTGAGTCACTTCTTTACCCCTGTAGTCTGAATTAATGGATAATGTGATTAAATCCATCCTGTGGACAATTCACAAATCATTATCCTTAATGCAGATGATCCAGTCTTCCTCTTTACTGCTCTGAAGGTCTCTGTATGATGATACACACAGTTTAGTTATTTGACACTCAGTTTATCAAAGCAGATGTTTTACACATTTTCAGGGATGTGGTTTTCTGAATACAAATTAGTTGAAGTGGCAACGGAAATGGCAATCGGTGGTATTTGTAACTCAAATGAAAACATTCACATTTACCAATTGTTCTGTTTCTGGAGCTCTAATATAATGTTAACTATTTTTCTTATCTGATTACATTCCAGCATACATTTCTTTTTCCCATTAAAAGTCAGTAACTTGGTCTCTAAACAGCGGAAAAATTAAACACCAATTAGAGCAATTAGAAAATTACTAATTTTGTCTGCTGAGCCTGGTTCTGCATTCCCTTTAGAAGCGTAACTTCCATGGAGGTCAACAGGAGGTCTGTGTGCAAACATGCATTAGGATCAAGTCATAAAAGAAAATTAGATCAAGGTTTTATAAATAACTGTCTTTTTCTTTTTTCTCTCCTTCTCTTCTCTTCTCTTCTCTTCTCTTCTCTTCTCTTCTCTTCTCTTCTCTTCTCTTCTCTTCTCTTCTCTT
>JAWWEU010000001.1:51515936-51534026 GCA_035583155.1 Acropternis orthonyx | reverse complement strand
TTCTCTTCTCTTCTCTTCTCTTCTCTTCTCTTCTCTTCTCTTCTCTTCTCTTCTCTTCTCTTCTCTTCTCTTCTTTCCTTTTCCTTTTTCCTGGATGAATTATATATAATTGAAAAAATTCGTCACAGGTTATCTGAAGTAAATTTTCTTCACAAAAAATGTGACCCTGTTTTTGAAAAAGGAAATTAAAAAAAAAAAATCTATTTCTAGGTTAAACAAGAATGTTTCATTTAATTTGTACAGACATGCTTTGGATACTTTTTCTTAAAATAGATATATCTGAATCACTTTTAAGTATAGTTCAAAACAATCTGATAACACTGCTTGTTTCAGAAATGTTGTAATAAAACATTTCAACTAATAAAGGTGTTTATTTAATTAAAAGTGACAGTGAAAGCAATGCTTGTAGTGTTACTCTTTTCCTGCCTCTCTCAGCTGCAATACACAGAGACACAAACTGGTGCATTAACACTACTGCAAAACATCTTTTGGATCAGAGAGCAGGCAAAGTGGTAGCATATGGCAGGCTGGGTTGGTGTCTCACCTCAGGAACCAGAGTGCTGGCACAGCAAACATCCAGTTCTGTCCTGAGGGCTCGGAGCTACTTTAAGGCCAGTGATGTTCAGGGCTCCAAGAATGGTGCTAGTCTCCTTCACAGTCTTGGAACCATCACTTTCCTCACTTTGTCCCAGAAGAAGTGCATGAACTAGCATGGTTCTGATTTCGGTGAGATTTTTAAAGCATTGTGAAATAAGAATATCAAGGATAACGATAGAAACTGCTCAAATCATAGTAGGATCCAAATCATGACTAACACCACACTAGACTTGACTAAGTATAGATGTAAATGCTAAGTGTTACAGCGTATAGCACCGGACAAGTTTTGTACTTCGACATTAATTTCTTCTCTCCTTATTCAGCGTTGCTCTCAGATTAACTATACCATGGAATTGTAGAAACATTAAATTGGAAGGGAGCTATAGAGAACTCAGTTAGTCCAACCCTCTGCTCAGTACAGGGACACTTCAAAGCCAGAGCAGGCTGTCCAGAGCCTTCCCCACATGAGTTTTGAGTATCTCCATGGATAGTGTTTCTGCAGTTTCTATAATATATACCTATAACTTTATGGCTGATATACATACCAATACAATAGGCAAAATTGAATGTATGTGTCTTCAGGGATGGATATGGATAGTGATGAACTTTTTCTGCTGACACTCTGAGCTAGATGAACAAGACAAGGTCTGCCCTAGGGGTTATATAGGTTATAGGCTGGGGACAGCACTGTACTGACACAGTCTATGGCCCCTACACCAGCACTGTCCCAGGTCCTGGAAGCAGATGCATCCTGCATCCTTGTGTCAGCCTGCACCCACTTGTGCAGATCCAACTGTGTGGGCTAACACAGCTCCACTCAGGGCTGGAGGGAACAGCTGGATTGCTTCTAGTGCAATTTCTTTACAATTTTAATTTTGAAAAAGGAGTAGATGAAAACAACTGTAAATCCTGTGATCCTTGGGAATGATGCATGGCAAAGCTGGTTCCTCACATCTATACTCTGACTTGATTTCATGCTCCTTTTATTTCTTTCTTCACTTTGCTGCAGTATTCATAGTAGCAGACACTTCCAGATTAACAAAATGCAGTATTTTCGGATACAAATGAGGTCTGTCTTTACAAGTTACTTTTTTATGCCTTAGCATTAAAGAAAGTAACAGAAAAACAGAAGAACTAAAATATAAACTTCTTTTTAATTTTTTTCCCCCCAGGCAATAATGAGGCCACATAACCACTTTCGGTGATGTTGAAGCTGCCCCAGGGCATTTATAGCTGGTCACTATGCAGACATTCACAGGAGTCACACTGTCTCACAGCAGCTCCTGCAGCATCCAGACTGCTGGAGAGAAGAGGAGGCAGTGGATGGCACCCACCAGCCGTGGGCACCTGAAGATGCCAGGGCAGTCCCTGAAGGTGTAGGTGGAAACAGATGAGGAGCAGATCCTGCTTGCTCAATCCCACTCAGAGTGCATGTATCAGTGTTACTGAGGGAGAGTCCACCTGCCTGTTGTTTCTTGTCTGCAGAGATGGCTCTATTTCTCCATTATCTCTGGCACATTTCCTGCAGCAGCTGAACACAGGGGCAGAGAAGATACCATGCTCCCCAAACATTTAATCATATCCGTTTTCCTAATTACCCTTCCACTTATCTATTTTGCATGGCGGGTTTCTAGTTGTAAATAGGAAGCAATTGGTGGGTGGTTTGCCTCAAAGCAAATTTTTTTTCTATTTTTTTCCCTTCTTGTCTTTCTGTAGCCATTTTTTGTTTGCTTGTTTAAGACAGAATTGAACTGAATTTGCAGCTCTTGTGTCTATCTAAGCATCATTTCCAACTCCTTTTTCTTGTTCTCTGCTTATTTATTTATTTGTATACCTATTTATTTATATATGCAGTTCTGTTCTCATTAAAAGTCCCTTGGTTTTTCCTTTTCACTTTTCCCTCTGCTGGGATGTGTTTTTGGGGAAGAAAACCAAAGACCATCCCAGAAGACCATTTATAGGGTCACTATAAGAGGACAGCTACTCAGACAAACTAGGGCATGGGAGGGAGCAACAGCAGAGCTTTGCCTTTTTCAGTAACCACTTTGAATAAATCCAGATGACAGAAGCTAGCAGCACCCAAGCTGAGCAAAGGCCAGTCTGTATGTCTTGCTGTTTTTTCCACTTCCTCTCTGCAACCACTCTTTTATTACAGAATTATAATCATTTCCTGTACTGCAAAATCATGCAGAGCTATTTTTTTTTCCTGCCTTCTCTTCGTCTTTGACTGAAGCACTCTGATTCTGGTACCTAACTAATTGCTTTTGATCTTGCCAAAGTTCAAGTTACATATCTCATATTCTTCATTGCAGCAGCCTATATTTCCACTTGATGAATACTGATGAGTCAGACACTAGAAAGTGCCTTTGGTCAAACAGCTTGCCTTGTTCTGAATTCTCAGCAGATCTAAGTAATTACAAACCTGCCAGTCCAATCTTCTTTACCTTCAAAATGAGCTACAATGTTTTTAAAATGTTTATACATTTCTAAAACTATTTACCAATAGGTTTTTTTTTTTCTCTAAGTTTTTTGCTTGATTAAGTTACATACAGCTGTGGGACCCTTTAGAAAACATACACGTAGTTGAGCTATTGAGGCCAGCTAAAGTATCCATCAATGAATTAATCTACCTGCAACAGTAGGTTTTATGATATGGAAACCAGAAGAAATCTCTGCATCCTAGATACAAAACACTGATTTAAGAGGAAGGTAGACTCTTCTAATTAGTAACATTTGACCCTACATGGCAACAGCCACAGAAAAGCACTCGAAGACTGCAGCTGGGCTGACAGAGGCATGGAACAGGTACAGCGATGAGAAACATCAGAGGATGAGATGTTTCTCTTGTAGTTGGCTGTGTGTCTACACACAGCTCTGCTGGCCTTAAATCAGTAACTGAGAATGGAACTAAAGGGGCACTTCACTGGGTTTGCTCTTTTTAAACACACCTATGGCACGGTGAGGAGCTTATTTAGGAGGTTACTGGACTCACAGAGCCCATCAAACTGGTGCAGTGTGGACTTGCCCAAGCCAGGATCCTTCCAAAGCATTTCTGCCACAACCAGGTTTGACCAGAACGTGGCAGCGCGGGAGGGAACCTGTGTACTAGATCCCCATTCTGAGTGAGGGTGGGACCACAGGATCTCACCACAGCTGCTGCAAAGCACAGACTTGCCCTTCACTTGACATCAGCATGGCTGGCTGGTTCTTAAAACAAACACCATGAAATCCGGACCACCTAGGTATAACAAAATTGTCTGGCAAATCTAACCCAGCCTTTAACCCACTGTTGGGATCAGACATTGGTATTACCCTTTTTGCCCACAAGTACTTGTTTTCATCTTGATGGCTGAAATGGCAAAGTTGGACATTTCTTCAGGAATATAACAGAGGATGGTAATCTAAAATAGTGTATTTGCAAAGTTCTCAGATACTGAAAAATTAATGAAGGAAAATTATTCCTGCAGAGATACAATAATATTTTATGATAAACAAAGAGATGTAGCTGTATTTTAGGATCTGGCCTATACTACCAAACCATCATGCATTTTAGGAGTGCAGCTTGACAAGTAAATACATTTGGCAAAAATGCTCTGACAGATACCTATACTTGTTTCTTGAGGATAAGGCAGAGAAATAATCGGATAATTTTATATCACCTTTAACAGTAGAATCCATGAAAAATCTGTGGGCAAAAGTATTTACGCTTGCACAGCTGGAATAAAATCCTCCATTTTTAACACTCAATCAAACAGTTTTACCATTATTCTTTAAAAATAGATATTTTGGCAAAAATGTAATTTTCCAAAGAAAACTCTACAAGTTTATTTGGAAGAAGTTATACATTAGATTATACTTTTTAAAAAGTATACTTCTTTCCTCCTGAATTTTTAACTGAAGCTGCTCACAGATGTCTATTGTATTAAAGTTGCATCTTTTGGCACTGAAACAAATGCATCCATTGTGTTTCTGCTCTCCATAAAGGAACACAAGGTGAACTGGAACAGTGCAAAAAGGCCCAGTCCAATTTCCTCAAGGCACCTGGAGATCCTACGCATGTCAACAGCCACCTACTGTGATTTTCAGCCTTATAGTGGGTAAACAGCTCCCACTGACATAAAACAAAGAAAACAGAAGTGAAAAATAGCTCATCATCCTGGTCCTGCCTCATTGTCACCTGCATGGTTATTACCATGATTACACCAATGCACTCACCTGGCCTTGAAAGTCAATCCACAGGAAGTTGATGCTGCTTTTATCTCCAAAGCACAGAACTGGGAGGAGCTGTGAAAACAGCTGGCATCAGGGAAGTGTCCCTAGACAAGCCCCAGTCTGGGGCAGCATCTTGGCTATTTTGGGTCACCTCATTTATGGGCAGTATGAGTGAGCCAGGAGATTTCTGGGGCTGTGGTGTGAGGGGGGCTGTGGATGCAGGTGGGTCCCATCAGCATGTCAAACTGCCTGGCATCACAGATATCATTGAATGTAAAGCAGCTTGAGGGCTGCTCTAGGTTAAGCCAAAGACATAGGCAAGAGCAAGCCCACTTTTCTTGGGGAAAAAAGGGGCTTTTTCAGGCTACTTTTGCACCCTGCATTTGGGAACATAATCCTCTGCTGTAACCACAGAACGGGGCCATTTTCTTTGGGAGCCTATGAGGGACAGTGGATGTGAAAAGATCATTCAGCCAGGGAAGCAGCTGGGCTGTGATTCACAATGTTTCCTTAGACCAGCATAACAGATGCAGCAAAAACAGTCCTGTCAAGAAGAATGGGAGGTATAGGGACCTCATAAATGACCTTCCCATGCAGGTGTCTTTCCCAGTGCTCTCACAAAAACAAAAAAAGACTCTGAATGAAAAAAGCTCAAGTGCAGCAGAGAATGATGCTCCATGGGGATTCGGCCTTGCCAGAGTACCACAAGGTTAGACAGTGAAAGGAGGGCAAACAAGCTGCATGGAAGGGGAATGAGAATTGTTCCCAAGTTAAAAGATATTTATAGAAAGTGCAGACAAACTTTCAGCTTACAAACCTTCCAGGTGAGCTTTCAGACAGAGAAGGGCTGAACACAGAAAATAACTCCAGTGGAATACTCTCTACAGTTGAAGAGCTACTAAGTGCAAAACATGACACCGTTTCAGGATGGGAATAATTTGGTAACGTTGAGGACAGATGAATATAATGGGTTAACTTGACAGGTGGGTCAGCGTGGCCAGCAGTGTGAGAGTCTTAGATATAGAGGCTTCTGTAGCCCTCACCAGGTACTCTGACTAAATATCCTTAAATGGACCATATTTGTTGAACTCAAGCAAAGGAATTTTTCTGTGTGTTCCAGAAACTCCTTCTGTTCTTTCATCATCCATGCTTTATCCATACTTTTCTTCCTATAGATTTCCAGGTATACTTTGCAACTACCTGATGCCACACAGTTTTGGACTCATATATTACCAAAGCCAATGGCACTGTTGGAGTCAGAGGGCTTACTAAAAACAAAAAGGGCTCAGGGCAAAAGCTGTCATAACTGTAAAAAAAACCCAACAAAAAACCCACAAAAAGGCGGCAAAAAAGCTGGAAAAGTATTTGGCTGCAGGCAGGAGAGGGAGCAGAGCAGCTCCTTAGTAACAAATTATTGAGTAAATCACCTCCTAGTAAAGCTACTGCCTTCTCAGCTCCAGGGATGAGAAAACACATCAGGAGGAGGCAGCAAGCCAGAAGCTGCTGAGTTTTTGCACTGACATGATCCACAAAATGAGATCATGGACACAGGACCTCTGAGAATCATCTGGCCCAGCCCTCTTGCCTGAAGCCAGGTCAGCTGCAGGCAGATCAACACATGGAGACGCCACAGCCTCTCTGGGCAACATGTGCCAGTATTTGACTACTCTCACAGTAAAATATTTTCTTGTAATCAGGTGGAATTTCCTGTGTTTCAGTTTGTGCCCATGGCCTCTTGTCCTGTCACTGGTCATCACCATGACTCCCTCTTCTTCCTCCCTCTCATGAGGTATTTATACACATTGATGATATCCTTCTGAGCCTTCTCTAGGCTAACCAGTTCCAGCTCTCTCATCCTCTCCTCATATGAGAAATGCTCCATTCCTCAATCATCTTAGTAGTCCTGCACTGGGCTCACTGCAGTATCTCCACATTCTCTTCTACTGGAGAACCCAGGACTGGACATAGGAAAAAAAAATCCCTGCAACTTAGAATAGAATAGAATAGAATAGAATAGAATAGAATAGAATAGAATAGAATAATTTTCAGTTGGAAGGTATCTACAGTGACCATCTAGCCCAACTGCCTGACCACTTGAAGACTGACCAAAAGTTAGAGCATGTTAAGGGCATTGTCCAAGTACCTCTTAAACACTGACAGGCTTGGGGAATCAGCCATCCCTCTAGGAATCCGGTTCCAGTGTTCTCAAGTTAACTCAGGCTTAGGTTTGTAGGTTGGTTTCTTTCTTCCTTCTTCTTTTCTTTCTTCCCCCCCCTGCCCCAGCCTTGAAGAACTGGTGCTTAGCAATCCTCAAAAATGCCATGGTTCTTTTTGCCTGTGTCTTCTCCTGATGCTATTTTGTTGGATCCTACTTGTTTCTACTCAAATCTGTCCTGAAGAGAATAGGTGCAACTCAGCTGAAATCATGATGACTATAAAATCCCATATGTCACTGCAGAGTGGGGAAAAAATTAGTAGCATCTAGTAAACTACAAAGCAAAATCAAATGTGTGGTTTCAGTTATCTTTGCTACTTTTTGTGGCCTGAAAGATACTTTTTGTTCTTGTGAAGCTTGACAACAGCTCATTGAACAAAGCCAATGGAGTTTCAACAGTCTGTATTTTAATAATGTGTCTCTATATCTGCAAGCATAAACACTTGCTGGGAACAAATACCCATCTCAACCTCTGGTATCATCTCTAATTTTGATTAAAATTCTGCATATGCAGTAATGGAAGCAACAAATTTACAAATTTGTCAGTAAGAGAAGATAGTTGAACAGTTACTCTGTCTTGATTTACAGTTCATTTATTTTTATCTGCCAGTCAACACACAAACACATTCTGTTACAGGTTTGGGATTTGGAAGAGCTTTCAGAAAGGAAATAATGTTTCCTGATCTCTTTTAAATAGTTTCATTTATTTTCTCAAAGCCTATCATCAATTATAGTGAAAAGTGACATACAAGAGATTTTTGTCTAGATGAATAAAATATTTCAAGCAATAAACATATTCCTCAAGTCAGTTTGGCTCAGGAAACCTGCAGGCTTAAATTCTTTATTAGTCAGCAAGAGCAAGTTCTTTGACCTTTGAAGGAGCTAATCACCACTCTAAGTCATTACCACCTGCCATACTCTATGATCACTTTTAAAAATTGAAAACACTGACTGCAGCATCATCTGTGTTGGCTGGCACTGAGCTGCTGAATTTCTAATGATTGTATTTACACCGGGCTTTCCAAATTTCTTTTAACGCCTGTGTAGTTAATGGCAGAGTTTGTCTTGCTGATGAGCACATTGATAGCTCAGTAGGAGGTATAAATCTGGTTGGGAGGTCTCCTCCAGCTCCCCAGCCCCTCAGCCTGTTGGGCAGTAGGCTGGCTGTGCAAGGGCAGGGCAGCCTGCCCTGTGTTCCTGTCAAGACCATCCCATCGCCCCGAGCTGTGCCTGCTGTTATGTCAGCAACAGGAATGGCAGCAACATTGCCATACCCTTCCTCAGGTCTCTCCAGTGACTCGGATCCTGCCATGAGAGCAAAATTTGCATGGCCTTGAGTGGCAGGACCGGGCTGTGCTCACACTGTGCAGTGAGGACAACAAGGCATTGCACTGCAGTGTGGGGCTGCAGCCCTAGCAGGCCACACTTGGCATTTCGAATCAATGCTTTGGCTTGATTTAAAGCCCAGCTGACCAAAGGAGGCTGTTCACAAAGCTGCTAGTCATTTTACTGCAGAAACTGAGTGATGTGTTGTGTTTTGGGCAGGAGAAATCATAACCCAGACTATACATCGCAAAAAGGAATGAGATTGTTGAAACACCAACCATTTCTCTCCCCCTCATCTCTGGTCTTTCCTTATGCTAACAGGGAAAGGGGCAGAGCCACTGCCCTTTCCCTGCCCATGTCTTCCTACCCTCTGGAGGTACAGCTCTGAGGGTCAGAGCACAAGCCTGCATTTCACAGACCCATTACCCCACTCCACCCTAGTGTGCATTTGTGAAATTACAGGACAAAACCTGGCCCAGAATGTCTCACCAGTACAAGCAATTTCTGCCCCTGTTTGTCCTGTTCATGTGAGTACAAGCACCTTGTGTCTAAAGGACAGTATAGGAGCTATTCACTCACTGCCTGTATTTGTTGAATGCAGGACTTTTAAAAGAAAGTACTGGTTTGTCCTGGTATCCAGTAAGAATAAGCTACAGTATCAGTGAAGAATGCAAAGGAGTTTTGTGGTATTTATGATTCAGCAGCAAAAGCTGCCTCCTGGAGGAACAAGTCATTAGGCAAATGAGATGTAACAGGGTCCAAAAATACCTCCACACATTCATGAGCATCATTATTGTAGTTGCTTTACTAAGTAAACCAAGGAGACTCAAAAATTGAAATACAGACTTTATACAGGACAAGTTAGGAGTACAAACAAACTAAAGCAATGTTCTTCAAGAAATGGATTTTAGTTGTGTTTTATAAACATCAATAAACACTGAAAAAGATGTGAAAATTTAAAAAAAAGAAACAATACCAACAAATTTTCCTAGTATTTATCATTTAATCAGAATTTTTTAATACTTTATCAATAGGGATTTCATTCAGAAGTCCTTATGTAATTAAAAAAGGAGAAAGAAAATTAGTCAGCATATTACTGACACAAAACCTAGGAAGGGGTCACAACTAGAGCAGAAAAAATGACACATACAGTTAGAACAGTTTGACAGGAATACTCTTAATGGACACCATATATGTGTGAGAAAGAGACACCATCACTATTATAGGCAAGAAGTGATGATCAAGTGTCATTATCCATTGTCCAAAATGAAAATCAGTTAAAGGGGAAATGAAGACTAAAAAAGGAAAGGGGGAAAAAATAAGGAAATTTAAAAACCCTCCTCTTCATAATAGCTGTCTAAGGCAAATGTTGCATGCACTACTTCCCCAAGAAACTAGACAAAGCTCTTCCATTCCCCATGTATTTCCTTTCATTTAGTTTCACGAAGAAAGGTTTGAGAGAGCAGAGCGCTGGGAAGAAATGCTGCAAACCTCTAAATTAGTGAATGAACTTCCAGCATCACTATTGTATTCTGGGTAGGAGGAACTGGAAGAAATTATGTTTTTCAGCCTCTGAAGTGCAATGATCAATAGCAAAAGGAGAAAGGCTAAGAGACTAAGGAATATAGAAACATAGACATAGACATTGGATAAACGCCCAGGTGATGAATCCACTGACGTTGAAAGGGATGTGGGATACAGCTCCAGAAAAGTCCCATTTTCCATGTTTCCTACAAATCCAGATGAAGAGTCGGGTTCTGACATTACTGGGTTTGTGTTTTAAAAAACACAATAGATCCTGTATTCAAAGGCAGTTTTAGTGGCATAAAAAGGGTTTATTTTAAGCGAGCATTTTTCCATCACAATGGTGAGATGACAAATTTATCCTTCACTCCTCAAATCAGGACAATTTAAGATTATATCCTTCGGAACTGCAAGGAAAAAGAAAGAAAAAAAAAAAGGCAAAATTAATTTACTAGCAGATATTGTGCATCTGATAAAATTTAGCTCTTAAAGAGTTACGAGTTATTATTCCTTAGCACAAAGCTACAATTTTTAAATAATTGGCTAGCAACTGGTTTTAGATCTCAATTTTCCAAAATGCAGGGATTAGGAGAATCCTACTGTATCCTAATGAATTAAAATTGACTTCCTCCCACAAAGAAAACAATATCCATACAGAACTACCTTCCCAGTGTGGTTCCTCTCATCCTGACCATGCCATCAGCTGTGTCCTTGTGGTCCCAGTTCAATACAATTATCTAACTCACAGTTAGGAGCTTTGAGGAAAATTCCACTGATTTTCATAGTGATAGAGAGCACAAACACCATCAGCATCAGTCAGAGAGACAGAATCAGACCCTTCAAGTAATGATGTGACAGTCTGGAGTCTCAGTGTCACACAACCACTCAAGTATCTATCTGGGTCTCCATGGGAGTGTCCCAGTACTGTTTCCAGCAATGGCCTGCCTTAGTATTTTTCCTTTAAACATGCAATTTTTTCTAACATTCTTCAAGTACCTCTTTCTTTAAGAGGCTGGCATGTTTTGACATTAGGTGTGACCACAAAAGCCCCAACCTGAACTAAGGATGCTTAAGAAGTATAAGGTACTGAAAATTGCTAAGAAGTTTGCTTTGCAACCACTGAAGTCATTTGCATAGTTACCTACTGTACTTTGGCACTGCAAATTAAGGTTAGGTTATGCTATATGCCACAAAAAGCCCTAAGTGCTTGAATAAATAAGTACTACATTCAGTGGTAGGTAGAATTCAATTTTATGTTTTAAAACCCTATTTCATCTTCTAGGACTCCGAACTGCGCCTGTACTACTTCATGAAACAGTTCAAGATTATTCTCTGGTCTGCAGGACAACTTGCGTGGCATGCTGCATCAAGATGGACAGGATGGCCAAATCACAGCTGCCTTTGGGAATGAATGATGGCCAATCCTAAGCCCAAATATATCCAAGCATTACTTGTAGGGTGCTATCTGGCCAAAACCATGCCAGGAGGTCTGCTTGCTAATTCAACTGGAGCCTATGCCCTGGTCTGGATTAATTTACTGGTACAAACACATCCATAATGCTTTTATGGAACAAAGGTTACATTCCAGATGTTGTTTTATTGTTTATTTATTGCTTTTATTGCTTTATAGTGGAGCTTTTGGTAGTCTTCATCAAGCATCCCCATAACCTACAAGACATGCAGGAGTACAAAACTGCATCTACAAATACCAGAAAAAATATTCTTACCCTTATGGTGTATAACTCATACTGATGCATAAAATATACTAAACCAAAACAGTTTTATAACCTTAATAGTATTTCGCCCCACAGGAAACAGTATTTATTGTACCTTGTGAAATAACTCATGACAGACTGAACAAAGAGAGATCCTTATGAGATTATACTCCTTTTGAACTGCCTTTAATTTAGTGATCCAAAATTAACTAATGGAACAGTATGTGTTCATTTCATGTTCTGGAAGTAGTTAAGTGTGTTATAGCTAATTTATCCTTTTTAAAAAATAAGCTTTGATATAGAAGATGTTTATCCTTAATTACTCGTCATAATGAAAAGCAGATCCATTATTAATTGAATTGCTCTATAATAACTTAAGGAATTAATTCACATAAATTCTTTAACATGGCAGAAGTTAAATGCCTTTAAATTTTTCACAAATTTTAAATCTACTACAATCTACTTTTACCATTAACACTTTTGGCCCTGGTACAAGGAAGAACTTTGGCATGGGACTTTTTTTGAAGTTAGTGAAAAATTTATGGTCTTAAATAGAACTAAGCAGAACCTCAGTTAAGCAGATACGTGAGTGCTTTGCTAAATCAGAGCTTTTATGGGTCTTACAATGTCACCCAGGCTATTTTTAAATAACCATTGTGTAGTGAGGTCAGAGACACTATAAACTCTGACTCCAAATGACTACGGCCCAGAATCTAGTTACCTCACTCACACAGTGCAGTGGCATGATGTGTAAATGAATCTCACCATAAAACGTAGCTTCATCTAAAGTGGATAGCATTTTAAGAAGTAAAAAAAAAATCTGTGTTGCTTTAAACACAAATTTAAACATATGGACCTAAAGTGTAAGGTCCTACTCAATCTAAAAGGATTTTTACCAACCATTTGCACCCTACTGGAGCAAAATGGCAGAATTATAGAGATTGTAAACATATTCTGTCCTTACAATTCAGTAGTTTCCATACAAAAGAAAAAAAATGCTTAAGAAATAAAACAGATCTCATCTTGCTCCCTAATGATGATCCCTGGTGCTGTTCCAGTGTGGTGACCCAGCCAGAGAGCCACCAGGATGGCTCAGCCAGCAGTGCGTGGCAGGGGTGCAAACACCATTCTGAAACTCATGCAACTACACGGTTCTAGGGCTGCATGAGCATCTGCCATGCTGCAAGTCAGACCTCAGAACCCTTGAGAGCGGGAGCCACAAGTAGCTTTATTCAGTGCACCACCAGCTACTGCAGCTCAGGTTCCTGATTCTGCTGGGAGAAAGTGGTAAGTGGCATGAACCATCTGTCTCTCTTATCCTAATCCTCCCATAATAACAGCCATAAAGGAATAACAGCCATAAAGCCAGATGTCAGCTTCACCTTCTTTTTTGGTAATTGGTTTTTTTGCATTTCTGAAAATGAAATAGAACAGTATCATAATATCTAGCCCAAACTCAGTCCCAAAGAATGGTTAGTAATTTTGTCAGTGACTTCAAAGTATAATGGCAAAACTGGCTAAATGCAATAAACCCACTGTCTTTCCAAGAGCCATAAACTGATCAAGGAATTCAACTAAGGAGCCAAAGTTTTCAAATTCTGTAGTGGTCCCTGCCATCCCCTCATCTATGGTTGGAAACCTGAGTTGGTTTTACACAAAGAATTAATTTAAAGTGTTGTTCCTGAATGACTGCAAATGTAGAGGAACTCTTGACTCTATTTGACAGGAGAAGGCTTTCCAGCTAATCACTCTTGAAAACTCCTGGCACAGGAGAACTGGGATCTGCCTGCTGGGCGACTCAGATTTTGTGGTGTAGCTGGATCTGGATTACTTTGTCAGAGGCACCTCTGCAATTGCAGGACAGGGTTCTGTGACTTGAGGAGGCTTCCCAATCCATCGAGTTCAGACCTACTGCTGAAAGTCCCCGATGCCTTTCCAACACTGGCTGAGTTTTCCTGCTATTACTCCACTGTTCCACAGTCTTTCTGCTCTGATGGACAAACTGCTTTGAAGATTCACACATTTCAGTAAAACAACTCACTGTTCCAAGAAGACAGAGACACTACCTCCATGCTCTGCTGGTTTTAGATGCACAAGATCACAAAACCTGGTTCTGCTACTTTAGTCCCCAAATATGAGGGCTGACACACAAGGAAAGACTCTCCTAGACACATGGTGTCATTTTTACATCCTGGCTTCTCAACCAGAACCACTATTTAAGTATTTTCTTCAAGCTGTGCATTGTTTCTCCATTCATGTACTTGGTATAAATCACCTTTCCCAGGTGAGGACAACCACTCATATTCCAAGGGTAGGCCTATCTGGCAGGTCCTGTAGGCAGGCTCAGTTGGAGTTTTTCATACTTGCTTTTATCCTGTGGTAAGTAGGAGATAGGCAAAGTGGCATTCACCAGAAACAGGGCACAGTGGGTAGGTGAGGGATCAAGCAAGGTATCAGTGTGTAAGAGGTCAGTCCCAGGTACTGTGCATGCCAGGCCTGGGTAGCCATGCCAGAGCTACCCACTGTTTGCGTATTTGACAGTACCGGTCAGGAAACCTACTTTTTCAGAAAATGCAAATGTGGTCGGGAGCAGAGGCCCCACAATTAGCATATGCCCCGAGTGCCAAATTATATGTAACATATGTAATTTAATCTTTAGCATCGCGGAGACAGTAGTGACCTTCCAGTTCAGACTAAGGTGAATGTTAAATGAGACTGCAACACTCTCCAGGACGGCATGCAGTAAACTGAGCTTTTTCACAGTCCCAATATCATAAATGCTTTACCATTCAGCCATCTGTATTACATTTCTCCACATAACTTGATGCAACAACTGTTTCTCCAGGCTCAGTCAAATATTATTTAATTGAGCATTCTCACAACCAGTGAAACTCTCAAGTTTGAGAACAGGACACAAAGATATGTCTGATAGATTCAATTTCTTGGGAGTTTATCAGCCATTGAAAAGCACTTTGTTTTCTTGGTTCTTCCTGTATTTTTGTGAGTACAAGTTGAGAAATACTACAGCTGTTTCAGAGTCTTCAAAATGTTTAAGCAGAGAGACAAATTAACATCAAAGAAAATCAGCATTTTTATGCTAAATAAACTAACATTTTTGGGACAATCTCCCATGAATTCTTTCTTTACATATAGAAGGTATTCTAGAAAGCCATTACTGTCAATAACTCCTAACAGATGAGAGCTTAATTTGCCTTTAGCATGGTTAAAACAGTGAAGTCCCTAATCCAGCTAAACGTCAACATGTTGTTAATTGTACCTGCCTTCCTTACCTAAAAATTTTCAATCCTTTTGGCTGATTTCAACCCAACATATATAGAAATGCAGAGGATGAGTGCAACAAAACAGATAGATTTAATCTTCAAAACAGAGGGCTCTGTGACATTGGACAGGGAGTCCCTCACAGATGCATGCGGGACAGCTGAAAAAGCTTGCCCATGTCAGATGTTTTTGGATCCTGGCAAAATGAGCCTGACCACCAAGCTTCATTATTTTGTACATGCAGCCCTCCTGTGAGTCCAATTCCCATGCTAGAACACAATGTCCCAGGTGAATGGAGATGAGGGTCAAAGTAGCACACTCACCCTAGTGGGTCCACTATGGAGGATCTGATGTTAGCAGATCCTAGATGGCACTGGAAATCCAGCTACAAAAGAAAGATGAGTTGCAACATGGTTCTCTGGGCCTGTGCAAAAATTGCTTGCTCCCTATAAGTGCAAAAATTGCTTGCTTCCTATAAGGCAAACAGCTCTCTTTTGGGTAGGAGAGGGGAGGCCGAGGACATTCATTAAAGGTAACACTGATTATCTCTATTAAAGAACTCTCAAGTTTGTTCTCTGCTCTCTTTTGCCCTTTTGTAAAGTTGAAGCCAGGAGTGAGCAGATAATGATATCATCCTCTCACGACTCGAAACCAGAACCACCTTCCCTTTGTTCAGCATCAGGACAGGAGGAGCAGGAGGAGGACTGTGCAGGTTCCCAGGCAATATGGTGATGCCAGCTCCAGGATGAGACCTCCTCATCTCTAAAGCTGTGTCACACCCCCAAGTTGTGTTACCATAGTGATAGCTTCCAAAAGCTGGCAGCAAGTTTTCACTAGATCAATACATGTATGAAAGCCAGTGAGTTTCTGGTTTAATTCATTCACCTTCCCCCTCACTGCCTTTGTTTTCTACTTTTATCTCCTTTAGCATATAGGACTGTATTACCAGTATTGTCTTTCCACTTAACCTGTAACACAAAGCATTTAATGCCAATAAAAATATGTTTGCATGCTCATACTGAAGGACTGAATGAACTTTATGTACTGAGAATGCTTCAGCCTCAACAGGCAATTTGCTCTAGACTGGCAAAATATAGCAATTTAACATCATGCAACTAAATAAGATGGTAGCTCTAGACAGAAAAAAGAAGTGAGCAACATCTTATTCCATTGAAAATGGAGGTAGGAAAGGCAAAGAATGACTGCTCACTTGGAGTTTGACGAGAATATGATCCTTAATACTTCTTATTCTTATATAAATGCCTTTGGCAATTAAAAGACCACAACTAAGTAGGATGCTTCTTTTTCCCATTACAGATGGACCCTCCAGGAGCAGAGAATCCCTTTACCACTCTGCCTGGGAAACAGGATCAGATGCCAACTGACTCAATAAAATAGAGCACAGAAGGAAAAGAAAAAACTATTTCCTTCCACAAGCAAAGTTTTCCTCTTAATTTATGATCTAATTTAATTTTTTATTATGATTTAATATGATTTAAATGTATGTCTTTCAAAATCTAAGAAGACAAGTGCCCAGATGGCTTGGTTGCAGGTTAAAATCAAGTTATGTTTTGTTTGGGGTTTTGTGTGGGGATGGGAAAAGGAAACTCTCAGAGCCATAAGGATACTTAGATTAATTCAGATAGCCTCAAATTATTCTATAATTTACATTTCCCATGGATCTGCAGATTATAGAGTCATTTATATTAATGTAAAGCAAAGACAGCATGACCTGGGATCAGACCCAGAACCTGTCAGTTGAATCTGGTCTTTAAAAGTAACAGAAAAATGAGCCAGAAGAATGAATAAAATACTTACAAGCAGGAAGAAGATATGGGGATAGAAGCCAAATGTCCAATGCGCAGGATGCAGTCAGTTATCACGCCCAAATCTAAAGGGATTGCATGCTGAGAAAAGTCCCTATAAAAAAGCAAATCAAAGCTGAAAACTTTAGTAATAACTACAATAATAAAAAACAAGGAGGAAAAGTACTGAATTTTGACTGCTCTTGGTGCCAGAAATTTCAGAAAACAACCAAACCAACTGGAATCCTGGCTTGTGTTTTATTCCTGGTAGCGACATCCTTCTGCTGTCCAGTTACAGCACTGCACGTACAATATCAAAACCATGATCTTGAACTCTGCTTTACAGCCATTGTTTGATAACACCTTTCTCCTCTTCTTTTACAATGTGCTCCAGGAGCAAGACAGACATCTATCCCCTGGCACCTTTTTAAGCAATGGAGCACTCCAATTCATGTCACATTACTCCCTACAGACTCCTACCAGGAATCAGGTCTTTCGGATTACACACCATTATCTATTTATTTATTCACTTTTTTTCAGAGTATCTACAGTTTAAGTTCACATGCCTGAAATCCTCAAACTGAATGTTGTATATGCACGTGGATAGTTAGAAGAATTTTGTGTGCTACATGTATAAAATACCTAAAATTAAAGTGTAACCCCTCAACTGTTTTTAATAAAGTAAATTAAGTATCTTGTATATGATGAAACAGTCCCAGACAATGCAGATTAAAGCAAAAGGAGGGCCACGTTCAAAAAGATCCTCCCCTCTGGGAGAGAAAAGACACTTTCACAATCATTGTACATCTCAGAGCTCTACCTTTCCAGCACATTTGGTTCAACTGCTTTAGAGAAGCAGTCTCGGGGGATGGATGTTACTGTATTGTTGTGTTGCTTTCATCCCTTCAATCACTGAATCACTTATGGTTTAAGCCTTTCTCCAAGTTCAATAAGTGCAGCTGTTAAAAGTCAGTATTGTTGAAATACAAATATTTTGATGACAGCTTCTTGACCATCTTGCCTTGCAGAAGGAGAGGTAGGAGGCTGCAAGTGAACCCCAAGGTTGGCTTCCCCAGGGATGGACCCAGCACCTCTTCTGGATGTGAGGGCATGCACCCTGTCACCTTGCCCAGAAGCGGGCAGGCTGAAGCAGGTGGTGATACTGGGATGGACAGGGGGTACAAGAGCCCCCATATACCTTCTCTCTGGCAAATATGCCTCATGTAACAAAGAGCTCCATCCTATGTTCCTCAGTTTTATCTGTTCATAGCACACAGCCCTTCCCCTTCCCCTTCCCTTCCCCTTCCCTTCTGCCTTCTCCTTCCCTTCTCCTTCCCTTCTCCTTCTCCTTCCCCTTTCCCTCTCCTCCCCTTCCCCTTCCCCTTCCCCTTCCCCTTCCCCTTCCCCTTCCCCTTCC
>JAWWEU010000001.1:51492848-51515836 GCA_035583155.1 Acropternis orthonyx | reverse complement strand
TCCCCTTCCCTTCCCATATTTCAGAACAGCTCTCTTGGGGGAAAGAGGCATGGATCTCTGCAACGGGAACTGTATCTTCAACTAAGATAAATATAAATATAAATGATTTTGCTTCTTTTCCAGCTTTCTGTTGTCTCTCTACCCCCAGATACACAGAGCACTGTTTTTGTCCATTTAGCCCTTCATTCAGTACAATGCCCCAATATTCGGGAGTTGAAGGGAAGAGAGCCTTGAACCAAACCTTGAACTGAATAAACAAGCCAGAGATGCAGCGAAAAATACAAGGCATCCTCAAGGATCCTCAAGGCATTCTTATTCAAATGGCGAGTATACATAGTGAGATGGGGAGCTCTGAGCTTTTGATTGCCTTTAAAGAATAGAGAAATATTTGTATGGGTTTGATTACCTTTGAAGAACAGAAATATCTGGACCAGAACATCAAGAATCTTATCTACAGAAGATCCCTGGCATACACAGTTGTATCCCATGGTCCCTCATCCTTCTTGCACCACTCTAATGCCCTTCACAGCTATTTTCACGACCTCAGCTGAAGCGCTAGCCCACAGAAGGATTTGGCCTGAACAGTGTATTCATTCTCGTTGACAATAAGATATGCAAGGAGCAGGGACCTCTCTGTTCCCTGTATCTCTCAGAATGTGAACGGTGTAAGCAGTCTCACTGCTGTACATCTGGGACCTCAGACGGGGAAATGGGGCCCTCCTGGTCCTGCCTCCCATGGGAATGACAGTTTGAATCTCACCCAAAGGACATACAGTTGCTAGGGAAATTAGTCTCCTTCCCATGCTGGTTTGCTAAAAATATTTGTTTCCCACTCTTGTTGAAAATTTCTTGTGAAAAATCAGAGGTTGCTGAACAAAAGCATCCAAAACTCAACAGTCTACTCTTCACTGAGTACCTGCCCCATAGTGATGGGTTATATTTGGTTTCTTGGTGCCCAGTCCCAGTTTTATTCCCTTTATTGCCACTCTGAATAACTTTTGTTATTGCCACTCTCACACAAATTCAGCTCAGGCAGAAACCTCAAAAAGATTTGAGTTTCTAAAGTTTAAAGACAGTGGGTGATCAGGCACAGGGGACATGAAGGTTCACATAGACACTTGGTTGCCCCTAATAGCTTTAAATCTTGGTAATTGACTTCTGCAAGTCAAAATCAGCTGCTAAATTGTCTCTGTCAAAGTAACAGACCCCAGATGTCCAGCTGGAAAGGAAGTCCAGAGCAAGGCTCGACAGGGAAGAGGAAGAAACCAGCAGGTATCAGGAATCCTTAATTTCTGCATTTTGTGTTGACTTCTTGCTTGAATTCTTGCAACCCTGGATTTGGAAGCTTTGCTCTAACAGAAGATTCAGTGTAGTGTGGAATGGCTGCAGAGTGAGAAATGAAAATTCCATTAAAACCCGTTTTCCTCAGTGGAACAAGTGTATGAAAATATTTCAACTGCTTCTGCCTTGTTGTCTCCTTTCATGGTTGAGTCATCCCATGCCTGCTACCCCTCCTTGCCAAGGCTGCAAGTGGCTGTGTGGAGCATCCCACTGACACTGATAAGGAGTCAGGAGAAGGTGCCATCCAGCCTGGGGGCAGAGGGGTTGTGGATAGGAGTGGTGATGTAATAAATCTCAGAACAAACAAAAGCTACTTAAGCTTTGCTACCTCATGCCTAACTCTTTAAGGTGGGCTCCTGATAACCACCTCTTGTATTTGACATGAGCAGACCAGCGCTGGGCTCCACAACTGGGGCCAATTGGCTGGTGCAGTGGAGAGCTGTGTACTGTGTCTGACCTTCCTGAAGCTACACAGACCTCTCGTGGGGCAGTGCTTCAGCTCCTCCACATCCTCTACTCAGAGCAAAACCTACCAGAAAAAACATCAAGCCCCAGGGCAAGCAGTCCTTGTTATTAAAGCTTGTTTTCATTTTCCATCACATTCGCATGTGAAACTAACAACTTGCACAGCTCAGACCCTCAGGTTCAGCATTGCTCCAAGTAAAGGGGGAAAAAAACCTCAGAAATATCAGGCATAGTCCCCTTCATGTACAAGGAGTACAGTTTTAGGACAAAATGTGACTAAATCTGTAATCTGCCCAATGCCAGCTGAGCTGGTTGCACACACAAGTGTACTTGAGAGCCTGCATCTCTCATATTCCATGTGGGCACATGCACTCCCATCTTGCGAGACCTCTGTGCAGACTTCAGCAAGAGGCTTTGCTGAACAGTAAGTGGCCTTTAACTTTGCTAGTCAATGGCCTTATTAATCCCTAACTAATGAAGCTGTGATCCAATAAGTGGAGTCCTGACTAATAAGCAAATACTTTCCCATTGTAAAATAGCTGACACACTGACTTCAATGTATTTTATAAAAACAAAGGATATAGTCCATATCAAACCCAAAAATGTCAAGCAGATTTCACTTTAACTTAGAAATCCTGACACAATATAAAGCTAGGGCAGAATTTTGTACACTTGGTTCAAAAGGAATCTTAATGCATAATTTTGTTTCAGATTTTTTTTTCTCTCAAAAAAAAAGCAGATTCACTACCAACTACATACAGTGAACTTAAATGTCAAGGGAATTTTAGGCACAGATGTGCCATCACAGTAACTTCACTCACTGTAACTCTGCTTCCCAACTCAGGCGGCTCAGCAGGGTTTACCAAGAAAAGTAAGAAAGCATCCTTCTCCTTTGATCCTGTTTCCCCTCACTGATATAACAGAGACCTCTATCCTCATGCCATTCCTTATTTTATCAGTGCAAGCTTCATGCATGCCCTCCCTTGACAAAGAGACCATGGCATTATCCTATCTGTGTTTGTGTGCCTAGTATTTACATATAGTCCCTGTTTGCAAAACAGCCTGCAATAACCTAGGCAAAGATACAACACTATTATTGCAAAGGGAATCACAGTGAAGCACACTGAGCTATGTAAGCATAAGGGGGCAGGGTTGCACCTGAAATGCCAAAAATGAGCAAGTGAGGATAACACAGACTGTGGAAAATGAGTTTCTGCTGGCGCAAGATAGACTGATCTGTTCGACAGGTGCCTCTCAGAAGTCCTAGCTTTAGAGGACACCATTGTGCTCAAACTCGGAGACAGAGTAATTCCACTGACAAGGAAGGTGGCAGCAGGGGTGAGGGCTTGTCTTAGCATCTCACCAGATGGTTGCTAAAGGCATCACAGCAAAAGCAAAGGTGCTGGGACATTTCAAGGAAATTAACTGATGGACAAGGTGCCTATATGAAACTACAAGTACGTGCAAGGTGAAGCCCAGGGAAACACAAAGATGATAGCTTGAGGGAGAAAGATGCTGAGAGCGCAGGCTATGTCTTGGTAAAGTGGGACAGGTGGTGCATCAGGTATGGGAGACTGCTGAGGGCACTTCAAAGTGAAGCCTTGCAACTGACATGTTCGATGCAGGGGAGAAGGGGGAGCAGCAGAAGGATGGACAAAGAGTGGAGATGCACACAAAGTGGCAGGCTAAGAGGTGGGTTTTGCAGCAGCACCATGGATCTGACTATGTCGTAACAGGATTTCCTCTGCGCAAGCCAGGAAAAGGAGGCAACCGCAGTCATGAAGACACACAGGGAGGAGTGCTTGCAAAAGAGTGCAGGAGGTAGAGGTGAAAATATATTGACATTTTAGTATTTAAATCCCAAGTCCTGAACCTATTAGAAACATCAGATTTTTCAGCAATTCCTCTTCTGTGTCTCCGTAGATGGGGTGCCAGGAGGAAAAACTGCGTTGCTTTCTGGCTCTGATGGGAAATTTACAGAATACAACTTACAATTTGCACTGCATCAGTAAGACCCGATTATGAAAAAAGACACTTGGCAGACACGAGCTATCCCAGTTTAGCCTTCTACATCTGAAAAGGTTAACAAAATGCAAATGGCAATAACTTCCCAAGACAAATATATTCATATACATACAGTCATCTACATGGTGATAGCACTAGATTAGATTTCAATTCTGCAATAGCCCAGGAGTCCTTTCCCACCAGTTCAAGGTCCTACAGCATTTATCCTGTTGACAGCAAAGCACACTCGCTGGATATAGCAAGTAGCAGTCAGCAGGCAGGCAAGCCTGTGCACCAGAGCAGAAGGAGGCTGAGGAAACATGAGGGAGGCAGAGGTTACATGCCTGCCTTTCCTTCCCCCATTCTGGGTGATAGGACGACCCAGTGTGAGGAAAAGGCAGGCAAGCACACAGTTACAACCAGCAACCATCCCTAAAGAGAAAAAGTCCTTCTAGGCATAAAAGGCTCCTAGAAGAAGGCTGGTGGTTTCAGGTTGCCTTTTGTTTTGTCTGTTCAGGCACAGAAAAGTCACAGTGGGTTAAAAATTACTGTAAAAAGCAAAACCACCAGGCAGTAAACATTGACCATCCAGGTGATCCCGTATCAGAATAAAACTGCCAGCCCTATACACATCCTATATGGCCCAGATTTTATACATCTCCTATTCATCTTTCTCCCATTCTACTATTATTAACTAAGAATTAAATTTAATAATAGCATGCATTCCTAATTGTCTTTGCTTATACAACCATTAATCAATATGGCAAATGCTCTTTACCACTATTTTCACAGTTTTCCTCTCACTGTTTAGCATTTGCAAAGATAGGAACAGTTTGCTTCATTTTGCTTTCTTTGCCAAACTTTATTACCTCTACCGAGATGATGCTGTAATAGCCTGCAGCTTTTAGCTAGACATAAAGCGTTTGGAAAGGCGACGTTTTTGTGCACCCATCCTATTTTCTTTTTCCACGTTGTGCTGTCTAAGCTCAGCTCTTCTCCCAGTAGGTTGGATAGGCACGTTACAATTTATTTGCAGAGGGAGCAATTCTTTACCCGTGATCTTCCCGCAAACAATATGAAAGAGCACATGGAGTGCAATCTATGCTTGTGCCCACAGAGCCAAGAATGTGCTTGCACAGTGATGACCCAGTCTGCACTATCACACCCCTGGTCCGCAGCATCGTTCAGCAATGGAAACCAGCCTGTGTCTCCCTTCCCTCCGCATCCCTCCCTCCGGAACCAGCGCAGCCCCGATGCTGTCCGCACTCTCCGCGAGAGCTTTCCCCTTTATGCCTCCAACAAAAGGGATTTCTCCGAACCGAAGAAGCGTTCATTCAGTTCAAGTACTCTGACAACCCACGAAGTCAGTCAGACTAAAAACAAGTTCTTCCCAAAACATGTTTGCGAACGACCGGACACAGGCCTAACACGTACCTCGTTTAAACGCTTGTGAAGACTAAACGCCCTCGGTTACGGCACAGGACAGGCAGAGCGCTGAGGAGGCTCTGTGGGAGCAGCAGCAGCGGCGAGGCGCGGCGGGCGATGCTCCCGGAGCGTACAGCGGCTTCCCAGACCCCCGGGGACCCACCCGGGCAGCGGGGGCTGCGAGCGACAGCGCCCGGATGCCAGACAGCCGTGCCCGCCGGAGGCACCGACAACGGGGTGCCCACCGCCCTTGGAAAAGGGATAGGGCTGACCCTAGGGATGCTCCGGCTCAGGCAGCGCGGCACCGTCCTGCCCGCCGGGGCCGGGGCAGCGCCGCTCGCCGCTCTCCGCGCCCGGCCCCGACCGCGGCTCCTCCCGCCCGGCTCGGGCTCCCGCGACCGTCCCGCTCGGCCCCAGAGGCAGTACCGCCCTCGGCCCGCCCCTCGCCCGGCCCTGCCGCCCCCCGCCCGGCTGCCTTTCGGTGCTGCGGGGCCCCATCGGCCCGAGAGGGGTGTGTGTGCGAGCCCAGGATGGGGGGTGAAGCTCCCGCGTCACTGGGGGATGGAAACCAGCGGGCACCGCACAAACCCGCCCCACCACCTGGCTCTTACCGTCCCACTGCTGTGCCACCGCGCACACCCCTTGAAATAAACCCCCGGAGCCGATCCTTTACCAAAGAGATCCTCTGAGGTCCGCATCCCACCGGGCAGAGCAGCCCGTGGGAAATGCGAGCTCCTTCGGGGCAAACTATCGGCAGAGGGTCAGATACTGTCACCACTACCGGGAGCTGGGCACAGCGAGCGAGTAGGTTTGAAAAGTGGCTCCCTGGGAAGTGGAAACTTGCAGTTATGTTTCTAAAAGTCTTCCAAGTTTTCAGGATGGCTGCTGTGTCCCTCAGGGATGCTGTGACATCATGTACGTGTAGGTGAATTATTAGTTGTGCCGAGACCAACTGGGATAATGGCTATAAGGTAGTGTAAATGACAAAATCCAGCTTCCCTAGTTCATTTGGAGTGTGAGTTACCTACAGATATCAGATGCTCTGAAATCAAATACTGAGAAAATGCTGGGTGGATCAGGCACTTTTCCTTCTGCAGACACTGTAGAAGGAAAGGCTCAGCTGGATTCTGGTACACTTGTCTCATCCACTACGGTTGTTTTGGCCAAATGACTTTACTGTGGGTTAGAAATCAGTGATGATCACTGTGTAGAGCAGATGGAGAGTTTAATGCACTCTCTGCAGCTCAGTCTTGTGTCTGGCTAATGTCCATGTGGAGTTCTGAAAGGATGTTGGGAAAGGTTGTTCTTCATTTTAAATTGCTCTTAGGGAGCTATGCAGTTCATAATGTGCTGCGGAGGCACCTCTGTGAATTGTGCTTTCTTTGGTACAGTCTACACAGTTTCAGTAGAAGAGTAACTTGGAATGTCATGAAACAGTCAGTTTTGGAAGACCAAGACATATGAATCAGTAGATAAAAGACAAAGCTTAAAGGGAAAATCATTCCCAAGAATGAACCATATTTCTGCTTGATAAAAACCGGTGAGTGCAGTGGTGTACAAAAGAGATGAGCTTGGCTTTCAAGTGGCAAAAATGCCCTTTCTGTATTTCACCTATGAAAAAGGAAGCCAATGTTTTTATGGATTTGGAGTGTTTTGTTTATTTAGGTGCGGTTTTTCAGAGGGGAAAGTCATGTGTATGATTTATGAACACAAAAGAATAGACTATCAGTTAGTGCTATGATATCTCTAACCTGGAAACAGACCACTGGTTCACTTCAACTTGCAGCCACTGCAGAAAAGGGCATATTTGACAGTGAATTTGATGACTACATGAGCTTTTGTGGAAATAACACACAAAGCCTGTTGAAACTGTAGGGAAAAAAAATTGTAGACACCTACTGCACTACTGGCAATGATTAGTTGTGAAAAATCCTGCTGGAACCATTTTGAAAAATACTGAGAACTTGCTATATCCTTTCTTATTTGTGTTCTCACACTAGAGGACTCTGGTACAAACCCTGTGTCTGAGATGTCGCTGGATATAAACAAAGACAGATGGTGCATTAAAGTTCTCAACATTGATTTTGCATATAGATAGGGGCCCAGGTACAAAACTCTAAGGAGATGGGAGGAGCAAAAGTGGTAAACCAAAATGTTTGAGTCTTGAAAAAAGAAAGAAGCCAAGAGAAATGCTTCTGTTATAGCTCAGTTTTTTAGCAGTGGAATTGCAAGCTGGAACATACAGCAGGAATTTCCCCAAGGTCAAGCAGGAGGAAGACAAGGAAAGGCAAATGCAACAGAGCTGAAGTGACTGCTAAGCCAGGCATGCTGCTGCTAGCACTAGTCACAAAAATCAGTGCTTTATAAAGAAAATGAATTGTGATCCCTTTGATATTTATCACTTTAGTGGATCTTAGTTCAAAACCTAATCCACTAAGGAATGAGGAAATTCCTAAGTGCTTCCTACTGATGAATGTGCTTATCCCATGGCATCAGCCATAGTCACTAGAAATCCTTGACTCTAGAAGAAACTCAGAAGTCAGATCCAGATCTGTCCAGTATGTATCACAATCTCAATCTACACAATGTATGTTAGGCCACATCATTGTAGCTTGTACATCGGCAAAAAATACCAGTCCTCAGGCTATGAGTGGGAATTCATTTTTGCAGCTATGTTCTGATTTTTCACTCTTTTCCTGAATAAAGCTGCTCTCAAGGGGATGTGAACAGCACTGCTGGAAGGATATGGTTTGTTCAGAAAGGAACAGGGTAGAAAGGTTTTTGTGCTTCTTGGAGGTCACTGGTATTTCTTTAAGTGTTTTAGCTTGAATTACATCACTGATGTCCCACTGCTCTTTGTGATTTGTTCATTTGCTGTGAGCTGCTCAGTGACATTGGGTAAAGCTGCACCAGAGGAGTTGTCAGCAAGATCAGACACCTCAGTCAACTCTGGTGGCTGCGTCAAGACCTCATGCAGAGGCCGTGCTAGCGGAAAGTGCTGCAGCTCCAAAGTAATTAAGTTGCTCTTTTATTGCTCTTCCTCCTTCTGGCTTTCTGTGCAAACAGCACAGTGTGAGCTGTCCCTTCCTCAGGACAGTGTCTTTCATGCAAAATGTGTCTCAAAATGTTTTGCAATGATAAAATATATCAATAGAGCATTAAATAGAGAAATGGGAAGACAGATCTTTTCAGAGAAGGTTTGAAAAAAAAGATGGCAGTACAGCAAAGCAGAAAAAATACATGGAGTCTTTGAATGATGAGAATAACAAAAAAAAAGAGTTAATTATAAAGCCACCTCTTTTTTTTTTTTTCTTTTTCCCCTAGTGCAGTTGCAGCCAGATAAGGACTGACTTGCCTTGGAGTCAGAGTGACAGGTAGAAGGTCTGGAGAGCACACTGGATGGGTATAGTTGACTCTGAGGTTCTGGCGTGGAAAGCACACATCAAGGAGACGTGGCTTGACTGATGCTTAGTGAGATTAGACCTCCAGAGCTCAGTATCATTCTTGATGCTATGACTAGGTTGTCTATGAAACCACATGGCTATAGTGGATTTAAGAACTTTTCTGTCTTAAGAGTGCAGAAAAGTACAGAAAATTCCAAATTATTATTGTCACTCCTTTGATGGTTCTTGATATGATCTCCTGTACCTGCTCAGAGTCATTAGGTGGTGGAGTAAGCAAACACTTTCTTGGTTCCTCCACTCTGCAGAAATGTCTGCCAACAGTTGCTATATCCATGCTGTCTGCTTGGCTTCACTGTGTCTTTTTTCCTTTAATATTCTATGCAGGTGTACCACAGCTTGGAGAACTTTGAAGAAGTCGATAGAATTCCAGCCTTCTGTGGGCTATTGGAATGTGAAATACAGAACATTTAATGTTGCCATGAAATCGGTCACCAAAGAAATGTTTTGTCCAAATTTCTCCCTTTATCTTTGTGGTTAGAATCTGTACCTGGTAACTTTTTGTCCTCACAAAGATGCAGTGATTTATTTATTGAAGTGCATGGTTGGACGCTGATCAGCCAGATTATGCACCTAACCAAGCTGTATTTTAAGACTCTGAAAATAAGTCTCTCTGAAATGCTTAAATTCACTTTGTTGTCAATAGAAAGTATCAGGTGATCGTGAAAACATCCAGAGGAAGTTCTTTCTCATCCAAGTTTGAGTACATGAGTTAGGTGTACATGACCTTTTCTGGTGGCTTTAAAGCCATCTATCCTTCCCCTTTTGACTAGAGAATTTAGGAACTTCCTCAGAAAGGGCTGCTTCCCTACACTACTAAGATATAGAAACATAGCAGTTAAACCAAATCCCACCCAAGAAAATCAGATCCTCACCTGTCCAGCTGAGATCTGCAGTTTAAACATTTATATAGAGAGAATGCAGTTCTACTAAGAGCCAGGATAAAAATAAAACCTTCTGCTGTTTGGAGAGTTCTGGAATGCTGGCTCTCTCCTTGTTCTTCACTGAGTTCCCAGGGGAAGGCAATGAGTAGTGATGCCTTCCTGAACACCTGACCATATCCTCTTAGTGCCTGGATTTGTACTCAGCTTGTAGCACTGCCTTCAGCACCTATTTTGTCTTGTACTTTTTTCATGAACATGGTGGCTGAAAATTAATGAATTTTCAGGATAACATTTTCTGATACTGAAACAGTTTCAGCACTATAATATACATAAACATTACTACTTAATATGGCCAACACTGCAAATAGGAAAAGTCTTTAAAGACTTGTAGAGCCAATATTTAACTTCTAATTCCTCCATCACAAAAAAGCTACTTGTTAATGCAAGGGCTGGCTAAATGAATTCTAAAGCTCAATTAACTCCATCGTTAGATGTTTTAAAAATACTATTGGACCTAGAATTCTCCAGATACCTCTAGTCTTTTTGATTACCTGCAGTCATTATAAAGAGCAGTCACTGCAAAGATCATTGATTTCCTCCATGCTTCCTACTAATCCACTTAGGAACTTTGCCATCGAGCAACCTCAGGAGAGGTTGTCTTTAATGAGAGCCCTATGGAATAATGGGCTATTCATTTCCCTAAATGTCACTTGTATCATATTAACATATTCACATGCTAATAAAAGGACAAGTGCCTCATACACTGCTTATGCATGATATAAAACCTTGGCATGGATCAAAACTGGCTGTTAATAGTTAACATTTTTCGTAGAATCTTTTTAATGTTTATAAGTTGGTTCTTTGCTTAGGACATATCTGCAGTGAGGTACACTAGGTACACAGATAATATCCAAGGTCAGATGGTGATGTGTTCTTGTGTCCAGGGATTGCTGCTTCTTCTGGGAATCAGGATGCATGAACATGAAGAGCCAACAGCAAGTCCTGTACAGAGCCAGAGGAGAAAGTTACACTAGATTTTAAAGGCAATGAAATTCATACATAACTTATGATGAATAAATAGTTCTGCAGGCACTGCAACCACAAAAATTCGTTTTCTTGGAGATTTGTGCCTTGCAGCTAATGACTTGTCTTCACAAGGACACAAACTCCACTTGAAACTTTGCCAGTCAGGGCAGTTATAAGGTGGCATGTGTGGTTTTTCTGATGCCTAAAAGCATTTTTCTCTCTGGGAGGATGACCACACTGTTTCTTGCCCTAAGTTCACATGGTCTAATTCCCCAATTTCAATGAAGTGTTTCTGGTTTACGGAAGTATTGGTAACAACAGATTAAACCCATAAACTGTGGCATCTTGTGCTTGATGCAGTTGCCCATAGGTACTATCCATGACATTTTAGATGCCATAGGATACCTGAGACATTGTGGAATGCTTGTAGATATGGAAAGGGCTTTCAGGAAACATTCAGGTTTCTTGCTTGGTAACTAGGATGCAGGCAGGATGCCTAAGGGCATCTCAAATGCACTGAGCTGAGCTGAGCACTATTTCTCCACTATCTGTACTGGGATCTTGGATGCTCAGCTCCCATAAGACATTTCCAAATATGCACATACAATTAGGTATTTTAATGAAAATCCAACTAGCCAACTCCCATTCCCCTTTTATTTATATATATATATAATTTTATTACCTATGTTGGGGCAGTGACTGTCATGTGGAAAGGGTTCCCTGTCTCACTGTGGAGCTGGAAAAGCTTTAAGTGCCAAATCAGGACTTCCAAATTCAAGTGTTGTTCTGTACCTTTGACTTCCCTGCAACCCACAACCTCTCCCAAAAGGATATCACTGCATCAGTCAGTACAATCCATTTTTCACTGATATCTATGTCCTTTGCTGATACAACTAATTGATTGTTTTGCTCACATTATATGTGTGCATTTTTCTATGAAGCCAAACTGAGCATGGCTTCCAAATTGTAGAGTCTGGTCTCAGCTATATAGTGCATTTCCTCACTAGCATTGCTATATTCATATAATTAACAAGCCAAAATTATGCTCTATTATAGTGACTGATAAATTCCCAGATCAGAGTTTCTCTCCTTATAATACATATTCAGAGTGTCGTTTGAGACATAATTTTGTATTTAGTCTTTTCACAGACACACTCTTGGCTGCTGTTGCACCTGCATCAGGTGATTCACTTATGAGTAGTGGATATACCCAAGGCAGAGCTAGCCTGTTATCCTTACCTATGATGCCTTAACATGCATGTAATTTTCAAAAGATAGTTACATAGCTGTTAGTTAATCAAAACATTACAAATCTGACACCCATGTGCTCTACAACCATCTAATGCCATTCTGTCAGAGCAGAAGTGCTTTAAAGTGGGTACAAATGCTATCTGAGATGATTTTAAAGCCCCATTACACTGCCAGAGTACTCCAAAGTGGCCTAACTATAATTGAAAATCAGGATCTCCATCACAAAGATAAATGGTCCTGCCAAAAGATCAATCTCATCTCCACAAAACAGCAGAAGCAACAGCAGTAGAGGCAAATCTCATTGGGGACCTTCTGTCTGAAGCCTACAGAACCAGCTGTGGAGCTGATAGTGAGAAGGGAAAACAAACCCAAAGCACAAGACATATCTCACAGGGTGGTGTCTTTTACTCAGGGGATGAAGCACAGCTACTGCATCCCATCTATTTATGTTGGATGAAATATTCCCAAAGGAGTCCTCTCTCTCCTTAAAAGGCATCTTTTTTTTTTTTTTTTTTTTTTTTTTTTAAAACAGTAAAAAATTCTGAGCTGAGGAAAACCTGAAGCAGTGTAAGGAAAGGAAGTTCATTATAATTCAGAGAAGTGGCAGTTTTTTTGGTAATTTTAAGTCAGTGGCTTTTCCTTCTCTTTGTCCCTGAGGGTTAACATTGCCTTTTCCTGCAGTGTCCCTGTTTCATCAAGATCAGAGGAAATTTATGAGCTGTGTGATAACCTTAGCTAATTTTTCAGAGAGGTAACGTAAAGGGCTGTAACATTAGCAGTGAGATAGAATAATTTGATAACATATCAGCTCCTGAGTGCCTATGCACATGCCAGCTGAGTAACATAAATTCTGAGATCAGCTTTTCATCTGAACGCTATAAAATGTAAGTTCTGTCACCAACTAAGAGTGAAGAAATAGCAGCTGTTCCTGCTTCTTTCTGTGATCTATTCACATTTGAAGCACTAGCAAAGAAAGGAGTTCCCTACTGGTTTAGGGTCTGATCATATCAAAGGCAAATAATCATAGGTTGTCTTTGGCCAGAGAATCAAAAACATACAAAAGGGACTTAAGTTCTTTTTCTTCCCAAAACTCAGCTACGGTAATTGCAAGTGCAATTTTCACAGGCTTTTTGATTGAGACAGTGTTTAAACAAGCTGGGTCTGATTCTGAGAACTACTAAACATGCACTTGATAATACATCAGGGGAATCCTTTGTTCATATTGACATCAGGTCCTTTGCCTTTCGAATCTCTTGACCGCAGTCAAGGATGCTAAGCATAAGACTGCTAAAAAGGCAAATAAATCTTCACTGGGCATGCCTATCTCCTTGTTGAAAGGGGAGCTTTACAATTTTCTACATTCTTACCCCAAAGCAAGCATATAATATATGCTCTGTTACGCAGACCACTTATAAGCTACAATTCCCTTATTCTTGTCTCATTAGGTTCTCTTTTAGGTCTTCCTTAGGTCTCTCCTCAAGTTTTAAACAGAGTACTCAGGACAGAAATAGTTACACTTTCTCATCCAATTTTATGTGTATCTATCAAAATGCAATTATTTTTTGCTATTGCTTTCTGACTGTATTTCAGATCAGAGGAAACGTAGCAGACAAGCTCTTCCTGTGTTGCACCTTTGAGGCTTGGAAGCTCAGAGCTCTGCTAAAGTGTAAACCAGAGCAGTAAGAGAAGATGCCTGATCCAGCCATTTGGTTTGTCTGTGAAGGGCAGATCAGCTAGGTCATACCAGATTTCTGGGTTATGCTGCCCAGCCCAGGCTCATGCTGGCTACAAGCAAGGCTATTATTACCCTGGTCTAGCCAACACAGAGTGGGTAATGCAACACTTAGTCATACAAAAGTTGTGTCAGAAATAGTGTCCTGTATTTTGTTAGTCTTATTAATTCTAATATTAAGTTTTCCCCTTTCCTGATTTTCAGTTTTTGCTAGCTTGGAAAACCTTACTTGTATTTTCAAAAATCACCCAGGGTCTATGGAGGTCTATGGTGGGAGAGACAGGCAGCACATGGAGAACAGGACCTGCATTTCCAATGTCCTTTCTTGTGTACTAGACTGTTTGAGACCTCTTTCAATGAAAGATGCTATAAAAAGATTTTATTTTCTAAGGAGTTGTTACCCAATGAAATGGAGCAAAGCTAAACACATCACTGTTGAGGAGACTCAAGGGACGACTGAGAAAGATGATTTAGCAGTTTCAGGGTGGCTGGTTAGTAGCTGCATGCTGGGGATGATTCACTCCTCATATAATTTTATGCACGTGCAGTTCTGTGGGCACCAGAGATTCACATGAGTGGCAAAAGAAAGCCCTGTAAGAAAAAGTCAGCCAGAAACTCATTGATTTATTCCCATTGCTCCCTCTGCAAGATAGCTTTCTTGAGCCATGTTCCCCAATACTGAAATCCATGAAAATATTCTGTTTGGCAGCTATTTCATTTTGTTAGCAGTAGAGATGTGGAAACTGAATTTGTGATTTGATTTATAATCTCTGTTCCAAGTTGTCCTTCATAACTAATTAAAGGAGATAAACTGGTGCCAAGCTTATATCCTCTGCCACTACAGAAAACTCTTCACAGCTTAAAATCTGATTTTTCATGGAATAAAATTAAAAATTCCACCATCTTTATATGATTTGATTCTATGTTGTTTTCTCATAATTTACACATGGATACGTGCATACATTTTAGTAAGTTGCTGGGTTTCTTAGTCTGTAGTCCTGATTATCAGTAAAAACTAAATTCATGTCCCTAGTTATGGTACCATGGACTGTGAAGGATTTGACATTTGGAAGCAAGAAAACGTCAAAGAGTGTTATTTAATCAACCTTTTAAGTTTAGGACATGCTGTTGTATAATGGATGCAAGGTCCTCAGCAAATAACATCACAGATGAAGGAAGGATTTGGTATTTCTGTTGCCCTTAAACTGAAGCAATTTGTTTTAATATGTATGAAATAGTTAACAATAAAAAACGAGTTATTACTATTCATCAGCAATAAATTCCCAGAAAAGAAATTGAATTTATGAATTTGATTTTTTTCCCACCTAGTAAATAGAAAAATATCAGAATGAGTTATAAAAATTCACAAGTTTTCAGTGCAAGGCATATATTTAAGGCTTTCTCCTAAGGTAATTTATTTCTGTTAAGCTCAGCTCAGTAATGACTGAAGTCTTCAGTTTTACCACTTTCTAGTTATTTACTTGTGTATCTGAAAGAAGACTGGTTGCTTCAATCCAATAAACCCATACCAAGTTGAATGGATTAACGCTCTTTTCATGTCTAATCACTTCTTGAAGCACTAAATGTATGTTATAGCTCTGAACTGAACCAGTGTACTTTTGGTAGGCTTTGAAATATTCTTTTTACATGTACCAGAGACACAAAAATTCAAAATTATCACTTGAGTTAAATAAAAGACATCACACTTTTCCCCAAAATTAAATCTTAACAAACTATTCTTCCTGTTTTCTATCATGCAAGTTGTGATGTCTCCTGGCTTTCTATTAATTGAAGTGTACTAAATCATTAGTTGATAAAGGATAATAATTTTTTTCTTTAATGTGCTGATGTTCCTGCTAATTCTGTGTGTTGATATATCTCTGAAATAACACTTTTGTGCTTGGTGAAGGGAGAGATGTCTAAAACCAGAGAAGCAATATGTGGTCCAGGTACAAAAAGTTATCTGTCCTAGTGATACACATATTTCAAATCAATTCTATCACTGCCTTATGGCAGAGTCCTATTTTTCTCTATTTCTTACCTTTGCATGGACTGCAAAGATACAAGTGGGCATATAGTGACTGCAGCAGAGAAAGCCTGCACATTGCCAGAGGTCTGCAGGGGCTCAAGAGGCATAAAAACTGCTTCTTTTCTCTGATTTGTTTTTTTCCACACTATATCCCACAGTAGGATTATCAGGCCAGAATTTATCCCTTAAGCCTTTCCAGGGTATTTGAGTTTCTGTAGTATATCACTGTTCTGAACCAGGGAAATATACTGTTTAAAACTGCCATCATCATCTAAGGCAGTAACCAACCTGGAGCCCACATGTGTTTGCTTCTATAGGAAGTCAACAGTCATGTGTGAATGTGTCTCCTCTCTTCATTTATCCCTCTCAGCTGTGCTCTTTTATATGTTAAAAATATTCTTTCATTCATTTAATCTTGTTCTGGAAGACACTGAAACATTTCTAAGAGGACACTTAATTTCATTAGCTTTTCTGAAAACGAAAGCACAGCATGAACACCTGAGTAGAAAAATTAAATTACTAGATGCAAGTCACAGGAGGGAAATCTCTGATACCAGTTTTACAGACCACAGACTCTTTATACACTCATCACTGTGGTAAGTAAAATTATAGCCACGGTCTCAGCAACCAGAACTTGGTGCAAGGAGGAGCAAGACGGGCTGACTTACTGCTGTGATTCTCTGTGTGTATCAGGACAACAAGGCTATGTCTGGAAGAGCTATCAAAGTGGTCTCATATGGTCCTCTTCTATTAATCAAATAGTTTCACTATAATATTGAACATTGTTGCTCTCTGAACTAGATTTTGCCTCCTTTTAGCTAAAGTAGTCTCTGAAAGCCATGGCTGCACAGGTGTTTTCCTCTCCAGTATCTGAAAACCCTGAGACTGATTTGTTGGCTTCTGAATGTAACTGAAGCAATTGAATGTTATTTTTCATCTGAATAATGCTAGTATTCCACTAGATGCATATAAATTTCAAGAAAACTTATATAAAGTTTAAAAATTTACATTTTAAACATGTTTTAAAGATGCATTGTTTTGTTTAAGGCAGTGGGAGTTCATTATCAAGGTCTTGTAATTTAAACGAAAATAAGATTTTTTTGATCCATTCAGCAATAGTACTATACATCCACAAAAACTCAGCAGAAATCAATTTTATTCCTCTGATATGACATCAGTTACGAGAAATAAAAACCTTACTCAACAAACTTTACAAATTAAAACTCTCAAAGATATTTATGCCTCTCCTTTCAATATTCGTTAAATTTCACACACAAAATGCTGATATTCATCACTTGCTCAAGAAAAAGGTGTTTATACAAGAAGAGTAGGTTCTTGGATGGGTCACACGAAATTTGCATATAAATGCATATACATTGTATCACAGCTGAAGTGTCCTGTGGTTCCTGTGGGAGACTGGGGGTAAAATAACCTGATTTACAGTTTTTCTACTATCTTTGCCTATCCTGTAAAGTGCTGATTGCTCTCAACACCTCCCAAAACCAAAGCTATGGTCACTCACAGCTTGTGTGTAATACAAGCAGTAACAGCAGATGTCACAATAAAGACGTTGCATATTGATGCTAATGAGACAGTGGCGATCCTAGCCCTGATGAGGCTGAGCAAGCAGCAGCCTGGAAAGAGTCCTGAGCACCTTCACACAGGGGTTTCAGAAAGGAGCAGAGCTACAGCCAGGCCTGAGCATGGCCAAACATGTCGCAGCCACTGCTGCCACAGGCACTGCTGGTATGGCAAGTCTGCCAGCCTGTGCAGGCTGAGGTGAGATTGCGTGTCCTCCAAACACTACCTATATGCAGATAAGAGTAATTGATAGCATTTTGATTCTCAGGTGACACTCTACAGGTAGAAAAGGACATAAGGTGCAGAAAAATAATAAACATTATATTGGCTCTAGGCTTTTGTCAGTATTTCGAAGTTTGGAGATAATAGAAAGCCTGATTGTAGGGTCATTCAGTGTTACTTTACTTAAAAATCAAGCGGAATGGTAGCTGATGATAAAATTGCTAGTTATGTGTGCAGTCACTCAACCATGAATTTAATGGGAGTTGAATGGATAAATCCCCACCCACTCAAAGCAAATCAAAGGAAGGATACCCAATTCTTTTTGAATGGGCCAAGTTCCATATTTTGACAAAAAGATTTCATGCAAAAGCATACTGAATTTTTTGCCTTCTTCAGGGCTTTTGGACTGGAGGTATTGTCACTTTTGATCATCAAAAATGTTAGTAATGGATGACAATGGGAACAGCAGTGGTTAAACATGGACTGATGACAGAATTTAATTTCTTATAATATGAAATCTAATTAGCATTAATATATTCTTCAAGCTAAATTGCACCCAGTGTTTTGCATACATAAGTACAGGAAAATAAAATTTAATAGCTTCATAGATCAAAGCACTCTTTGTAAGACTTGGGTATCTGCTACACACAGAAGTGACAGCACCGTTGGGACTTGTGGCCCCTCTTCCAAGTAAACACTGTGACGGCTTGCAGGATGCAAATAGGGGTGGAGGGACTGGGAGGATGGTGTGGAACCTGAGGATATGGAGGTGAAGTCCAGATGTCCTATGGATCTGCACTTTTTAAAGAGGAGAAATGTCTGGCTCCAGATGCCTCACACAGATTAATTCTACCTTTGACTGAAACAGGTGAGACAAAAAGATTATGAGTGAGATTGGCTTTAGAGAGACTGTGCTCAGAATATACAATAAAAATAACAGATATGCTATGATAGAATCATAGAGTCACAATTGGAAGGAACCTTAATGATCACCTAGTTTCAATATCCCTTCCATGGACAGGGAACACCTTTCACTAGACCAAGTTGCTCAAAGTCACATCCAACTTGGCCTGGAACACTTCCAGGGGTGGGGCATCCACAGCTTCTCTGGGCAACCCTTTCCAGTGCCTTACCACCCTCAGAGTAAAGAATTTCTTCCTAATATCTAATCTAAACCTGCCCTCTTTCAGTTTAAAGCCATTACTCCTTGGTCTGTCACTGCATGCCCTTGTAGAGAGCCCCTCTTCATCTTTCTTGTAGGTTCCCTTTAGCTACTGAAAGGTGGCTATACGGTCTCCCTTCTCTTCTCCAGGCTGAACAATCCCACCTCTCTCAGCCTGTCTTCATAGGAGAGGTGCTTCATCCCTCTGATCATCCTTATGGCTCTCCTTGAAGGCCCTTCTTTGTGGTTACTCCTTTTCATATTATTCTTATTCTATATGCCATGTTCTAGCTGAAAAAAACCAATCTCATCTGTTTGCTGCAATGGGTTTAACGTATGCCACGTAATATAATACAATGCTTGCAAAGTGTCTTGAAAACATAATGGGAAAGTGCTAAGGGCTGTTAATGTAATGGATGTCTTAATTTTTGCACAAAAGACATGTAGCAGACAGTTTTAAAGCAATATCAGGAAAGACAAGGAGCACTTATTACTTTGATGGTAAGAAATAAATAATGGATAGCCATTCTTAGGAGCTTTTGCTTCTTTGGGTAGTGTTATTTGTTCTGTAATTTATTACTTCTTTATCCCAAGACATATATGGCTCTTTGTAGGCCTGAGTGAGATAGATGAGAGCAGAAGGAGTGGGGGAGGAGCTGGAAAAGGAGGAAGAGCAACACCACCGCTATGAATATTTGATCAGTCAAAGAGGAAGGTGTCAGCTCTTTACATTCACTTTTAGGGTTTTCTCTGTGTGGTTTGGCCCTAGTATTTGAGAAGGAAATACAATACTGGATCAGCATCGATGCCGCAGGGTGGTGAGGTGCCAGGTGTGGGCAGTCTGGAGTTTCCCATAAATCCCTTGAGGATGCATTGGTGGGAAGGGATGGGGCTGACATGACTTAGGAGTCTGAAGTTCCTGTGTGAAATACAGTCAAACCTGAGCAGAAACCATAATTTTTGTGCTGAAGAGTTCTTCAGGCATTTATTTTCCCAAAGGAACAAACTCTTCCCCCATTAGATCAGCTGGGCAAATTTCTAAACTTTTTAAACAGTATCCTTCTTTTTAGTCACATACTAGTGAAACTTTTTTTTCTTTAGTTGGCTTGTTTGCTTTTGATCTTTCATCAGGAAGTTAATCTGGTACAAAGTTAGTCCTTACTCTTCTTACTCTTGAGTCATCGACCTGTCTACACGCTTGGCAGTGAAGCTGCTCTCCTAAAACCTGAGGCTGTTTGCAAAACCTCACTGAGCATTGCTCTGTATCCCCTAGCCAGGGAGCTGCATTTCCCAAAGATTCATTTTACTTCTGATAAAGCCCCAAAGACCTGCTTTGCACTCTTTAATGACCAGCACACTCTCCAAGTTGCCAAGCACAATAACCCCAGCCGAGGACTGTTGCTGCTGCTATTTCAGTTTACACATCGATCTGCTTGTCTTGGACTTGACAGTTGTCAGCTCATCCAAGACATGCTCTGGGGGTGATCAGTTGCTTTTTCCACCTTTTGAATCATAGTTTCTGCTGCTGCTGTTGCCTGCTTTTGCAGTGCTGTGCTCCAGCACAAGACTGCATAAGAGAGAATCTTTTTGACGCATAGGGCTGCTCACTTGCCTGAGCCCAAGGCTGTGCTGGGCTGTTGGGCAGCATTTATGGCACTCTATGATGCTATGATGGAGACCAGCATCTTCCCCAGACCATGGCTGTACTTGGAAACTGCTGTGAATGGTGACATTCTCTTAGAGTGGAAAGGGGCTGGTGTCATCCTAACATAAACTGGCAATATCGATGTGTACAGGTTTATTTGGCATCAAGGAAAAATATATGATGGCCATGAGTAGCTTTCACTCCTGGAGCAGAGGAAGCACTTCCAGAGGGTCACCTGTCTGGGTAAATTGTTTTTGCATGCCATCAAGACATGAGGAAATGCCCACAGAAACCAGAGGGCATCTCTCAGACAATTAAAATTGTGCTTCACATTTGGGGGTCAGTTGGATTTGCTGACAACCTCAGGTTGCAGATAGCTAAAAGTCAGGCTAAAATCTGTTTAGAGGAAATATGAAAATGTTTCTTCCAATGTTTTGGGACCTAATGTGGTTGAACTGAGTTTCAAATATTTCTAAAGGATGATCCTCCTATTCTAAAGTGAACCTTTCCCTTTCTTCCCAATAGTGTTCTTTTTTTTTTCTGCTGTGAAAACCAATTTCATTTGAGGGTATGTGGGGACCTTTAGATTAACCCAGTTGAATCAGATGCTAGTGCTTAAAAATTCTGAAGTTTTCATGCTTTTAAAACTTATTAATTATTACTTATCTGATAGAAGGAAATCTGTTGTTAAATAATCCTCAGGCACAAGTTTACAATGCTTTTAAATTCAAAGAGAAACTACTTCTTCTGTCATTTCCTAGGGCTTATAATCTGTGTTCCACTAATTAAAACACTGCCTGAGTTGTACAGTAATTCCTATTCTTGCTGCTGATCTGCACTTTAGTTTTTTCCCTTTCAGCTGTCAGCCCTGGGAATCAGGCTGAGGTTTTCATGTGGTACCACTATGGCCCAGCTAAAGTGAGAGCCCCTCTGTTTTCAGTGTTTTCAGCTCCATTTGAACAAGGATGCAGTTGTCAGCTCACCCGGTACCAGTTGATTTCAGAGTTTTAATGGTCTCATCCCCTTTTCGTGGGCACCATGTATTCCACATCTCTTACAGGTAACACTGTCTACCCCCAGCAACACTCTCAGAAATAAAACCAAGGCAGAAGCATATTGAGTGTCAAAAGTATGTGTGGTAACTCTGAGCCCCACAGACAGGTGAAAAATGTGACAAATATTAACCAGGGCTTCAGAAGAACTTAAAGCTGTTTCATCGTTCTTCTGCTGGTCTACAGTCTGGCTTGTATTTGGACCACTAACATGTTTCCTCTTCACAAAAAAAAAACCCAAAAAACTCCACCACTCTGTTAGGATAGGAACATCTGATTTATGAATGTTTGCATTTCTGGGTTCCAGTGTACACATATCACAGATACATTCATGTTTGTACATGTGTACTACTTAAAGAGCATTATATATAAAATTATGAATATATATGCATATGTGAATATATCATTCCAGCCTGAACTAATATATTTTGTATATTTTGGTGCCTTTTTTTTTTTTAAATCCAAAAATAATTTCTTTGTAACCAGAAAAAGTGGTTACATAGTGAGACTTTTTTCCATGGCTGCATTATATGCACATGCATACACAAAACAACTGAATGTTTGTGAAGTGCCAAAGCATTCTTAATATGAAACAGATTCATTCTTACCTTTATTCATTTGTTAAAATTTGTATTCTTTCATATTTTCTGTTGACTATCAGGGCTTCTTAGGTTGCTTTTTGAATGAAAAATGCACCCTCTGCTTGTGTTTTCATTCAACTGAGTATGGAAAAGAGACATGACATTTGCTGAAATCCAAAACATTTTCATAATGCATCTTGTACATCTTCTTAACACTGACAGAGGAAATTGTGCCAACAATTTCAACTAATGTAAGATTTTCTCCAGACCTTTAGCAACTTTTATTCCCTGTAGCCCCAGCGCAGAGCAGCAGGCAAGTGCTCTGCTTGCTCTTTTTGTGTGTGTTCTGACAAATCTTCTCATCTGAAGCTCTCTTCTAAGCCGAACCTTTTTATAATGTTATCCTTTCTCTTGAATATAACAGTCTCAGATTATTTTATTTTCAGACAGTTTTTGTTTCCTCTTTGAATTCTGATCAACAACATGGCTTGGATTCCTTAATTTTACAGATAATTGTAACTTTTAATAAAAAGACTAGACTCGATATGGGTAAATGCAAAATCTCAGTGTGTGTTTTTTACAAAGTTGTACCGACATGAAACGTGTGAGAACATCATATTAGTTATTTGCCAGTCTAGGGTCTAAAGTGTCAGTAATTTTGTGCCCCAACAGGACAGGTACTTACTGAATCAGTGGCTGCCTCTTTCTTAGAGCTTTAGTTCAGGTCTGTACCAGAAAACTAAACAGTCACCTTCACCTCCATGGCTTCTTGCCCTCCAGTGTTTGATAATGTGACTAAGTTCACCAAGCAGGCTTTCCCTCAGTCCATTATAGATTCAAACCTCTCGCCATCCCTACATTGCCAATTTGCATGAAACTAGTGGGATTTAGTCTTCAAGCCTGTGCAGTGGATTTTTTAGGTGAGGTGCAGTGTGCGCAGAACTGGCCCCACCCTTTACTCCTAAGGTTCATCTGCCAGTGCCTAGCAAGCTTGGACGGTGACAGCAAAGTCCTCAGGACATAGGTTTGGTTAGAGTATCCTTCTCTTAAATGGATGGCCTTACAGGGCTAAGCGAGCTCCATCTGCCCAGGTTTGGAGTTAGAGTTGTCCTTCTCCTAGGATGGTT
>JAWWEU010000001.1:51436142-51487829 GCA_035583155.1 Acropternis orthonyx | reverse complement strand
CAAGTTACCCTCCCTTGGGCCTGGTTGAACAACTCAGACCTTAGCATAACTACTTCTACATTAGTATATTTGCAACACAAGGATGCCTAATTCTCAGTATGGTGGGATGATAGCCCTTCTGCTTAACATTTCTATAATTCTACTAAAATCTTAAGTCCTGAAATAAACACCAAAAGCTGCATTTAAATGAATCTGTCATCACTTGCTCCCCAAAAGTGATATTTCTGTGTAATATTGACATCTTTAACAAGTGGAGAAAAACAGATAAACTAAAAGAATTGTCTTTCCCTATTATCCGTTAAGATACAGGATCTATTTCCACCTGTCTCAGTTTGAGACAACTTGGAGGAGCGGAGAACTCAGTCAGAAGTCTCCTCCCTTTGATTCAATACCTCCGGTTTCTCCAATACAAAGAGAGATCAAATATGCCCAGATATAAGTGAAAAAATAACTCTTTACCAAGAACGCTCCATGACAATACTGACAAAACTGGGTTAAACCAACCAGTGGGAAGAAACTCCCCAAGCCCCACCCACTGGGCCAAATCGAGATGATGGCTGGCCTCCCCCCTCTGAGAAACCTGGCAGGAATGGTTGGAGAGTCAACACTGGCAGGAGATGGCAGATAGCTGGGATTTGATATTGGCAGATGCTTGTGTGGTGCTGGTACAGGCAGCCATAGCAGGGCTGTAGACCCTCCCAGCGACTGTAAGGACCAGCAAGGCAAAACTTCAGTCCATGACGAAACTTGGTTGTTGCAATTTCCATGGTCTAAGTAGTGCTTATAGTCCTGTCAAAGTGGTGGTCGCTGTCCAGATCCATTGAGAGGGTGGTGAAAGCCGGGACTGTTGAGGGAAGTCCTGAAACTCAGAGTTACATACAGGCAGGATTGAGGAATGCCTCCTGTACCTCCCCTGGGTGGTCAGTTTTACACTGGGTGATGTAACACTGTGAGTCATGGGATACTTTGTGAGCCTTTGACAACTTCTAAGGTGTTGCAGCTGTCCCCTAGGTCAGTGCAGCTGAGTCCATTCTAGCCCATTATGGCTCATCAACAAGAGATGAATACTGTCAGGCTAGGCATGAATATTCCCCTGAGTTATCACAGCTGAGTCATCTGTGTAAGGAAAAAGAAGCACTACCCCACCTCACAAGATTTGCCTCTTTCTTTACCTTGTTTAACACCCAGCTTTCAGCCTGAGGTGTTGGATGTGCACACCTTCAGCCCCTGGCCTGGGTGGCCACTCTGCATATTGTTAGCAAAGCACACTGCTGATAGACCCATGAGCATCAATTTTCCTGTGTCTTACAGCAGGTGGTTGAGCGTTTGAGTCATTGATCACTAGCAGTTCAGTCTCTCTAAAGAAGGCAAAACACCAAAAAGCCAAAAAGACATATTTGGAGAAAAGAGAAAAGAAAAGGTGAATATCAGAATTTTTGTGTAACCCAGGACACCTCTCCATTTAGATTCCAGTAATTTTAATAGTAATAAATTAAAAGGGTCTTAATTTCTGAAATGGAATTTTGATAGTTGTAATAGAAGAGATTGGAACATGAATAATTTTACTTTCAGGATAAAAGAAAAATTAGCTTCTTTTTGTCCACTAGATAATCAAGTAACAAACCCTTCAATATGCTGATGTCTTAAAACCAGAACATGTTTAGACTAAGATGCTGAGATAACTTAATTTGTGACTACTGATAAGATGGTTAAAAGAGTTGAGTTGTTTCTCCTGACATTTGCTGAAAGTTCAGGAGAGGTGACATTATGTCCCATAATGGTGATTTAATGTAAATGTAACCCAAACAGTGGTTAGCTAACAGAACAGAGTATCCTGATGTGAACTACAGGACTCATTAAATAACTCATGGATTGATATGTGATATACTGCAGCCAAGAAGATCATGATGTATATTGTTTGATTTCTGGTTCAGTGACAAAAGTTATTGTTCTAACAAAGAAGTAGCTTCTTCCTCAAGATTTAAGTATAAAATCACAACTACTTTACGCCTGCTTTAAATTTTTATTAATCAGTGCATAGTCTTTTGCATTTTACCAGAAAAAGAAATTGTGACCAAAAAGTTGGTTTTCCAGGTATCATTTATTTGTTTCACCTACCACCTGATTATCAGGAAAAATCTCTTTTTTTTTTCTGAAACAAGGTTTCTAGCCAAGAAGGTGTGCTCAAATACCAATATATAATACAAGCTTTTGGGTGCGCTGTTAGGGTATTTTTTTGAAATTACTTTAAAAACAGGCCATGACAGACCAGTTACCCCAGCAAAGCCTGGTGTTGTTCTCAGAGGATGAGCTTGGTCCTCAATTTACCTGTAACATTTTTATGTCAATCAGTGTAAAGAAATGAAAGTTCATACCCTTCTTGGTGAAAAGCAGTGTAGAAGCTTATCTTTTTTTTTCTCAGTATAGTTATTGGAAGATGAAGAGGGAATGAGAATTGGGAACAAGTTCACTGGCAGTCATGCTTTATGTAGACACATAGCTCACTGGCAGGTAGTAGCTATATTATGATGAACTATGAAAACTCTCCGTTCAAGGTCAGGTTGGATAGGGCTTTGAACAATGTGGTCAAGTGGGTGGCATCCCTGCCTTTGGCAGGGGGATTGAAACAAGTTGATCTTTAGGGTCCCTTCCAGCCCAAACCATTCTATGACTCTGTGATAAAAAATAGATTAAACAATTTTGAGTCATTTTCTGAACTGTGACTCAGATGTTGGTGTTCAGCCAGGTTAAGGGACAGGCAACTAGGCTGCTTAGTTTTAACCCCATGTTGTCATGGAATATATATGAAAGATATTCAGGGAAAATTAAACTGGAAGAACTCATCACATAAATAGGCAATTTCATGGCCAGTACACTGGGCTAAATTTGTTTCTCTTTTAACCATCCATATCTACAATTAAATATGGCTTTTATCAAAGCAAGTGATAGACCACAGATACTCAGATATTTCCAATACCTTGAGAATCAACAATTACTAAAGAGCAAAGAAGAAATTAGCCCTGTATAGACGTATGTCTTAGAGCAAAGAGAGACAGCTCTGGCCATCCTGGCTGTAGGCGGCTGGTTGGTAGCTGTAAAAGTGTGGGAAGAAAGAACCTGGATCCCTGGCACTGGGCAGATTAGGGATACACTACATAACAGAAATAGGAGAAAGGCTTTTCTAGCAGAGAAGAATTCAGTTCCCTTTGCATTGTCTCTGCTAATCAGGGGAGAGAGTGGTAAAACCATAACTGTTAGGTTAAGATGTGCTTAGCCTGAATGATGTTGTCTGATAAGCCATTTGGGAACTGGGGGGTGTGACTTCACCAGGACCCCGATCATTTTTTACTGTAGAAACACCAAAATATAAGTAAATCTATGTTTAATCAGAGAAATTAGGTTCCCCAAATGCACTGTGGAATGTATGACAGCAGACAAATAAATATTTAAATGACATCATCTATATTGTTACAAAATAAGTGCCTGGAGTGATTCTTTGGCACTCTCCCAATGATACCTTTAAAATATGACAGGTATATCACTCTGATGGGTCAAGAAAGTTGCAAATTTGAAAGGGATGACAAGCTGCTGCAATTTTTATAACTTGCTTTATAAAAGTGTTGTTTCAAAGGTCAGTGTTCAAGAGTGCTACCTTTACGTCCTGGGGTTTTGTGGTAAGTTGAAAGTTAATGTTCAAAACTTGAACCTTTGCAAAACAGAAGTGATAACTGGCTTCCATAGTCCCATATAGTTCCATAGTCCAGTCTGAGAGAGACAGGCAAAGTGGTCTGGGCATTAATTAGTTAAAAATCCTAACATGGGTTTTTTACTACCCATTTCATATTTTTTTTTTCTTAGATAAAATACCTGTAAAAGTCCCTGAGTATGAATAGTGATCATGATTACTTTTGTAGCAATCGTACAGTTCTTAATCTCTAGCACAAGAAAAAGGATGCTGTTCTGAGAGCATGGTAAAATAAAAGTACCTAATCAGCTACCAATTATCTAATTAGCAAATGTAAAAATGGGTGGAGAGATTTTAGAAAATGTAGGTATGGTTGGCATTTACTTAATAGCATTTATTTGTGGAAGGAGGTCAAGTTGCTCCTGTTTCTTGGCACTATAAATGTCCTTCTGCACTTTCAGATTAAATGGTTATTTTCAGAGAAGAACAGAGCAAAAATGGACAGAAAGGAGCTGGTGTATCACTATGAGCAAGGATCTCCCTTTGGTCATCTGAAAACCATGGAGCTGCCTCAGTGGTACCGATGGAGAAAAGCAATGCCCATCAGCACTTCAAGTCCTCCCACTCTCTGCTAGTCCGACAAACCAGGTTTTGGAGGCACTTGAGTGTCTCCTCTGACCTGGGAAAACCTGGACAGCTAACTTTGACTAGAAACAACCTTTTAGAGAGCTCTCTTAAATGAGGAAGAATCTTGCTCATACCTCTTGACAATTCAAGGTAGCTGATGGAAATCCCATTTATACATAAGTCTGTACCCTTCTTTCTTTTCTTTAGGGTCCTGTAGCTATTTGGTGCTCTCCTCATCTCTGCCTACCTATATCTGACATATGCTGAGAACTAGAATTTTGCACCTACATGCAGGTAGCTAAAAAGCCATTAAGTATTACTCAGTCAATATTGAACAGCTGAATAAGCACACCCCAAATGTTTTAGATCTTCCCTCATAGTATGGATGAACTCCAAAGTCCTTGCTATAACTGGGAACAACAAGGAAAAAAAAAAAAGAAAATCAACTGAAAACCTTAAATATATACCTATCCAGATTGTTTCTTTCATGGAAAGATCTCAATGAAACAAGTGAGGTCAAAAGCAATTCTGACATTTTAGAAAGACTATGGAAATCATCTTAAAAACCTGGAGAAGTCAGTAGGTACTGACTTAGGTTTATTATAACCTAAAATTATTATAATGTTAAATTGATATTTAATATCCATGCATTGATTTTTTTAAAGTAACGTGCATAGGGGATTTATCTTCTTTCCTGAGTATTCATTTCATGCTCTAGCAGAACTTAAAGGCTTGAGTAGAACTCCTTATACGGGTATTTATAAGCTACTTAAAAAGGTGTAGAAGGACTATCATATTCTAATACATATTCTTAGACATTTTTCTGTGTGTGTTTTATCCTGAAAGTATCTTGTCTCTCGTTAGCAGAAAGTGTCTAGAGACACATATATAATGAAATTTCTCCAGTTTAATTGTTAAATCCCTTGAAATAGCTTCTTTTGTTTTCTTGTCCTGCTTTCCTGGTTTCCAGAAACAGAGGAGTAGTCTTCTATTGCATAAAGTCATGATTTGTAGAGACTTCCAGAAAAAATGTCAATAATTACAGTCAGTAGTTCATGTACTTAAGTACTTAAATTAGACTGTTGCCTTTTTTGTTTTTTTCCCTAAATAAATGAAGTTCCAGAATTGCTAGGTGAGGGTTTCAAAGTTCCCACATCAAAGTTTTTAGCTTCTTTTTTTATACTGTGTTTTTACATTTGGCGGGAGACATGGTAATGTGCTTATGTTTCTGCATTTCATATTTCAATATTTGCTTCTAGGACTATTTGCAGATAAGAGTTTTTTCCTATGACTTTGCAGCAGAATGGGTATTTACAGCTCTTTACATGTCTTAAAATTGCAGTGGAGGTATAAAACCAGATAGGAAACTTCCCACAAAATTAGGGAAAATAATGAAAGTATGAACCACTCCCTGAGAAAGAGAATAATATAAGCTGTATAAGCCAAGATAGGAAAATAATTTAAATAAAGAAGCCCAAAGAGGTAAGGAATTGGGGTTCTCAGTACTGCCAGTGTTTTCCTGTGGGAAGGTATTGCTTCTCTATGAACAGACTGCACAGCGCACAGTGATGAGGCTGCTGCCCTCCTTGGATCTGAGATATATGTAATTGGTGTGCCTGCCTTCCCTGAGGATGTTTGTCTTCTTGAAAGTTGCCCTTCTCCTGGGGCTGGGCTGAAGTCAGGAGCTGTTTGTGCATGGGAAATCCTGGAGTGTGTTCTTTGACTAAGTTTCCTCTTGAGAAGTGACTTTTATTCCTTTTCCCTCTTTGTTCCTTCTAAGTTAAACACTGCACTGGTTTGCCGTGTGCCAGCTGTGCTGACCCGAAGGTGCTGTTTTCCAGCTCTAAGAGAAACAAAACTGCTCAGTTTCTGTGGTGCATGCTGTTGGAGGCTATGCAATTTTATTTTCATTCCCTGGCAGGATTTGCCTTAGGAGCATTTGTGTGATGGCGGGGGCTCTTCATTCCCGTTCCTGGTACAAACATGCACCTTGCCTCATGCAGCTCTCCATCCACATGCACATGCCCACAGCAGAGCCACGAACACAGAGAAGCAACATGGTATTTCATAAGCACAAACTACACTTGCAGATGATTCTTTTCTGAATTTTATCCCCTACCCACTGTTAAAATCAACAATCTCTTTATTATTATTTCAAAACAGTGGCTACCCCAGGAGGGAGTGTGCTAAAACTTTCACTTTCCTGATTAAAAGCAAGATCCCATTTCTTTGCAAGCAAAACTGGTAGGTAATACAGAAAAAGGAATGAAAATATTATAATATCTTTTGGTTGCCCAAGTAAAATTTTTTTACTGTGTGAGCTCCAGACTTCTTCCGATTTGCAGAGGCAAAAATGAAAAGTTTTTGTCACTTCTTATATCCCTAAAAGGAAGAACTGTCACTTCCACAGCAATGATTGGAGCTGCTAAGGGGACCTCTGGCTGCCCCAGCTGGAAAGAACCACGTTGCAGCTGCTGGGAGGTGACAGGTTTTTTCCTGCTGAAATTCACCCTCATCAGAAGCCTGTCACATCACCAGCTTTTAAGCTTTATGCAGACCATATTTCTTTGGACAGGGTTTCCTAATATAAGCTTGATGTTTGGTTGACCATCTCCTGTGCTTTCAGAAAGTCTTATGCAACACATATACTGTGCCTTACAGGGGAACAACTCTTTTTTCTTTGATCATTAAATATAAAAACACTGCTCAGATGTGGTGGTGATAAAAGCCTTTAGAAAAAACACATGCTCCCTGGTGACATTTTGGGGTGATTTTTCTGTTATTTATACTGCTCTAATCCCTACCTAAATCATTCTATCTGGCTTCTTCCAAGCTGTTTCATCAGAAATAAGCATAACAAAATTATGACAAATGCTGCAATCAGTTGTTATGGGGAATAGCAATTTTGTAGATTTTAAGAAAAATTGAATGTTTTACACACTAAAGAAGAGTGACATTCAACTCCGTCCTCTGAACAAATATAAAGACACCACAAAGAATATTTTAATACCAGCATAAGTAAAAATACATACATTAGTTTTACATGAGGAAAGAAAATTCTTACATGTAAGTCCAAAATAAGTAAACCCACATGTCATGCTGAGGTCAAATGAGTTTGGATATGAGGAATAAAGACACAATTGAGAAAATGCATAATTTCCTTTTAGTGTTAACACGTGGGAGATGAAATTGTACCACCTTACTATGGCAGTTGCATCTGCTATTGAACATCTCTTTACACCTGTAGGGTTAGTCTCTGAATGTTTCTAGCACCTTTCCTTCTCTTTTATTTTAAAAAAGGAAACACAGATTCAACTGTGTTTGCATTTCTCTTTGAAGAATCTCTGTGTTTAGGGATGTTGGGAAAGAGTAGCCACTATGTTCCCGCAGCATCAAGACCTTGGACACCTTTGCAGTAGCAATCACCCTATGCTGCTTTCTTCCAAGCTGATGCTAGCAATTTTGGATAACATTTTTCCTATTTGACATGGTTGTATATGTGTGTGGACAGAGCAGAAGGATCAGCACAGCCTGGCTAGGTGAGGGCCAGTGGAGCCAGATGCTGATGCTTTCCCTCTGGGGGCTTACACTTCACCCTGAACATTACAGGGACCAGAGTCATTGCCACCAGAGCTCACAGAAAGGAGAACGAGTGTGCGAAGCTGTAGGAGCACACCTTGGTAAAAGTGGGTCCTGGAAATATCCAACTGAGGCAATTAGAGAAAGAGACAGAGAAGAGGGAAAAAAATTAGTGTTTTTTTAAACAAGGTGGTAGACAGTTAAGATGCACAGCAACACTACCACTCCAGCCCCACAGCGGCTCTCTTTTCCCTTCATTTTCCTACTCTTAGCCTGAGTTTTGCTTATTTTGGGGCTAAATTTGTTTCTCTCCCCCTGGTTTTGCATTTCACATTAGCCCGCTTGACGTAAAGCCTGCATATCAGATTGGAGACAGGTAGACAGGAATGACTCACTCTTTCAGACAGGTCTTTTCCAGAAGCTATTTCCCCCTCCCACTCTTTCATCAGTTATTGCTTGGGATGCATCCCTCTGCCATGTGCAGACCCCCATGTTCCTGTTCGGTATCCGGGTGCAATGGCTGCCTGGGAGTGTGCCTTGAGGCCGCCCTGAGTACTCAGCATCCTGCAGGATTACTCACTCTCAACTCACATTTCTTTTGGGGAGCTCAGCCTCACACTTTTCCTTCCACTAATTAATATGTCAGAAATATTTTATTGTCATGCTTTCTTTATCCCAGCATTCTTCTAATTAGCTTGCTGAGTTATTCAGTGTGCATTTGAGGCTGTTCAATGTTAATGAGCCTGTCAGTCAGAGCCTTCAAAGACTCATAGCTTCAGAGAAGCCAGAGGTGGAAAGTCCCTATTAGAGATGCTTACTTCCTGTCTCTAAAAGCAAGAGTCCTCCAGGCTTGGTTTAACTACTTGTAAAATTGGCAGTGTTTCTTTTGGGCTTTGAGGGTGGCATATGTGTTTTATTCAGCTCAGCAGTTTGACCAAGGCAAACTTTGCATACTAAAGTGTAAAGGCACTTCCATGTGTCAAAAGCACATGGAAAGATGGTACCTGATTTGCAATTATCCTGCTCTGTATTCTGGTCTTATCTTCACATCACACCTATGCTGAAACTGCATTTTATGTAAATAAAATCCTTTCTGATGTTGCTAAGGTAGGCACAGTATAGAAGCCCATGAGTCCTCTAAAATGCACATGGGATTTTTGGAAACCAGCCCCACTGGACCTAGGATGTGACACTTGACCTTTTACCAGGACCTGAACTACCTTTCTGGCTTAGATCATGCGTGTCTCCTGGATTCATCCTGTAAGGCTGCTGCTGCAGATTTTCACTGAGCCACAGCTCCACAGAGCTACGTTTTGCTGGCCCAGCAAACCTTTCCTGTTTTGTTTATTTTAACATTACAGAGGCTCTAGCCACTCGAATGGCAGCTGGATGGTTTCAGTGCACTTATGTCTCTGTTGCAGAAGGAACCTCATTCTGTGGCTGCTCCATCCAACTGCAGTGCAGAGATCCAGCCTTTCATTCAGGGAAAAGGCCCTTGCTGTCTCCTAAATATGTGGCTCCACTGGCTAAAATAATTTGACAAGGCTGAAATTTGATAATCAGAGCTAAAATTTGGCAACTGAACATCATGACAAGGGCCCATTTCCATGGGGCCTTTTGTGTACCGGTTAATTTGACTGCATAGATATTTTTCATGAATTGCAAACATCCACTTGCTTTTCTTATCTTCTCTCTCTGCATCAGCACCATATTCATGACAAATGAGAAAAGCAGTGGCAAGGTTTTCAGAGAGATTTATGAGAGTGTGTTTTTTTATTTGGAAGCTGCTCAAAGTCACTGATGTGATTGAGACAAAAGCTGCAAAGCCCTGGGGAGTTCAGTAATGTCCCAGTTTCAGCCTTCTCTGCTGGACAGAGGCACTGTGGGGAGCAATGTCCCTGCCTTGCCATGGAGGGCTGGTTGCTTATGCTGCATTGCCTCAATGACACTGACGTCTGCTAAAGTTTCCAAGGAGCTGTACCAAGAAACCCTGCAAGATTTTTCAGTTTGTCACTGAAGTTATTAAACACAGCTCATCCTCACGTGGTTGTAACGCCATCAGGAAGCCCCAGTTGTGAAACGCCCTTTTTTCTCATCCAGCCTACCCAGGCCCACCCACATTTTCCATTGGGGCTTTTTGGCTGCCAGGTCCTTTGGACTGCAGTTCTCACAGAGACTTAGAAGTTGAAGAGCTGAAAGATGTCTCAGTGGACAGGATCCTCTCAGCTTGTAAGGCCCCTGACAGCTTTCAGCTTCCAAACAGCAGCACAAGCCCATGACTTCCCACAAGCCCACACCAGGCAGGAATCAGTTTCTCTTCCTTTTGGCTGTCACCTGTCATAACTTACACACCAAACTCCTCTCTGCAGGCTAAACAATCCCAATGCATTTGATCTTTCCTCATAAGCCATACCTTCCTCCTTCCTCCAATAATTTTGTTTTTTGCAGCACCAAAAATGGGTCACACAAGTCCAGAATTGACCATAAAAAAGCCAAGAGAAGCAGATAATTCCTTGCCTTGTTGCTAGGCTATCTTCCTGTTGAGGGCTGGTGTTTGCCTGCTTTACTTTTCAAAACCATGCAATTCCTGCCTCATATTCAGGAGTAACTATAACTCAACCCATATTCCACCAGACTGTATTGGGACATTTATTCCTAAGTAATCCCAGTAAACCCATGAGAGTTGATACATCTGGCTCCTTCCAAGTGTTTCCAAAAAACTTATTTCTTGCAGGATCCTTCTGAGACCTGAAAACTGCCTTGCCTGGCTCTTCTCTGTCCTCTCACACAGACTTAGCAGGGAACCCGACTTTCTCAGTCTCCCAGGAACTCATGTATTTCCCAGGTTCACACAGCTCTGTCCTTGCTGAAGCTGCAGTACACCCTGAGGTGCATCTTGTCCCTTTGTCATGGGTATGAAATGGTGTCAGTTGATTGCAGTTAACCTTTCTATTAAGGGAAGCAAAAAAAATCATTTAAGAGAGTTGCAAGCAAAAGGCATTAAGCATAGTCAGTTAATAGCTTTCCCCCTCTGCTTGGAGTGGATTACACATTTTCTGTTTGTCTCCTTATCACTGGTGTTCCTACAGAAGCTAACAAGAAATTATGCTATGACCAGAGACAGAGGAATCTCATCTCATGTTTTTCTTTTCCTGATTTTCTTGTTTTAGAGTTGCACCCAGCAACCTTCTCTCACCTGCCTTTCTATGTGCTCCTTGAGCTTGGGCCAATGAAGAGCTCAGTAATTAGGCAAACTCACCTCTTTCTAAACTTCTCATACCTCCTCCTCTCTGGGACAGTTGGCAGTTTTGTTTACAAGAGCATTTCCTTAAAAAAATGGCCATCTACTCAATTTCCAATTTAATTGCTTCCCTTGAGATCTTACTACTAGTTAGCTGAGTCTATCAAAATCTGCTTCCTCAAAGCCCATCTTAGCTCGCTGCTCTCCTTCCTGAAGTGAGACATTTCCATTCTGTCACGGTCCCTTGCATCCTGTCCTCTCCTTGTCTGAAAACAAAGATGAAGAGAGTCTCCCCTTTCATGACTAGCTTTTGTATTAAAAATAAATTCTGCATGTTCTATCTCTTTCTTGGAGACATTCTGTACTTTACTCAGTCTCTTTGGGATTGGTTATGTTATATTTTTCATTGCTTACAGCTCATGGCTTTTTGTCCTTGTGTACAGGTTATAGCTGGGATAGAGTTATTTTTCTTCATAGTACCATGTTTTTAATTTGTGATGGAAACAGTGTTGATGATATACCAATGTTTTAAGTAATGCTGAGCAGAGCTTACACAGCATTAAAGGTCTTTTCTGCTTCCCACCTTGCCTTGCCAGTGAATGGACTGGGGGTGCACAAGAAGTTGAGGGGAAATAGCTGGGACAGCTGATCCCAACTGGGATAAAGGGATATCCCATACCATATGGTGTCAAGCTCAGCATAGTCAAGCCCCATAAAATGGGGGGAAAAGTGGGGGTGGACTCGGGGGGAAGTTGTCCAGGGATGCTATTTCTTGGGATCTAGCTGAGAATGGTTGGTTGGTGCTGAATAACTGGGATTTTTTTTTTCTCATTACTTGCTTTTCTCTAGTTTTATTTTCTCTTTTTTTCCCCCCTTGTGTTGGGGTGTGTTTTAGGTTTTTTGTGAGTTTGGTTGTTGTTTTTTTGTTTTGTTTTTAACTATTTAACCATCTTTATGTTGAACTAAGATTTTTGCAGTCTTACCCTTCTAATTCACTCCCCCATCCCACTGGAGGGGGGAGTGAGTGAGTGGCTGTGGTGCTTAGCTGCCTGCCGGAGTTAAACCATGACACCTTGCCAACCAAATTTTCATTCATCTCATGCCTTGCTGCTGAACCTTTAGTTTGCTCATGTGTCTAAGTCACACATGAATAGATGTAATTAGTCCTGAAAAATTTATGCTCAGGCAGTGAATTGAATTGGAAGCAGCAGAATGACTGTGGTGGAAGTACTTGTTTAATGTATCATGAGCAAGTTCACAGACAGCCTTGGCTCGTCTCCACAGATAGATACAGATAGGGCCTCTTTTTTGCAGTTTCTCTGCAGGGTTATCGAATTCCTAAGGCTGGCGCACAACTTGGAAATGTGTGTGTGAAGTGCATGGACAAGTCTCTCTGTACCACCTTCATGCCCTTGCAGAGGAGTGTGCTTCTGTAGCTACTGAGCCTTAGATGCAGGGTGCAGCTGTCAAGGAAGAAGAGGAGAACAAGGTCTTTTTTTCACGTCCGCTCTAAGTGGCCTGGTGTAACTGTGGTCTCTGTGATCCCTCCTGGCAGATGTGAGGGACAAGCCATTTCAGAGACACTGACCTTAGGTGAAACCTTTGGCACGGCAGCAACCAGACTGCCCATCTTGCAGCAGAAAGGCTCAGCCTTGTAGATCCCCCAAATAAGCAAAGTCACTCTTCAGGTTTCCTCCACTGAGCCTCAGTAGGTGTTATTTGGCCAGATGTTATTAACTATCTGTTCGATGGTTGACAGGAGAGCTGTCTGAATTCTCCGGTATCCTCAGTCAACAGAGGAGGAAGGCCTTCTCTGGAACACCTACGTTTTTTTTCTAGATGTGTAGCAAGTCTAACAGTCATCTGTGCTATGGCATTTTTCTTGTGATAGCAAAAAGGTTTATGCAGGGCCAACAGGACACAGTCAGCAGTAAACACAAACAGCAATAAGAGCAAAAGCACAGACCAACCGACTGTAACATCTTGGCTTGCTTATCTTGTTTTCAAGTTCTTAGTTTATTTAAATAATTACTTGTCCTTATGTTTTATTTGGTGGGTTTGGTTTTTTTTTTTTTTTTTTTGAGGATGTGGGTGAGAGATAAGAAGCAACAAGGTGATTGCAATTCATAAAAAGTGACCTTTATATGATTCTGATCATTAAATCTCACCAACAGGCTCTAGAAGAACTACTCAGAGATTATAGTAACTCTGGCTGCTAACCTTTCTAATGAAGTATCCAAGCAGTAAGAACATAATAAGTTAATTTTATAAATAAGGACTGAAAAAGATAATCTCTGAGAGCTGTTCCAACTGTTTTTGTACACTCTACATTCAGAGAAACATTGTGGGGATGTTGGGATGAGCTCTGTTTTTGCTTCTCCATAGATGGAAGCCTAGTGCACTGCTAAAGCTGTGCTTCAGCTTTAGCATTAGCTGCAACACGAGTGTTTCAGCACATTGGATACCAACTCTTATGTGAATATCTGAAAGACGACTGGCTAAGCCATTAGAAAGGAATAAACTTACTTTTAGTAATTCTATATGCCAGTGTAAAACAATCCCTATCAGTGCATTAGCTCTGGCTGCCTAAGAGGGCTCTAAGGAAGGGCTAAGGGATCTGTGGCTGAAGTTTTTTTGTTGCTTGCTTCCCACTCCAGCACAGACTCCCTGTGTCGTCTCTGACAGGTTACTAAGCTCTTTGTGCTTCAGTTCTCTGCTGGAAATGCAGCTAATGTAATTTCTCTGAGTTGCAGGAGGAAGTTTCATGGCTAAATAAATGGAGGCATGTGAGAGGCTCTCAGATATTGCAATACCAAGGTCACAATTAGTACCTTTCAGAGAATGACTGATGTGGCAAATATGGTGAATAATAACTCCTACAAACAATAAAATACTGAGTCTCTTTGCAATTAGGCCACTATCTACCAACTGTTCTGTCTGTGCTGGGAAGCTTCCTGGCCCAAGTCCTTTCCTCTTATAGTTCATGAGCAGATAACATTATTCCCATGTTGAAGAAATCTTATGCATTTGAAGAGAAAAGAGAAAAAACCTGGAAATGTTTTCCTTAAAGTCTCATTCACCACTCCTATCCTTTCATTGAGTTCAGAGTGAACTAAAAACCTCAAAGCCATAAATTCATAAAATCACAGAGAACTACTAATCCAGTCTATATTATACTATTGCTACAGAATTTAGAAAATATTCATTAACCAGTTTTTAATACTCTTAACACATTTCAATGTCCCTTGATTCCTGCTCCGCCACTATACTTTTTTTACTTTTCTGCACTTTTCATAAATGTATGAGGGCAAATTTTGCTGTTGTTGCAATAAGTTGGGATTTGATGAACTGCTACACTTTCTCGGGTATTTGAAATGTGACTGGATGGTATTGGTGTGAATTTAATCCTCTTGGGAGTGGGTATAGTAGCCACAACATTGCCTATAGTTTATCTAGCAGAGTTTTGTTTCTTTCTTACATTTATATTTACTCTTCTATAGCTAAATGAAATGTCTTCAATGCCTTTTAGATACTGGTCGGCCTCCCAGTATCCCATTCCTCCAGAAATGAGTAAATTTCTGAATATCTCTTTCTAGGAGGAGCCAATATTAACAGGAGGAGTAAGAAAAGACAATGGGAGGCAGGAGGCAAGAGTAGGAGCAGACAACAGGTGGCAAGAGGAAGAGCAGGGGAAGGAGTTTGAAGAAAATGAGGAGGAACTGAATGAGAAGGAATGAAAAAGAGGAACAGTGAAAGACAAGAAAAAGAATGAAGATGAACAAAATCAGGAGGAAGTCTATAGCAAAAAAAAAAAAAAAAAGAAGAAAAAAAGCTGCATGAAAAAGGGGGAAAAGAAGTAGAAGGAATAGGATGAACAAGAAAAGGAAGACTGAGAGTAGTTGGACTCAGTGATCTTAAGGGTCTTTTCCAGCATAAATGATTCTATGATTCTTAACTGATGATGAGAATTTAAGTGCTGTCCCTATCCCTCCTTGCATTCACATGCCTTTTTGTTGGCAGCTGCATGAGAACAAAAAAACCCCAAAGCACTGGCTCAGAAAAAGGGTGTCTATCTCCCAGACTATTCTCTTTGGTAGCAGTCTGTAGTATATGAATAGGGATAAAAGGCCTCTTTGTCTTTATCTGACAACCTTTAATCATTCATAGCCTTCCAAAAGAACTGCTTCATTCATAGTGCCAAGAAAGGTAATGAAAGAAACAACTACCAAACTGAAAGACAAAAAGAAAACTTCTTCGGTGATGACTTCTTTTGCACATCCATCTTCTAGATGGTAAATGCTCTGGAGTGGGGACCATGCTGCTGCTGAATTTTAAGAGACAGCAGGTACGTAGTAAGAATCTGTGCAACAATTAGAATAATTTCTCATTATTTTGCCCATAAATACTTCTCAATTTACCGGTATATATATTTTTTTAATTACAAAATTTGCTTGCTCTTTTTTACTGTAAACTTCATGTCCTTAATTTTCAAGAACTCCTTTTTTTTCCTGAAGTGTTAGCAATTATCCTTCCAACCAACTCCCAGCACTGCACTCGAGCCTTAATATTTGCTGGAGATCAGAACTAGTGTCCAACTCCCATCCTCTGCAGTGACCTAAAAAATGCACTTGTATGTACTTTCCCTTCTGCTCTGAAGATTATGTAACCTGCACATACTGTGGACAAAGAACTGTTCTTGTCCTTGTCCCCACCATGCAAATCCAGACGACCTCATGAAAAACAAAACAACACTCTTTCACACCTGTGAAATAAAGCATTCCAGTGTAATAATCTGACCCTCTTTCTGTTTCTACAGTGTACAGCAGAAATGCCAAATGCATGCAAGTTGCTCGTGCAAAGTTTCCTGAATTTGTATGCATTACAAAGATGTAGTTAATGATCACAGTTCCTGTATAGAGAAAGAAAATGAAATTAAAGATTCAACAGCATAAAAATGTGTGGGGACAAAACCCTCATAAGAGTGGGGAGGTGGGGGGGGAATCTATTTCTTAGTGTTTCTCTATGCATGTTTATCAAATCTTCTTTTTGCTAAAATTAGCTGATGAGAATCACAAGAAATTTCAGCCGCAAAGTCCCTGTTTTCACTGTCACTATGTGAAATCCTACAGACCAGAGATGAAAGCAGTGGTACCAATGCTGCAGGTAGCAGAGAGCACTGCAGTAGCCAGACCATCAGCATGCTGCTGGCATTGCAAGGGTTGCTTCACTTTGGCTTCAAGAGCAGAATTTGGCTAAACGAATAACCATATCAAGAGATTCAAAGTTTGGGTCTCAAAAAGACTGAACACTTGCAAATTTGGTTTAAAGGACCCAGAAATTCTGGAACAGAGCTAGATTCTGGGGTGAGACCTCCTGAGTGCCAGTCCCCTCTCTTCAACTTGCAAACCCTCCTCTCACAAAGGTCATAACTCCCATCTGGCTTCACCAGCCTCCTCTTTCCTTGACAAGTATTTCTGACTTGGTGTACCTGACCCAGAAGCCAAACTAGGATGAGCATTTGGGTTCAAGTCTGTCTCACACAGTTTGCAGGATTCAGCTTTGCAGTTTGGATTCAAACTCATATACAATGTGAGCTGTATTTTTGTTGGAGTGGGTTTGTTTGAGTTGTGGTTTTTAGGTTTTGCTTGTTTGTTTAAGAAACTATTCATATCAGGTTTCACCTCCAACAGATAGTTCAAAAGACATGACCTTCCACTTTGATATGCATTTCTCAGAGGATGCCTGCAGAGCTGAGTAAAGGTTTTTGAAGAACTTTTTCCAAGAAAATGCAACAGAATTTTTCATATTTCCACACACTGTATAGTTAATGTGCGGAATTCATTGAAACAGGATACAAGAGAGGCCAAGATCTCACCTAGGAGGACTCTAAGAATATCTGTAATTATAAACAGACAGTCCTCCCCAAAGTGATTCTCAGTGATATTTTCTATAATTCAGTTACTGGTTGACAAGTATGGGGAAGAAGCTTCCTGTGGGGTAGAAGAAATCCCAGCTGTGACACCAGTCTCTGAAGCACCGGGTATTCTGAAGCTCTGTGAGATAGCAGCTGCTGGATTAAATGGACCACTGGGGCAATTATTAAGTTTATAAAACTATGTCCAGTTGAAATAATCTCGCAAGGGCAAGTGAGATACCTGCAGCTTTTCCTTACCACTGCAGCTGTTATCAAAGATGAGAGTTAGGCAAGTTTACACCACAGCGATGTGACAGGAGACTATTCTACTCCCTTCCCCTGCAGACAGAACCAGGGATTACTTAAAAAATTTCTCTTCCAATATTGTAATATTTTCACATGTGCCCTCTCTGCCTTCCCTATAAGAGAGGCAGACCTCTCTTGCAGCTTTGCAAAGCAACGATTTTATAAGCCAATGGTCTTACAAAATGGATGTCAGAAGTTAGGCCCCTGAACAGGCAGTCTGCATTGCCAGTGTCTGAGCACCTACTCTTTCTCTTGCCTTCAGAAGCACTCAAAACCTTTCAAACTTGAATTATTCAGTAAGATGTTTACTATTGAACCAGTAAGGTTACAAGAGGTACTTTAGTAACAGTGGTTGTTGTTCAACTGATACTCAGCAAATGACTACTAACAAAATTAACTTACATTGTCAGTAATAAGATAGCACAAAGCGTTACATTTACCAAAGATTGCATACAGGGTACACACAGTTCTTCCTTATCCCAGTAGCACCTCTATTAATTCTGGTTTGTATCTCAGCCAAGAATTAATAGAATAACAGAGTCTTTGTTTTCCCAACCTACTTTGTAGGAGTTTACCGGACCTGACCTTTTACTACTGGAATTTTACCTCCAAGTGGTAGACTTGTCATGAGGCTGTTTATTGTCTGTTACAGTTTGAGTCAAGATATTTATAAAAATAATCCTTCTGAAAAAGCCCCCAATGCAGTAAATTGATGAACAATAAAACTTTCGAAGCTCAGATTTAAAGTACATTTAATAGTAATGATTCAACTCAGCAAATATGACTTGAAAGAAGCTTTTCAATATATTTATTTATAACTCTTTTTGCCTTCCCCTTATTAAATTCTGTTACAAATTCTCCTAGCATACTCATCAGCAACAATTAAAGATACATTTTCTTCAGAATTCTGTTCCACCTTAAATCTATTGTTTGGAAATGGTGTTTGCATTCCCTCTAAATTCCTGCGAAGGGGAAGTAACCCACGATCAATACTTCTACTACAATTGCTGTAGCCCTGAAGAGCTGAGGTCTCCAGTTTCCCAGTTTCCAGTTCTACTACTAAACTGCAGTAACTATTGCTGCAGTGGTCTGAATGCAAAAAACCTCAAATATTTCTGTAGGTTAAAACTGATATTCTTATCTCACATTTTTTTCTCTTAAAATGAACTTCCTTTCCCTTGAGAGATGCTAAGAAAGAAGCCATTTTAAAAGTCTGTGCCATAACAACTATTTGAACTTTACTTTGAAGGTGAATGCTGGTATAATATAGAGCACTATGAACAAAATCTTTGTCAGGAAACTGTGGCAAGAGCTGTGCTAAGTAGACTAGATTTTTTCTTCATGGTTTGTGCCTGCAGGGGGTCTTTTGATTAAAATGCCTCAAAATTTCATCCCAGGTCTGCTATCTTTATTCATAATGGCAACACTTATTGGAATATTGACAAACTCACACAACATTACTGTCTGGGCTTTTAAATGCTTTTTGCCATGATGGAGAAAGACTCCCATATCTCCTCTCATAGAAGAGAAATATCTGACATCTTAGAGCATCTATAGTTTGAGAAAGCCACATTTATAGGAGATTGTTGTGGATCATAAAATGCAAGCACCTGATAAGTTGTTCTAAGAAAGTCTTAAAGCCTTCCTATGCAAACGTGTAAGCAGCCATTTGTGAACACAGCATCTCTCAGACACTTTTCATTGGGATTCTGAATCCTAATACAGTATCACTACATATTACTGCAAAATGAAATGCAGAAAGAAGCTTAATGTTTAGAGCTTGGTTTTCCAAACATTGCAAGATAGGAGCAGGGCTTGGTTTTGCATTAACATAGCTTTATTTTCAGGATTGCTGCTGAAGTACAGTTTCTTCTGATTCCTGTGCCCTGGATATCTGAAAATCTGAAACCTCTTATTTTTATGGTTCAGAATGGGTTTAACAACCTGCTTTAGGCTGAAGTCTTCACTTCTCCTAAAGATAAAATAGGGCAGAGCTAAAACAAATGCTGACTTCCTTTTCTTATCTAATGTATCGAGGCAGGCTGATCCTCACAATGATGGGCTGGACTACTGGAGGGTTGTTACTGGAAGTAGAAGAAGCTGTTGTGTTGTGAGACATCACATACCACCTTCTAGAATTCTTAAATACCGAGAGCAAAAAACACCTGTGAGCCAAAAGGTTCCTGCTTGGTCACTGGGTCATGCATCTCCTGACGTAAATCTCACAGAAGTAAGAGGGCAAAAGGAAATCTCCCACTGTGGTTCTCTGTGTGATGGTAGCTGTCCCCTTGCAGGACAAGCGACAGATAGTTCCATAAACTCTGTGGATCACCAGGAGCTCATAGGAGACCTGAAAATCTAGAGAGACAGTAATTACACTAACACTGCTAATGAGAACAATCCAGGAACAAAGCTTTAACAGCACCCCTCGGTTGGCCACAGTGCTTAACTAACAGTTCATTTCCTGCTGGACTTTAGGCTATTTCACCCAGTTTTCTTCTGGGCAAAATAGAAGTATACTTCTCTCCAGAAAGAGCTCTCCAAAGACATTATGAATGACACTGCAGCAGGTTTGGCTCCTTATGCCCCACACAGTCCTCTGATGCTATCCCAACTGCCTAGACACACTCAAGCACTATTATATGACCTTCTGCCCCATGCCATGGTATTCAACACATGTCCTCAGTCTCAGCCTATAGAAGCAGAATTCTGGTGACCTGCAACACCATTTTAAGGTACTCTGGAATGGATAAAATGTACACAAGAAGGTAGTCTTCTATTAAAGCCACAAGGCACTACACAGGACCTAGGAAACACACAAAGCCAAATGTTTGTAGATATAGTTGGCTCTGTTCTGCTCTGCTTTTCCCTGTGGTGAACCCTAAACCATGTAGGCAAGAGTCAGCTGGTTCTCCTTGGCCTCAAGACCATAACTTTCCTCCCCAGCTCTCTTCCGCTTGGTAGCGTAAACATAGATCGTGAGTCCTAGAGCCCCCACAAAGGAGCCATCCTGCCACCTCAACCTACTGGACATTGTTTTCACAAGGCTGCACTTAAAAACAGCAGGAACTTTTCTGCTTTCAGTGAGCCTACGAAGAGCAAATAAGAGCTTTCCCTAGGTAAATTCATAAACTGGAAGAGGTAGTAAATGGCACCAGCTGTCTTCCTCCCATGTGAAACCAAGAAGCTTTGTGAGCTGGAGTCCAGACTTCCAGTCTCTCTTTCATATGACATCAAAATGGCATGCTATAGTAAATGCCAGTGCAGAATTCTGATCAGTTCTTAGATATCCGTAACAAACTTAAAATGTGTAAAACCTCACTGACATTATGCCAGCAGTGTTGGAATATAATGGAGTTACAGGCAAAAATTGTGAAGCAAGTATTACACTGAGGTTCACTATTTCTTTTAAAAGACTCAGTACGGTGATGGTGAGGGAGGAGGGTTCCTATAGAGAAGTCACCACATTCCTCACAACCCCTCCATTTGCACTCCCTTTCCTCAAGGAGACCACTGGACCCCTTCTACTGAAAGCAATCTTTGTCATTTTTATCCATACTTCCCCAGAAAAGTAAAGAACGGAAATAGAAGGTAGAATTTCTTTGTTTCTCAAGGATTTTTAGTTTTGCTTTTTTACTGTGTATGGTATTTGTAAGCACATTTTACCAACAGCATGGGAAAGATACCTGCTGCATAGGGGACAGGCACAATATGGGCAGCTGCAATGCAGACCTGCCTTACTATTGAAGCAGCTTCGACTGCTGGGTCGTCTCTGGGTGCATGTGGAAGTATCCTGTGCAAACTTCAGCTGAGCACTCACCTCTGTTCTTCCAGCCACAAAAGTGAACATCACACTGAAATAATTATATGCTGTGCAGATACCTCCCTTGAAGGTAGCTCAGGTGCTGGGAGCAGTCTTGCTATGCCAGCAGCCATGGGAAGAATGCATTCCTGTGCCCAACAGCTTGCTGATGTTCAAACGGCTTCATTTCAGGCTGCAGCAGGTACCACAAGACTCTAAATACATTGCAGGGTGCAGACATATATGATAGAGAACTGGTGAGAAAGGCTCTACAATGAGAATACCAGCACATCTCACCTCAGCTACTGACACTGACAGAAGCAATTTTCAGGGAGCAGCAACCTGGACAGGGATTTAACCTTCATTATGATAAGTCCCATATCTTCTCAGCAAGCCTCTGAATAATTTAGTGCCCTGGTTCTTTCTGTCACTTCATATAAGATATTCAGCTTTTATGAAATACAGATATGAGAAACTAAGTTTTCAGTTCAAAGATGTTATTTTTTTTCTGAAATGAAAGTGAATGAGAAACCAAGCAAGTATAGCTCAAGAATCTGTTTTGAGTGAGGTATTTTATGTTGTATTTTTAGTCCTCCCACAGACAGCTGCATTTGGCTCAGAAAGATGCCCAGATGTTCACTTTGTGGACAAAGGAAAGGATATAATAAAGATCTTGAGTGGCATATTTTCTTTTGCAAGCACAAGGTCTTTTGCTGTTTGGTAGCAAGTATTCATTCGTTTGAGGTTTAGTGTCCCCCAGATGCCAAATAAAAAAAGGAAAAACTGTTCCCAGAGAGTCACTGTTTCTCTGTGAAGTACATAGAAATGTATATCAGGATACTCAGAGGACTAGTAACATAAAAATTAGAAGCAGAGTTTCAGGAGAAGTGAAGAACAACATTTCAATAGGGCCAATGAATCAGACTACCAGTGCACTCCACAAAGTAACTTTTTCTTTCTCAAAGCATTTGGCATCAGCAGCAATATATTTTCCAGAAGCAATTAAACACTATCCAAAATGTCTCTTATTAGAAAAACAAATTTTGCTTTCTGAGCAACAAGAATTACATGGCTTTTGTCAACTCTAATGTTTATGACTTTAATTCCTCTTTGCTGATTGACAGCTCACAGAATCAAGAGAAGTGGGGAGAAGAAAGGTGAATTTTTAGCAATTAAAGATGAAGGACTGTAACTCCTAAAAAGTGGGGGGAAAGAGATACAGAAACACTTCAGAGCACAGTGAGAAATCCATCAGACGCATATTTTGCTTAAGTCCTGTACTAGGTTGGCAAGTGTTCTTATTATAGACAATAGCTTAAGGCCACAGCTGTTCTGTATTCTGTTTGATTGGAACTGCTGCAAAAGAAAACCGAGCTGGACTATACCCACCTTTCCTGAGAATAACTGAAGACATGGACAGAACTCAAAGCCACACATATATATGTGCATAAACATACACAGAAATTATATATCTCTGGCTGATTTTATCGACTTTTCTCCAGGCGTGTTAAGATTCAGTGAAAGACTCGTAACACCTTATAAATCTCCTGAACTTGAAAACCTGACTTTTTTGCATGTCAGTGATTATAGTACAATTTTTAGTTCTGGGTTTAATGAAAATGTTCCCTCTGGTTCAATACACTGCCAGAAAATAAAGATTTCATTCTCTGTCTTAACAACAGGGACGAAGAGGAGAAAGCAAAGGGCCAGAAGAGATAGTGAAAACTGTGAGACTGTCTGGAATGGCAAGTTGAAATTTATCCCAAATAGAAAGGGTTCAAGGTTCTTCTACCAGGCATTGACCATCTGATAGTCTGTACAAAATGCTGACACACTTCAAGTAGGCACTGATGGGATTCTCAGGGTACCTTGGAGTCTGCTGGCAAACATTTGCCTTGGGTTGATGCCATCATAATCTGTGATTAGAAACTACCAAATTGTCATAGCACAGCTGCACAGCTGCACATAATGCAGTGCCCAAGCCAGAGTCCTGTGAACCCTTAAAAATGTTTTTGGTCTTTCAGCAGAAATAGGTATTTAAATACCTTTAAAAATGGCTGTGTGTCATTAACACATTAAGTATGTGGGCACCTCTGCTCTGGTCTCTGCTTTCTTCCTTCCCACTGTCCACAGGAGAGATGACTACCACAGCTGCAGCTTGTGTAGCCAGAGCCACTTGTAGAACCACAGAATGGTTTGGTTTGGAAGGTTGGAAGGGACCTTTAGAGGTCATATAGTTCCTAAATCTCCTGCAATGAACAGGGTCAGGCCATCTTCAATTAGATCAGGTTGCTCAGAGCTCTGTCCAGACTGACTTTGAATGTTTCCAGGGGTGGAGCATTCCCCAACTTTGTGTGTAATTTGTTCCAATGTCCCAACACCTTTCATGTGAAAAATTTCCACTCATGTCTAGTCTAAATCTACCCTCTTTTAGTTTAAAACCATTACCCCTTATCCTGTTGCAACAGGCCCTACTAAAAAGTCTGTCCCCATCTTTCTTATAGTCCCTTCGAGATACTGAGTGCAATAAAGTCACTCCAGAGTCATCTGTTCTCCCGGCTGAACAACCCCAGCTCTCTCAGCCTGGCTTCAAAGGGGAAGTGCATTTTTGTGTCACTCCTCTGGATCTGCTCCAATGTGTCCATGTCTTTCCTATGCTGAGGTGTCTAGAGCTTGATGCAATTACTCCATGTGGGGTCTCATGAGAGCAGAGTAGAGATGGAGAATCACCTTCCTTGACTTGCCGGTTATGCCTCTTTTCATATGGTTGGCATTCAGGGCTGTGAGCACACACTGCCATGTCATGTCTAATCTTTTATCTACCAGTATCCCCAAGCTCATCTTGGCAGGGCTCTTTCTCAAACCTTTAATCTCCCAGCCTGTATTGATATTGAGGGTTGCCCTGACCCAGGTGCAGCACCTTTCACTTGGCCTTGTTGAACCTCATGAGATTCTCATGGGATCACTTCTTGAGCTTGTCTAGATCCCTCTGGATGGCATCCCATCCTTCAGGCTTGATGTCATCTGCAATCTTGCTGAGGGTGCTCTCCATCCCACTGTCTGTGTTATTGATGAAGATGTTAAATAGTACTGGTCCCAGTACAGACCCCAGAAGGACATCACTCATCTCTGATCTCAATGTGAACATGATAAGACTCTGGACAATGCAGAAGGCTCAGTTTTAATTCCAAAACTAGAGCGAAACAGGCTGCTGGTGGTCACCAAGCACCTGGGACCCCTATCAGTGGACAAGGCATGGAGTCTTTCCTCAACAAATTTGCAATACATCGAGGGGGATTCAAGACTTTTCCCTCCAGCATTCTCCAAGTCTGGCCATCTGCCACACATACATAACAAGAAAATAAAGATTTACTGAAATGTTTGTTGAGCTCAGGCAAATCCCAGGTGGAGATGTGCCTTCACTGGAGCAATCCACCAGAGTAATGAAACCTGAGACCTCAATTGCCACAATTACACATGGTGTTCTCCAACCCACTAAAGTCCTCTGTATATTATATATATATTGACTATATATAGTCAAAGGACACTGAAGATCAGTTTGTTTTAAAACACAGGGTTCTAGTTTTCTAATCAGTAAATCCTTAAACAAAAATTGTTGGATTTATTGCCCCTGACATTGTATTTGTTTGGCTCATTTCTGCTTTTCCTGGAAATGTTCTTTGAATGACAACATGAAAGGCTGCATCCAGCCCTCTGTTAAAGATGCTGCTGTCAGAAGTGCAAACAGAAATCTACAGAAAAGGCTCACTCAGGATATGTGACACTGTTGAACAGCCTCCTTTTTATGCTGCTTGATTAGCTCTTTGGTGCAGGGCTTTGTGGAATTGGATCAGCCAGAAATAGAAGTCCTAACAGCAGACAGATCTGGAAGAACAAGGTGTGGCAATACAGCATTGATCGGTAGCGTACATTTTGCAAGAATATTGGCTAAGGAAATTAACAGAAATTCCATGTTCCCAGTTTGATCCCAGAGCCATGTACAGGTGCTACCAGGCATGAGCTCTGAATGCCCATTAATCTGACCCTGGAGAATGTGTTTTCAGTGTTCCATCTCCACGTTGTAAAGGCCTCAGCTGGAATCCTTCAGGTTCCTCTGAAGATTCCAGACATAAGCTTTTACTAAAATGAGAGTTATATGCCACAGAGGTCTGCTACACATGCTCTTCTCTGCTTGTGGTCCTTGCCATACTGTCTCTTCAGTTTTTAAAGATGATTATGTAAACCTTTTCTCTATGTTCATTCTTACAGCAAGTATCCACTGAGAAAGGCTTTACACTGTTGACAAGATAAAAAATAATAATTAAAAACCAGAGAAACAAAATAGTTGCTAATTTTGGACTTAAATTCCATCAGGTCTACCCTGTCAGTGCTGGACAACTCTGACCACAGCAACACTCAGGCAGCTATTGATGATCAAAAAAGTCAAATTTTAGCACATTTACTGTAAATGTGAGCCAGTTTTAAAAGGTTTATTGAAAAAATTGTATTAACTGGGACGTGAAAATGTAACAAACAGGGACATGACTGTCAGTTTTACTGCCAATTTAATGCCTTTAGCATATCAGTAATGGATATACTTGTATAAGAGACTCATAGGTCCAAGTGCCAGAAGGGTTAAAGGGTGGGCTGAGCATCCTTTGAGGCTGGAGGGATCCATTCTGTGAATGCATATGCATGTGCATGGATTTCACTAGTGGACTTCAGTCCCCACCAGCAGAAAAGGAGGAATAGAACTGGGCCATCTTTGCCCTTCAAGTTTGTGTGAGTGATGGGTATTTTCTGTCTGTGTAGCCAACAATATATATGTGGTTTTGCATTTATTGTGTGTGGTAACAGGGAACACAGGCTCAGCCTTGCTGCCAGCTGGACCTGGGGATGTAGAGCTGCAGCAGCCTCACATATTCAACTGTTTGTCAGATCTTATAATCACAATGAAGGATTTTTTGATCTAGTCTCTTTTGGGCACTAGAAGAAGGATCATGGCTGTGACAAACACTCTCTCTTCAGTCTGTTAGACAGGACTAGAGTAACCTGGCAGGTAAGGGTTTTGGTGTTCTCCTGTGCTGGCAGCGCAGATGCGGGTCTTCTCGCTGCATTTCAGTTCAGGTTCTCCAAGAAGGGGGCTCCTACAATTTCAATGTGGTCTCAGTCTCTGAAGCGCCAATTTGGCTCCTAAATTGCTCAAAACAGCATGACAACAGTGAGAAGCCACTTGCCAGGTTTTTTTCTCATGTGTTAAGATTGCAAAACCTAAACAATTACTTTGCCTTTTGAGAGTGGGGAGGAAGCTGTCTCAAGTCAGGTATTTTAGCATCCACCATTTAATGCTCTGCTGTAGCAGCTTTAGGTGTTTGGTCATTCTAGTGTGTCTGTATGTTCAGATGTTGATACCAGTGCCCCTACTGTGAGAAGAGGTTGTGTCTCTTCATTGGGACTCACTCCTCCACATTACACCATTTTAAACTTGGTCAAATCTCAGCTGACCAATGTCATAGTTAAAGAAGTTTATTTATAATCTTATCTCCAATAAACTGAGATAGCCTTGCAGTAATGGTATTAGTAAGAACTTGAAGCTTGGCAAATAGAAAGCATTAAGGGAAAAAAAAAGAAAAAATCAAGAAGACTAATATAAAAAACCCAACAAAACACCAAAACTCAGTTTTCTCAGTGAATGTACCTAAACTGTTGTCTCAAGCAGAAATTAATTAAAATTTTTCTTCTGTCCAATTCCAGTAATTTTGGTCACTGAAATTCTTGAAACTGAAATCAACAGAAGGAAGAGATCTCTCTCTATCTCTCTCTGAGGGTTTCTTTCACAGACTAACCAATTCACCATATTTCAGCAGAGTTTGCTTTTTTCTTTTTCCTGTGATTTTTTTATATATTACACTGGTACATATTCATGGACTATTGAGAATATTTTTACCTAGATGTTATCAACAGCAGACTAAAACAAGCTTTCCAAATATTCCTTTGATGTTTAAAACATCAGTTTGCCTTTTAGCAATCTTTCAGCAAGTTTACGTTCAGGCTGATTAACACAACAGCTTGTTCCAGACCAGCTGCTGAAGTCAAGAATTCAGTCATCAAAAGTTTCGTGTTGCACCAGATAATTGATTAAAAGAGCTGCAGTCAATTTGCTGGTATCACTGAAAAGTACTAAATCACACACACAAATCCATCCCACTTTAGAAGAGCACTTATGCTGAATGAAAAGTTTGATACACTTGCTTTTGCCATCAGGAATAGAAACATACAGAATGATCATGCTAACCACCATAGCTCAGAATTCAAATGAGCTCAATGAACCTACTTAAGAAAGAACTATGGATGTATGAATTACTGAGGAAATAATTATGAATGGCAATTACACTGGGAAGAATTAGGCTTAGTTCACAGAGAACTCTTGAATAGAAAGAATATCCATAAGTTCCTTGTTAGAAATTGTTTACTCTACTCCCATATAAACAGTGACATTAAATTATTTGAAAGCCAGAATCTTAATTTTATTAATCTTAAGCATAATTTGTAAAAATAGAGGCATATTTTACAGAGACATATATACCTATAATGTACATATAAACAAGACAGGATGGCAGGACATAGGTATCCATTTTGTTTTGCCTTAGTGAATAAATATAATTTGACAGGTTCTGTTTCTAGAAAGCCAGAAGAATAAACACAATCATTTTGTTTGGGAATCCAATCAAAATAACAAGCTTTCAAAGATAGATCTTGAACAGACTATACTTTTTTGATTTGTTTAATCTTTGGGCTATTTATCTTTAATCATGAGGGAATTTTCTGCATTTAACCTAAACATTGTTTATTATTTTTCTCAATTGTCTTTGTAAGAATTTGAGAGCTCTTTGTAAAGCAAAAAGTTTTCAGCTGCAGAATTTATATTTTTGGATTTTTTTCACTGAACCGAAGTCAATAGATGCTTCTTTGAAATCAAAACATTTCTTTAGGGCAATAAAATTTCATTTATTATTTGCAACAGTGCAACTCTGATCATCTCATAAATTCAGGGGGCAAAAAACTTTGCAACAAAAGTACAAGGAGACAAAACCAGAAAGAGTAAATGGAAATAGCTGGCTCACTACAGAGCATGTGGTTTCATGAATCAGTAGGCTTGTCAGGGGAGTGTGGACCTAAGCAATACCTTTTTCCTGTCTTTTCATCTGTATTGTTTCCAACCTAACCCAAATCAACCCTCCTACAGATGTGTCAATGTAAACTCATGGGACCAATGATCTAGGCTAAAAGTAAAACCTCTCTTTTGGAGATTGATTAATTAATAAAAAATATTTAATTAGATTAATTTTACAGACTCAAGTTAGAGAAAACAATTGGCAGAGGCTGAATCCAGGAGAGGTGGGAGGATGGGAGGGCCTGGTGCTGAGCAGCTGCAAGGACACAGGTCTGCCAGGATGAGAGTCATTTGTGTAAAGTAGATGCTCAGCACTCTGGTTCTGCTTTGTGCTTGTGGGGGCACTTCGGAAAAGATTGGCCATTCCTCAGGAAAAGAAAATGTCCATGAAAGATTTCCCTGAGAAGCTTCAGTCAGGCACAAACTAAGGCTCAGCTGTGGTGCGATGACCGAAGAGGAAAGTCATCAGAGTTTATTAATTTTCTGACCCTGTGAGTAGAAGACATGAATGATTTGATCACAGTATGATCCTCTCATATTCCCGCATTAAGAAATGATACCTAGACTTACACACCACTGGAAGATCACAAATATTGCTGTTCCAAATAGAGAAGACCAAATAAAACACTCATTCCCTGATACTTTGGAAGGCTAGTCAGAAGATTTATGACCGCTATTAAATTTAAAAGTTGCTTTATTAGTATGCAGAAAAAATTTGCTAAGTTATTTTCATTGTGACACCATCAATGAAAAAAACTTCATTGGGAGTAGGTTGCTCTTTTTTTTCTAAAAAAAATACAGTATATAGCTGAAGTGCTACACTTTACAGACATGGGGTATGTAAAGATTGTCCTAATTCTGGCCTTGTTCTCAGGAGTTAGTTAATAAGATAATGCATGCTAACAGGAGGTATTTCCCCTTTCACTACCCTAATTTACAGTTTGTTTTAAGAACTAAAAAGGTTCAAAGTCTGCACAGTTCTGGCCTGGCTCTGAAGGGTTGTGCTGTCCCAGACGCGCTCATGTGTTGCAGACAGCACCATGGTCCTCACCAGGGTCCTTCACAGAGATCTCTGCCACAGCTTAAAGCAAAACAGCACCTGCTGCACCTTCAGGCCACTCCTCCATCTGTGAGGCCCATGAAAAGATGGCTCAATGCAGGTGATATGACTCTATATGTCATTTCTGGATCAGAGGAGAAATGATACCTGACAAAATCTTAGATGACTATCTCTGCCTCTCTGTGTCAGTTGATAGAGTCCTTTTTCTAGTGCTAATTTTTCTGTGTAAGTAGGAATGTGACAGTTTTGTGACAATTTTTTCGGTTTTTTGTAGATTTTTTGTTTTTACTATTTCTTGTTTGCTTTGTTTGTTTCCATGCTGATGACAATCTAGGGGACGAACAATGAGCAGTTCACGGTAAACCAGCAATTCTCATTGCAAATATAAAGCCCTAAAGAATGATGAGCCAGTGGAAACTTTTCCAAAGAAGGAAAGAAAACATATGAACTTCACTAGCTCCTGAAGATCCAGTGCCACACAGCTGTCCCTCAGGATGTTTTTTAAAGGGATACTCTTCTGAGAAGTTTCCTGGATTTGCCAGCTTGTTCCAGTTCTTGACATTTTCAGAAATTTGAATGAAGCTCATACAACACTTACTGATCATCAAAATGTCACAACAGCTTTCAAGTGAAATAACTTGTGATCGATACTTTGTCAAGAAAGCAAGACAGCAATGACTCTGGCAGAGAAATCTTCCAGGAAATGTCTGAGAAATGTAAATCATGTACAGAAATATATATTTTCAGATAGGAATAAAAAGTAATTATAAGGACAGAGAGGCAGTGAAGTGATGGATATATAGACATACAGACTGCTGCAGCTGCAGCAAAGAAGATGGGCATTAAGAACCTTGTCATTCTCAGGTGCAAGATGATGAATTAGCTGTGGATGAGTCATGACTTTCTCCCCAACCTGCATTAAAGGTCAACATACCAGCTTCTGTTTTATGAAGATTTCTCTTGCAGTGTTAGCAGATGAAAAAGAAGACTTTTCCCAAACTGAGCCCTGGCTAAAGATATCCATCAATTGCTCTATGCTGGCTGATGAAATGAAGTCTTCTTTTTAGCTAAGACTTTGTTTGTGTGTCACATACACAAAGAAAAAAATCTCAGGTACAATTTCCTAGAATTCATCATGAAATCATTACTAGTTGTTGTAGAGCTTATTTAAATGCTAAATAGATTAAGATGTTTTCTGTCCTACTGCATAATAGAAGGGATTAATTATCCTTTACATCCATAGACTGTGATAAAACACCTGGATGTCATGCCACCAGTGAACACCTGTCATCACAACTACGGTGTCTCAGCCTGTGTCAGCACAGCCAGGCTTCAGGAATGCATACAGTAGGCATATACACCCACAACTGAGCCTTTAATCTTCAATTGGCTTTATGGTCCATGGACAGAAACAGGCACTTTTAGGGTACCACAGGTATGACCTATTTTAGACCTTATGTATGAGAAAAACTCTGTCATAAACACTTGTTTAAGTTCCATATAACAGGAAACTGCAAGGGAAATATATATAGACAATTCTTATGTAAATGTTTTGCTTAGTCATCTGAGTTTGATCAAAGGGAGGTACCAGCTGAAGACACAAAATCAGAGGAATATAGCACTGTATTATGTGATTCAAGAAAAACAATTTACATCATTGGCTCTGTCAAGTCTGCTTTTAGACTTCCCACATTACTAATTCAGAAGAGCAACAATATAAGAACAACAAATGGAACAAAATCAAAGTCTCACCTGAATGCTTGCCTGCTTACATCCAAGATTTACAATTACAATACACTCATACACCTAGGCCAAACTAGGTTGAATAATCTGATCCACAGTGATGTTCCAGTGATCCACATTAATATAGGCTACTTCTAAACTATCAGTTTTTCTGAAACAAAAAATATCCAGTGCTGTTAACATGATACCTCAGTCACTAAAGGTCATATGGACAACGGTCTTGTCAAACATAGCTTAAGTGTGTAGAACCAAGACTTGTATTGCAAAGGCTAAACAAGAACATTTGAATATTACATGGAGTTTAAAGCTGTATTTTTGAGGAGCACCTTTAATATCACCTTGATTTTTTTCGTGGGGTTTTTAGTTTTTTACTATTGATAAATGTTTCCAAGATGGAGATTTGTAAGAATTAAGTATTGGAATGGGCACTCTGCCTCAAAGATGTGCCCAAGGGGATATGGAAGGACAGCATTTTAATGACACAGTCCGTTCTACAGTCATATATAAAGCTCTTTTTAGACTGGCATGGAAATAATTTATTTGTTCGCTGGAGGATAATCATACTCTTGATGACATCCGCTCTGAAGAAGCATAAAATCTACAAGAAATACTTGTGAAAAATGCCAAGCACATTTCAATTCAGCTCTTTATAATTTTACATATTCCCCAATCACATATGTATTTGAAGTGTACTTCAGTTATGTAAGAGATGGGAATTTTGGAAAATAACTGGATTTTGGATTTCCCACATTGATGCGATGGACATTATACTGGGACTAATGCAGGCTAGACAACTGCCTAGTGTCATATGAAAGAACAATAGCTTAAGGAATTATTGAGATATCTGGATTTCAGAAAGTTATATCTACTGGTGAAGAAGCTTTGTTCAAAATGTTTGAAAAAATTAGGTAGATCCTATGAGAATCTATAGAGCAACATCCAGAACAACCACCTCACTAATGATTCTTCTTTACAGAAAATTACAGGCCAGAAGAGAAACTTAAAATGCTTTCAAACTGTAGAAAGAAAAAGCTTAAAAGGCTCAGGGAAAGAACTCACACTCAGCAGAAAAGAGTGGGGCCCAGGTAGGGAGAAATGTGTTACTGTCAAAGAAAGCAGAACAGACTTTTTGCAACTTGGACAACCATAGGAGTTTTCTCAAAATCACTTTCTGAAACTGCAGAAATCCACATGTTCTTTGCAAATCCTTGGAAGTGCATAAAGTGGCACAGTTAAATGTTGCAATCCCCTTTTTTTGTGCTAAGGGGTGAAAATTACTGAAGCTAGATACCATCAAAAAATGATAAGCTCTTCTGACAAGTACTGCATTTAAGCTATCATGCAAAAAGCTGACAATGATCTTTATGATGTGAATTTACTGGTCTGAATCCAAAGAATTTGGACTGACAAGTAAAGCAAAAGGGAATTTGTACAGTGGTAAGGCACTTCACTCCTCAGCACCCAAAGCAGTCCTGCAGCTTAGGAAAGCAACTTTCTCTGTTTCTGCCAAATGCCAAATGCACATGTTAGTAATATACTCAAGGACATAGAGATCAATAAGAGAGAAATCCTTACGAGTCCGAACTACTATCATGTAGAGACAGACTAGGTGCAAGATGGTTTTAGCGAGGATTTGGAGGAAAAGGAAGGGAATTACATTGTTCAAGCTATGCATATTGTGGAGGAGAGCAGGATAGGATTGGTGGGGCTAAATATATGCATGTGAAAATGTGCTTCTCTGTGTCTGAGCTTGTCATCTAGGTACATGAGGAGTGGGATTAATTTTGTCCTAAAGGAGCTATCTAAAACAGACTACATGACACATGTCCCATAAGTGCCTTTTTTCCTGCTTCTCCAAGGGTAACCAAAGCTATAAAGTTCAGGTGTAGATGTCTACACTGTAGATGTTTAACCAGCCAGCAAGTCCCTTGTTCCTGTCTTAAGATATCTTACATCTTCATCAAAGGAAAATGTTGTATTAGTTGTTTGGTATACTTTGAGAGATTATACATTTTACTGTGATTTTTTTTTTTCATCATGTAATACTTAAAGTTTTGGTAATGTTATAATAATTTTCATTAATCACCAAAAGGGAGTATTCTGTCATTCTAAGGACAATTACCAAATTACAGTTTGTTGTCTCTAAGTAAGGCTTCAGCTCTAAACACTTAAAAAACATACACCATTACAGTTTGCAAAATTAGATAATCACAGCCTACAACTTCCTCTGAGGGGAAGAGGAGGGGCAGGCACTGATCTCTTCTGTCATGACCAATGACAGGACCCGAGGGATTGGCCTGAAGTTGTGTCAGGGGAGGTTTAGGTTGGATATTAGAAAAAAATTCTTCCCCCAGAGAGTGGTTGGGCACTGGAACAGGTTCCTCAGGGCAGTGGTCACAGCACCTAGCCTGACAGAGTTCAAGAAGTGTTTGGATGATACTCTCAGGCACGCGGTGTGACTCTTGGGGATGGTCCTGTGCAGGGCTAAGGGCTGGAGTCGATGGTCCTTGTGGGCCCCTTCCAACTTAGCATATTCTGTGATTATGTCAATTCCTGAAACTTTTTTCTTTTAAAATATTTTTTTCACCATCTGATAATAGCATCCATAGACAGTCAGAGGGGAAGACTTCTTTCATGTCCACACCACATTTTTTGTTAAGGAACATTTTTCCTTCTTTACCTGAAAGGGGCAACAGCAGATCAGTACCAGAATGCTAAAAAATATACACCAACAATTTCATGTGCATGATTAAAAGCTAAGTATATCCATCATCTGTAAAACAACACAACCATTTCTTCCTTTTTGCCACTCTCTGTTGTCAGGAGTTTGCAAGCAGCCCACAGCATTTTTTCTTCCTGTCTACTAACAGGTGTCAAAAGAAACCTCTGTTCGCTATCTCACTTTTCAGCAAGGATTTATAGAAAACCTGTCTTGCAACCTCCTTAAAGGGAAGAATAGGGATTGTCTGAGAAATCAGGCCAATAGAGCTCACTATACATATATACTAAATATAAGCTTTTTATAAGACCTTTGAGGACCAGATAAACTGTTGGATTGGCCTGTTTAATGTATCACAAGTAGCATCACTGGGGGCTTGATGCCTGTGCCTAAGTACTTTTAGAGGTCATAAATTCTGGATACACAACAAATTTTAAATCTAGTGAGAAAGACATATTTCAAAGAGTTTATAGACATATTTGGAAGCTGACACTATACACTTTTCAATGAAAAATCATGCACACATCTTTAAATACATGGACAAGTTACCATTAATATGGATAACCAAGAAAGGAGCAAGATCCTCCATCTCACAGTGTTTTCAATCTCAGCTATATTAACCATTCTAAAATACATCCTTCAGTCAAATAAGGTTTCTTCATACATGGGTTACTGCATGAAATGCAATAGCTTATGAAATTGGTCACACCTGATGATGTAAAACTCCCTCTTGTTCTTATATGCAATGAATATAGGGAGTTACTCCTTTGTGCAAAGCTTTAGTACATTATTACTGCACAGGAAGGTTAATCTTCACTTCACATAGCCCTCTGAAATCCCATTCAGTCTGTGTAAGTTAAAGACAGTGATTTTTACCCTTCTGCTCAAGGAAAATATATTTGCCTAAGATCAAGCTGATTGATAAATTCAACAGTTCTGTCCCCTTATTGCTTATTATTTATTGAAGAGTACTTCACAGAACTTTTTATTAAGATGCTATCTCCAAGCCCTAGAATAGAGTCAGGTATCGTTATCTCACTTTCTGGTCCAACAAATGCAGATAGATTAGCTGTCACTCTCAATAGGGTGGGAAATGGATTGGGAATCTCTGATACAGGTGAATTAAATCCTACTTACTAACACAGGTGCTTTACAGAAGGATTACATCAAACTCATGTGCCTAAGCTCCCTTTGTGTGATCCTGGATCTGCATTTTGCATGGTGCTTTTACAGAAAGTCAGGATTTCTCACCCTCATCATCTTTCTGCTCCCTGCTAACAGCAGTGTAGGTAGTAAACCTTCTTTGGGGTACTCACTACAGGAATTTTCATGTCAATTTATAGATAAATATCCAACAAGTCTAATGAAAAAAAAACATATACCCTCCACAGGAAGGACATATTAGAACTGGGAAAAAAAAAAAAAAGAAGTGCCTTTTTGCCTGAAGAGGCCACCTGCATTTTTTCAGTGCTCACAATCTGCCCCAGCAGGAAACACTTCAGTATGAATCACAGCTGTCAGTCTTTTGGTTGATGCTGCTGTGTCTGCTCCCCTCCATGTGCTGAGGAGGGATTCAGGGATTTACAAACTACAAAGGGTGACCTGCTCAGCAAGAATGATGCCAAATGGCTTGGTCCTGCAAGTGCTCAATTTCCACACTTTCCACAGGGTTTGGTAGGAGCTGGAAGTTTTTCCTTTGGTATCAGGTTTGGCTTGAGCAATCCAAATAAAGAACACTCTGACAATCACAAGGGACTTTTCAAATGTCTACTACTGGTTGTAGGAACAGTTTCCAACAAGGGACCTTTTCAGAGGCTTTATCCAGACATGTGCTAAGATGACAGAAGAGGGATGCAGCTGAGACCACTTGTCATGGGCGTTGGCAGGAACAGCAGGACATAAGAGCTGGGGAATGGCTGTGCACATGCACACACACAGGATGCCCACAGGCCCAGACAAATGACTGCATAATATGAAGGATATAGCTGCAAAGAGAGCTCAGAGAACACCAGTGGTAGTGGGTGCACCAGGGTGGACTGCTCCAGGGAAAGCCCTGCTGTGTTGGATGTATGAAACTGCCTGAGCCAGTTTCACAGGCTATGTCACCATGTCTGTACCACCAGATGGTGGTCAGTAAATGAAAGCCCATGTCAGTCAGGCCTCCTCCATTCCCTGTGACAAAAGCCTAAGGAGTGACCTGAAAATGTATCCAAGAATGATTCTGTGAGAAAAAAACATGACTTCTGTCAATGTCAGGTATTTGGTAAATGAAACAATATAGTGGAGTTGCTAAATATGTGTTCTGTCAAAATTGTGATGGTATCCTCAGGGGTCCTAGAGGAAGCAAAAAATGTTCTGGAATTTTAACCATTAATTTATACTCATTTATACACAGGTTGTGCCCCTGAATATCAATACTGTAACATATATATATTTCCTTTTGTGTGCCTCAGCATATAGTTTGGCACTTGGTTCATCTTTTTTTTTTACTTTCTGAAGTTCACTGACACCAACCAAAGCAAAGCACACTCCTTGATCGGGCAGGGAGTTAAAGAACAGTGCTTCTGCACAGCAACAACTTTATAGTAGCATGTAACAGTGAGTTTATCAGCCAGCAAAGCCTTGAGCTAGCTTGGGAAGAAATTACTTAACAAACACAAGGAATTGTGGAACACACCTCCCTGTGGGTGTCTTTCTGAGATGTGATGATGGGTTTTTGTAAAGACCAACAAAGCTCCACCAGCTTCTTCAGAGATGGCTTTATGTGCACAGCTGAAGTCCAGCTCCTCCAAGAGCATTGCACCGAGAAACAGAGCAAGTAATTGCTGCACAGTTTTATTGGGGAAAAAAGCAAAACACTCACATGACAGCAGATGACTCAGTGTGATCAGTGGTTTATAAATATTTAAAACAGCCATCCCAGATGAGGCAAAACCTAGGTCAGCCTTGGTATGACATGGAGAGTTACTCTGTATGGAGAGGCTACCTCCCTTGTCAAAAGCAGCAAGTGCAGGAGATGCTTCTGAAATACTTATTTATGGGAATGAGTTTGGAAGGCTCAAGGATAAGTTGATTCTGCATAAATTCCCAAGGGCTGCAGTACTGCATAACAAGAGAGTGAAGAAAGAGGACATGAGCTCAACTTGAAGCCTCTCTGTGGCACACAAAGTAAGGTGATGTGATTTCTTTGAAATGAACAGCTAACATCTAAGCACTATAAATCTACCTCTGTTACTAATTATCAGGGATCAAAATAACATCCAAAGGCTTCTACCTAATAAAATTATAATTGATGTCATCTGGGAAACTAATCCAACATCTTTTCAGTGTGCTTTGAAATTGGAAGCAGTTTGTCGTATTTTTTTCTGTGAATAAAGGCTGAGAGAGTTGGGATTGTTCAGCCTGGAGAAGAGAAGGCTTGGGGGAGACCTTATTATGGCTTTCCAATACTTGAAGAGGGCTTATAAGAAAGAGGGGGACAAACCTTTTAGTAGGGCCTTTAGTGATAGGTAATAGGGTAATAGCTTTAAACTAAAAGAAGGTAGATTTAGATGAGATATATAGAAGAAATTTTTTACAGTGAGGATGATGAAATTCTGAAACAGGTTGCCCAGAGAGGCGTTGAATGCCCTAGCCCTAAGATCAAGTTGGATGGGGCTCTGAGCAAACTGATTTAGTTGAAAATGTCCCTTTTCATTGCAGGGGGCATGAACAAAGTGACCTTTAAAGGTCCCTTCCAGTCCAAATCATTCTATGATTCTGTGATACTGCAAATTGAATTGTTCCATTCAGTGTAACTTTCCCTTCCTTTGGTCATGTATGTAATTGAAATTTCCACTCATTTTCTTCTCTTGTTGCCATTTGGCAGCTCCTTTGATTTAAACTGACTTTCAAAAGATGGCCATAATAACCTTGTATATGTTAAAAGTAAGCTCTTTTCTTCAGATCTCCAAGCACTTTACAGCATCATTGTTCTCATTTTGTAGAAACACACACTGAGCACAGTCAGTACTGGTGGTTATGCATGGCAGGCAGACTAGACCACAGGGGATGGAGGATGAACTGAGTCAACTCCAAAGAATCTGGGGCATTCCCAAAGCATTCAGGCTTGAAGTGAAACCTGTAAAATTTAATACTGGGCTAATATTCCAGGCTAGTAAGTGCTGAAATTGCCCTCACCTCATTTATCCCTTAAAGTTGGATGTCTGATTTAGTGGAGTCAATCCACAGACAGACACACTGGAGAGATAGGTAGTTGGGAACCTGCAGAGGGAGGCAAAATTAATTTCTTTCTTGATAGATATCTAGTGAGCCTGGTCTAGGGAGAGTCATCCACATGACTAATTTTTTAACAACCCAGCTTTGATGAGGTCACTCCTATCAGTTTTTCTTCTTTAAAGCAGTTTCTGTTCCAGGGTTGCGTGACAGGAAATTACTTGCTGGTTCTACCAAAGGGCCACAGGTTTTCCTGTAGATTCCTTGGTTTAAGTCTCAAAAGGTCTGCTCCTGATACTTCTGAAACCATCATCTTCAGCTGGGAAGCAGATCCCTAACCTGATCTGTAGAAAGTCTATCCAAACATTTTTATGTTATTACTGTTAATAACTTCTGCCTTTACATTAGGCCTTCTCCTGCACACAGGGACTAAGCTGTGTTCCAGGTCTTAGAAAATCTTAGCAGTGCTGCAGTGGTGTGAGTGGCAGATTCCTCCTTTACTAGAATGCAGAAATGAAAAGGGTCTTACAAGCTTGGGACATGAAACTTTTTCATGTATTCCACCAGTTTCACATAGCTTCTGAATGCCAGGACAAGGAATATAATAAATGAAATACCTCAATAAATATATATTGAGTGATAACCTGAATAATTCCTATCCTTTCTCATGCACTGCACTATGTCTTGGTTATTTTTTAATTAATTTGAAGCAATGTGTTTGTGTTCTGTACGGTCTGGCATATAGCAGTCCTTAAATTAAAAAAAAAATAGTTAAAAATTCTATGTTTTTAAATTCCATTTCCCTTCTTATAAAACATGAGAAGCTGACTAAAAGCTTAAGCGGGTATAGCAGATGTGATTTTTCATGGTAGGGCTGGAACAAGAAAACTCATAGACATGTAGATATGTAGATGAGCATACTGCCCAAATACGAAATGTGCTTATTTCTGAAGTATTAGCAACAGAAGATTATGCAAAGTCTTTATTTGTATTTTTAAAATAATGGGAGAGATTTTAATATTTCTACCTAAACTCAAGTCCTAGGGACTTTTAAAAGGCCACTTGGTATCACAGGCTTTGGAATAAAATGTTAAAAAATGCTGACCAAGAGCAAAACACCTCAGTTAGTTGAAAAATTTCAGCTGAAATTAAATTCCTTTTAGCTTATCTACATTAATTCTGTGCTAGGCCAAGTGCTCAAGAAGTTGTAGAATTAATGAGTAACATTGATATCCTGCAAGCAACACAGCACGTGGCTAATGCAATGATCTCAGAGCCCTCATGATTTCCTTCAGCTGATGATGAGGGTGGCTAAACTGTTTATTAAGTATTTTCCTGTATTAAAATACTTAACAAGATATCCATCACAAAGAGGCTATTTTACCCATAAACATGTTATGAACATCATCAAAGATAGCTGCTGTTTTCCACACAAATTTCCACTGCTTGATGGAGTAGTCACAGCTACAGCTCTGAAACTTGCTGCCTCTCAACTCCCAGCAGAAACAGCAAATTCATTTAATGCTAACAGCACGGAATATAGTTAGATATATTTGTGTAAGTCAGAATGAGAACCTTTTCCTTTTTTTTGGTCTTTTGTTCCCCCTGTATATTGTGTTTAAGCTCAGCAAAATGAAGACAAATTATAAGCCATAGTATAGTTGCTGAATAGTAAACCTACATGTGGGTATTTAGTTACTGTGATGCATGTGGTGCAGCTCTAGCATATTTAAATGTCACTAGTGACAAATGTCACTTGTTAAAGGCTTATTACAGGAGAGGAAGAGGGTGCAGTTTCACCTTCAGATGTGATAAGAGCAGGAAGGCTGGAATCTCATATTGCAGAACATGAGGTAAAAGTTAGATGTTTCCCTTCATAATTGCTTAGAGGATCAGTAACTCTATCATTACAATTTCTTGTTTGTGTAAAATATCCTCTGCAGACAGAAGTATGTTACAGGTTAACACACAATTCCCGTACTGCAGATACTCATATATGGAGATTGTTATGTTGGGAAGATTTTATATTTGCAACATAATTAAAGTGATTCACTTGGAAATACTCACTTGGGTTTTCTTTTTTCTTATTTTACATCATATCCTCAATCTCTGTTTTCTCCCATTTTATCTGTTTCCTTTTCTTACACGGTTGTGTCATCTAATTTGATTTTTCCACAACAGGATAGAATTACAGAATCACAGAATGGTTTGGGTTGGAAGGAATCTTAAAGATCATCTAGTTTCAACACCCCTGCTCTGGGCAGGGAATCTTTCACTAGACCAGGTTACTCAAAGTCCCACCCAGTCTGGTCTTGAACACCTCCAGGGATGGGGCATCCACAGCTTCTCTGGGCAATCTGTTCCAGTGCTTCACCATTCTCACAGTAAAGAATTTCTTCTTAGTATCTAATCCACTTTCTTTCAGTTTAAAGCCATTCCCCCATATCCTATATACCCTTGTGAAAACTCCCTCTCCAGCCTTCTTGTTACCCCTCTTAGACACTGGAAGGCTGATATAAGGTCTTCCCAGAGCCTTCTCTCCTCCAGGCCAAACCACCCCAACTCTCTCAGCCTTTTTCCATAGGAGAGGTGCTTCAGACCTGTGATCAACTTGGTGGCTTTCCCGTGTATTCATTCCAACAAGTGTACGTCTTTCGTACATTGGGCTCCCCCAATGTATTTATTGTCTCACCGTCGTGTCACTGCATCTCTCCACAACAAGGAGAATCATGACACCATTCTTCTGAAATCCACCAGTGGAGACTAATCCATCTGCCTGCAGAGTTCTAAGCGTGTTCGTATTATTGTTTGTACTGATGACAGAATCTGGCATTATGTGACCACATTACCCAACAAGAGTTAAAAAACTGGCATTGACAGAGACGGTGCATGCCAGGACTGTGGCAATTTGACACAAGTAGCCCTAGCTCAGAAATCCTGTAATTTCTAGCAGGAAACTGTGATACTGCTTCTCTTTTAATTTGGACTGCACCACACTGCCTGTTTTGTGATGGAAAGACTGAGCAGTGTTTAAAGGCAAAAGCTGTTCTCTTTCCGCCTATCATTTGATAATACCATGCCCAAACCCCAGTCTTGTCTGGGGAGTTTTCAGACAATATCTGAACCCTGTCACTCCCCAGGATGAAGTCATCTTTCATTCTTATTAGTCTTTATTTTTTTTTACTAACAGGGACCTAACACATCTGCTGTGTAATGACTAGTGTGTCCTGTCTTGTTTGCTTTGGGCTTTTGTTTCCTCCCTCCTTCATATTCTTTTTCAAGTTTTGCATTTTTTTAATTAGTGCAGAGTTTGTAGATATGGAATTTTTTTTCCTTTAGAAATAATTGGGGTGTAACCAACTAATAAATTTTCAGCCAGGCAAACCTTTCCTCAGGTCTGCAGCAGGAACAGCAGACTCTACAGTAATAACAGGTTGGGAGCAATAGTGCTGGGTTTGACTATCATGTTTTTACTGGATGCAAACAATTCAAGTAAATACAGTGGCTGTCATCTGTTGAGTACAGGAGAATGTTAGCCAAGGGAAAGATGATAAAATCATTAACATTTGTGAAACAGCAAAAGAGACAAGTAATTTCCTTCTGTAAAGCAGCAGATTTAGCATGAGAAGGGATATAGGAAAATTACTGTGCTGTAAAACTACTGCATCTTCTGAGTACATCTTTCTCCTGCTAGAATTACGCATTTTGATTTCATCCTCTGGCCTTGAAAGTGTGTAGGTCTCTCTTAAAACCTAAACATAAAGATAAGAGAGGGGTTGGTTGCTTTGCAAGAAATAATTGCTTTTTGGTGGTTTTGGTGGATTTGGTGATCATATATCCATGCTAAGTTTGGTATCAAAAGAAGTATTATTTGACTGTATACAATAAATTCAAATTTTCAGCTCATTTTGGAATATACTAGTTATTGTACCATGTTGCACCATCTCACCATCAAATGAATTTAAGAACAGGCCGAACACAGGTAATATTCCCTCCAAGAGTCTTCAGCTTCCAAGCTTTTGTAGCACAGGTTCTTCAAGCAGAGAAAGTTTCTATATATTTAAAAACTCTGTGGATTTCACTTCCTCAAACTTCTTGTGATTCTTCTTGAATCACTGTGAATGTTTAGTTTTTACATAATCTTTTGGTAAGGACCTCCACAACGGGTTTTTTTGTGGAATCCCCTCTTTTTTCCAGGTCTCCAAGGGGACTACCATATGTTGGATGACAACCAACATATGTTAGTTGACAACTACAGAGCTTTCTCTCAGTGCCACTCATGCCTGGGGGGCTTTGGCTGTGGCAGCATCCAGCAGTCTGCTGTAAGAGGCCTGTTCATATAAAATTCTTGCCCAGGAGAATGTTGCACCACCTCCTGCCCAGGACACCACGCCAACCAGTGAAGTGGATACATACACTAGTTTAACAACACCAGTAAAACAAAATGAGGCAAAAGTATTTCAGCTATGATGAAGAAATGAAACCTATCCTTATCAACCTTCCCCCTTACACACCAGCACTGTGTTCACTAATCCCAGTTCTTGGTGTTTAATTTACCACCCGGCACTGGTTTGGTTAGGACCCCTTGTGACCATTTGCCCAATACTTTACCCAAAGGCAAAATTGATCATTCCCAGCAGGAACTTATTTAAACCTCGCCCTGGGAGCCTCTGGGAGGGTGCGGTGAGGCTGTTGACATGGCATTACTGCCTCCTACATTCATTTGGAATACTTGGGTACTGTTATGATGTAGTAACTAATCATTTACTTGCTCTGTTGCTTTTCTTATCTGTATGGTGTTTTCTCCCTTTACTCATGTTTTTTCACTCCCTTCCTCTTTCCTTTGTTACCACAGAGTCCCTTACACCTCTTCTTTCACTGTTTCTCATTATCCTTACATAATCCCATTGTACAGTCTAACCATCATCTGCACTTCTCATAGCCCTAGCCTGAAAAAACATCCTGGCAGATGATGATGAAAGATTTTTAGGGTGAAGGGTGAATAAGGGAACACACAGGCTATTAATGTAAAGAAGGAATCTAAGAAAGGGGTTTGGCACAAAAAAGAGAATATGCAATATGAAGAAGTAAATTCAATTCTCCTAATATTTTTTTGTAAAGGGATAATCTGTGAAATTCAAAGGCAGAAGGAATATTTCTTAAACATACAATTAACCATGAAATGCATTGGCACAAATCTAACAGGGGGACAAATGTTAGAAAAAAGGTAGACAATTGGTAGGTTCCAGGTACTGGACACCTCACAACTGCATTAAGTGTTTAATTACAGGGGTTTAACCTAAACCTCAAACTTTTGTTGGGGCCCACAGTTACTACTGTGTGAGTTGATGCAGGGAAAGGAGTGGGGAGAAGTTACACAAGCAGGTAAACCTCCACTTCTCCTTCACAGTGTTCAGGCCTCTTCCATCAAATCTTGATTTCTGTGAAAGAAAAGCTATTGTGCCAGTGAGGTCACTGCTCCAGTTTAGTACAACAGTCATAGTATGTCAGTTATATGGTGCCTTGTCTTTTTATCACACCCAAAAGACCTGGAGACTTCCGTTATTCTTCTGAATTGGTGAGCGTGGGAAGAGAAAGCTGGGCTGCAAGGCATGAAATCAAAGGCAGGATTTTATTTAAAAATTGTTAGCGCACTGAGTTTCCTGTGTCTATCCTGAGATGATGTCTGCACCTAGGGGTGACTATACAGCAGAAACAAATTATTAGATAATTGGAAAGGCAGGTACTTATATTTGAACTACATGCAAAAGCACTCTCTTGGGTGACTTAACACAGAGGTCTTCACAACACAAGGTACTCTACTTCAAGTTAAAAATGTCTGTTCCACTAATAATTAGTTTTCAAAAGAGATAATTAAGCAGTGAGACATTTCAGGGCATTTATTGCTGTTTAATAAAGCATGGCACAAGGCACAAGAATTTGGGGGCTAATTTGTTCTTGATAACCTTTCTAATTCTGCAGCCTGCCCTGAATTGTTTTCTGTTTGGATTTTTTGTTTTGTCTTGTTTTGTTCAAAATGCCTATAAAAATGCAGATTTCAGTGCAACATGTGAATCATTTAAGCCCAAGACCACAATTAGGTTGTAAAGCACTGAGTATATGCATATGTTCAGTGAAAAGCACATGCTTGTGATTCAGCTGTGAAAACCTGAGGCTGGTTGGTTTTTTTCCAGAATGAAACTTAACCCAGCAAGATTTAATTGGATCTCTGTGGGAAACAGTTCATGGGTTGAACTTCTCTCTCTCCCTGATTTATTTACATGAGTGTATATACGAACAGAAAAAAGGAGTTTGTAATTCCAACCTACTAATGAAACTCTTCTGAAAACATAAAAGGGAAATAAAAACATCAAGGGTTTTGTTCTGATTACTCATGCATAATTTTCTGAAAAATGTGAAGAAGAAAAGGGGGTATTGCTAATTGTTAAATGGGAGATGATCCAAAAGCCAGAGCCAACAGCCATTGGAACAGGGTGTATTGGTGGGGTTCTGGAGGATGTTTTATACAATTCAGGAGGAGCTGGAAGGCAGGTGAAGTTGCTAGGGATGTAATTTCCTATACAAAACTGTCAGTATGGCATGTTTTCTAGTTGTCTCTCTTCCCAGAAATAAAGTCATTATGTGGCCATTTCTCATCTCTAGGAGACTTGAAGGCTTCAGATCGATACTTCAAGAAGGTGATTAGTGCATATCAAGCATCAGGGTTTGCAATTACCTAATTCAAAAATGAGGGAAACAATTGGAAGTGAGTGGCTGCATAGACTAAAATAATTAGTTCACATAATTCTTCTAATGTAAAGTACATATATTGCCAATGAATGCTGAAAGACAGAAAAGAAGGAATTAAGTACTCATCTCAAAAATTGCAGACAGTTTCATAGGATCAAATGTCACTCTGACTGAAAATATTGTCAAAAGAGAGAAGAGGAAAGCACCGGTTTTATAAGCCTGCATGTTAAATAATTTTATTTTGTCACTGTCACTAGCATTTCAATATAGGTGTCACAGTAGGTTATATCCCTTTGCCTGGCCTTACAGGCTCTTCAGTGTAAACATCACTTGAGATCAGCCCCTGCCCGACTCCCCCATGTGAAGTTCATCCAATGTTTTTGCCATGGATGAGTGTGCTATGATTCTGTCAGGTGCCATGATTCTGACAGCAGGTGAATCTGGAGAGAAAGCAAGGAACGTATTTCAATTCTCAGATGACTTTCTATAGGACAAAAAGAGCATTTTGGAAATTAAATAAAGTCTTTTGCATGATTTGTTATACTGCAGGTTTCCTGCAATAGGAAGAGTGTTTGTGAAAGAATCTAAAGTACTAAGAGTTAATGCCAATAAAAGGCAGTAACCCAAACACCGGAAATTACTCCAAACTAGCTATAATCTCTTAAAGGCGGGAAAAAATAATTCTCTCAATTAATGTTATTAATTCCTCATATGAAAAGAGAACCACAGAACATTGAGCTAAATTTGTAATTTCATATTACAATCATAGAATATGCTGACTTGGAAGGGACCCATCAGGATCATTGAGACTATCTCTTGGCCCTATGCAGGACATCCAAGAATCACACCATGTGCCTGAGAGCACTGTACAAATCCTTCTTGAACTCAGACAGGCTTGGTGCTGTGACCACTTCCTTGGGGAGCCTGTTCAGTGCCCAACCACCACCTGAATTAAAAATCTTTTCCTGATCTCCAACCTAAACCTCCCCTGGCTCAGCTTCCTGCCATTTCCTCGAGTCCTGTCACTGGTCATGAGAGTGAAGAGATTAGTACCTGCCCCTCCGCTTTATTGTTAATCTAAAATATAAAGGTCAAAGTGATAGAAACTTGAGCTCCTTTCACTGAGACACTGTACACCGGAGCACTGTGAACACTCAGCTGAAGAAGGAACAGTAGCTACTGATGTTTCTACAGAATGTAATTGAGAGAGAGAGCACGGTAGGCTCCAGAGCCAAGGGACCATGATGTGTCAGTAGGGCTGACTTAGCAACACACCTGGATAAATACATTCCTGGAGACTCTACAGATAAACTCTGAACTGATCCCTTACATTAGCAGTATCCACAAGACTCTTCATAACACTAGTAGATACATAACAAAAGCTCTGTGGAACTGTAAAGTAAAAACCATGATAGGTATTTGGGCTGATGACAAACTCAGTAGCCAGCATGGACACAAAAAAAATATGGTGTGGGGGTTTTTTTGTTTCGTTTTGTTTGTTTGTTGTTGTTGTTGTTGTGGTTTTTTGGTGTTTTGTTTTGTTTTTTTTTAACTGGGCATACAGTATTGAAGAGTATGCAGTCTTCCATCACTTTTAAAAAATAAATGTATGATAAATAGAAATGTTAGGTCTAGGTGTCAAGATTGTTCTAATGTGCAAATTCACAGGAAAAGAAGCAAATAGGATATTATCTAGTAAAGGAGGGTGATGGTAGAGGAGAACAGTAAGAATTGAAATTAAACCTGAATTCCAAAAAGACAACTGAAGATTTTCTGAAACAAGAAAAGCACCGTGCTTCCCATTTTTAATATATTTTCTGCTAGAAATACTTAAATTGAGGCAGTCAGTTTGATCTTCATATCTATTAGTTCTTACAGAGGTGCTGCTATTCAATCCCAGACCTTTCATTGCAAGGGCTAGTTACATTATAGATCAGCCGCACTTAACCCAACATGTGGTTAGAATTCATTTTAACATCATAAGGGGGAAAAGGCCCAAGAAATAGAGTTATCTTCTCTGCCCAATAAGGTAAGCTGCTCTTTCAAACTGTGTCTTACACTTTAATAGCTGTCAGCAGCTGCAGCAGCTCAGGAGTTTTGCTTTTGAGGTCCAAGACTTGCATCTATGTTTACAGAGGCTGTCAGCTTATAGCAACTGCAAATGGACCTAAATTTTCAGCCTGCAAAGGGAGTCATAGTGCAGGTTCATGTGTGCAATGTGAGAGGCTTTTAACCAGTGTCAGGTTAAAAGTGTGCCCTGAAGATTTGCACTTGCAGCTCTGTGAGCTACGGCAATAAGGTGCCATGAAAACGGTGCCAGCCGTGCCTCTACACCGTCCAGCACTTCATTTCTGGGCCCCAAGTGCTCTTGTGCCCCAAAATAGTGCATCTTACTTTTCACCAGGGCTACTTTCCTAGAGCAGAGTACAGACTCAGCAGAGAATGTGATTTTTTTTCAGAAAATTGAATTGTTGTTTTCTGGGAAACTCCACCCTGTTATACAGTTTAACGTCTGACCCCGAATATTAAATAAAAATATGGGACAGTAGATGGGGATTTTTTTTTCTTTTACTTCCAGTTTATTTAATGTTTCATTAAAATGTTATTATATATTTAATGGTATTATATATTTAATGGCTTCTATTAGAAAACACAATAGAATCTCCCTGATATAACTGGCCACAGCATTAGAGCTCTAAAGATAAATTTAAGGACATTGAAAGGCCACAGAGAGGAAATTAAAAAAATTGATCTCCATAAATCTCAGTGGGATACAAGGATATAAATTTTGCATGTAGCTAAGAAGAGTTTTAAACCCTTAGTAGAAGAGCCTGTGTCCATAGATTTATTGTAATCACCCAACATCATCCTCCTCTCATGAAGTTTGAGCTTCCCTGCCTGTCATCATGGACAGTAAGTCCTGTGTGACTCAGTGTCACACTGAAAAAATTATTTGTGAACAGGAACCACCTTTTCAAGACTGAAAATGCCCTGTTCCCTAATGCCTTGGGAATGTCTTCCATTATGAAGAGTTCTATTAGATGGGTATTTAAGTTTTATAAAGCTTGTGTAACTTTTGTATGGGTTTAAATTCTTCTCATCCTTCCTCCATATTTCTCATCTGGTTATATATATATTTTATTTACTGTATTTGCTATAAAGAGAATTCAGGAATTAAAAGATTTTGCTGCACAGAAATAAAATGCAGGGGATCTGCACTGTGTGCTGCCACACTGAACGTGTTCTAGAGATGAAGACTGAAGTTTTTATGCTTTTGCATCTTTCTTGTGACAGTAAGTTAAAAAGCATTATGGCCCAGATTTCTTAAAGGTCTAACTGTAATGATTTCAGGTTCAGCAAGGAGCATGATAGACAAAATATAACAAATCTTCTGCAGCAGTAATGCTTCTGTTCAGTGTAAGGTTTTGGCCTGTAAAATACACTTTTATTCATCTTACTTCAGTTTACCATATAAATAAGTTAGGCAAGTATTTTTCAGGTTTCTGATGGGCAACTATCATAAGAGGAAATTAATAATATCAATTCTACCATCTTTTGCTGGAGTAAAATTCAGTCCATCTCTAACACGCTTTGTGGAGTTACCTTTGGTACAGAATCTGGCCTGTTGTCTCTAGTGGAAAGTAACATCTTAATTGGAGGGTTTTAGTGGGTATAATTACTTCAAGATCAACACTGACATTTCCTATGCCATTTCAGTTATTTAATAGTAGCAAACTAATAATTAGGTCTCCATGCTACCCTCTGTGCAAGTCACAGAATCACAGAATATGCTGAGTTGGAAGGGACCCACAAGGATCATCAAATCCAACCGTTAGCCCTGCACAGGACCATCCCCAAGAGTCACACCATGTGCTTGAGAGTATCATCCAAATGCTTCTTGAACTCTGTCAGGCTTGGTGCTGTGACCACTGGCCTGGGGAGCCTGTTCCAGTGCCCAACCACCCTCTGGGTGAAGAACCTTTTTCTAACACCCAACCTAAACCTCCCCTGACACAATTTCAGGCCATCCCCTTGGGTCCTGTCCCTGGTCACCACAGAGCAGAGATCACTGTCTGCCCCTCCTCTGCCCCTCAAGAGGAAGTTGTAACCGCAGTGAGGTCTCCCCTCAGTCTCCTCCAGGCTGAATAGACCAAGTGACCTCAGCTGCTCCTCATGCGGCTTCCTGTGAAAGTTTGGCCTGGCTCTCTGCCAAAAGCCAAACTTCACAAGAAAGATTCCCCCCTCCCTCTCCCAAAATGGCAAAAAGCAGCAGGAGAGAAATTGTAGAAATATATATATATTTACATATATTGCATTTATATACTATGTACAAAGAGACAGAGATCCCCAAACAACCCCAATAAGGGACGAGGGGAAGGGAAAGGGGAAAGGGAGACAAAAAGGGAAAAGACAAACAAATATATATACACTCTAAACTCAGGAATTAACTCAATAAATAACGAACACAATAGTAAACTCACTACAAAAGTAGTAGAAAAAGCAAAATTTTTAACCTTCACTGCCAACTGAGACAAACAGCTCTCAGACAGACCTTGCTGACACAGATAAGCAAGGCCCAAACACCGAGGACTATCACCAAGTTTGCCCAAGAAGGAAAGAGCAAAAGCACCTCCTCCTTCAGTTTTTATACACCTGATTACATAAAGACATGGGATGGAATACTTCCTAGATTTTGACCGTGGTTACCAAGGAAGGCCTACAAAAACAACCCATCACACTTCCCCTCAAGTCCCTTCACCATCTTCATTGCCCTGCTTTGGACACTCTCTAATGGCTTAATATCCTTCTTATATTGCAGTGCCCAAAACTTCACACAATATTCCAGGGGAGGCCACCCCAGTGCAGAGCAGAGTGGGACAATCCCCTCCCTTGACCAGCTGGTGATGCTTTGCCTGATGTCCATATTAAAGAAATTCCAGGACACAAATGCCTTTCAGTTAAAAAATACCTTGTCAGCTAGTCTGGTTATGTACCTCATTGCCAGCAATAGGGGTGTGTAGATTTTGTTGCTCATGGAGAGGAACTGACAGTAGTTCAATCAAGCAACAAAAACAACCTAGCAAGTGGGAACCTGCAAATGAGTTGTTGTGTTGCATTCACTCACAGCTGATTATTAGATTCTGGGACTTCATCTTCATGGAAACAGAAGACTTGACTGTAGACAAGAGTCTGCCATGCAGTGTGTCAGGGCTGATAAAGGCTGAGAAGGAACTGGCCCTGCACAGTCCCTGTGATGGAAGGATTTGAGACTACAGGAAGGTCTGTTCTCCCTGCACACGAGAACAGGAGGTGTCTGCAAAGGCACTCTGCTGGTGGCAGACACAGATCCAGGAGTCAGGCTGCAGAGCCTCCCCAGGCAGCAGTCAGCTAGCGAGTCTGTTTACTTCCCTAACATATTCCAGTTATCCCTTTTAATTTTCACACTGAATTAATTACCTGTCCTTTCACACAGATGGCTTCAGAATAAAAATACAGTACTCGGCTCTCATTTAAAGCTCCTTTCATACCAAAGCAGTGGTTGCCAAGAGCCCATACTAAAAACCTTGACAATCAAGTAATATCAGTGAAGGTTCCAGTTAGAGAAGCTGAATTGGAAAAATTGATCTTGAAACTGTCCTCCAAAATGTGCATTTCAAGGTTACAGCCAGCCTGTGTATATGGAACAGAACACGATGCACAAAACCAGATCCCTGGGGTACTGCTCTTCTGTCATGCTTATATACAGGCACAGAGAGGGATGAAAAAGCCGTGCTGTATTACATTTAAATGTGTGACAACACACTTTTTTGTTTAAAACATTTCACCTCATTCTTCACTTCATCAGCTTCTAGTTTCATGTTATAGAACAAATCACTTTTTTTTTTGTTAAAGCATCTGTGATATTTCCTTAAAATATTGGCAGTATGAGGCTCTGAATTTCTTACAAAAATAAATGTGTTTTATATAATCTACCAAGTGTACTGACTTTATTCCTTCCACCCTTACCACTAACCTTAGCACATAAAGGCCTGCCTTTTCTTGCAGAAATAACAGCAGATCCATTCAGATATACTGCAGTTCAATATTAATGGCACCTTCACTCTTTGTACCTTATAAAAAATCAATTTTGTCACTTGAGGGATGGGAAATAATTTCTATTCACTCAAGTTATTTGTGGATTTAAATCCCTCATGCCCTAATGGAAGAACATTCCTACCATTATTAGCATTACAGAAACACAGGCACTGAAAGAGAGTACTAGGCACTTTATTCCTATCTTTCTTACAATGAAGGAACATGAGTGAACTCTGATATGAGTCTTTGTACCTACAAAGACAATCAGCTTTGACAGGTGGAGAAGCGACATCTCTTTAATCTCACAAGTATCAACTTTTTTTTATTATTATTTTAATGAGAAGAAATTTCATCTTTGCTCTTTGTCTTATTGTTAATTTTTTGCAATTCACGTCCTCTTGGACAATTTCCAGTTATGATGACTTTTATTACTAGTTAATTCTTTAAAGAGTTCTGAAAATGTTGTCTTCATTGAAGGAGAAAAGTGTTTCTTCTAAAACAAACTCTTTCCTGGACCATAAAACGAACACTCAGGAACATTTCAACTGGTCTTGTATGTTATTAAAGCAATTGTGAATTTGTCTCTTATAATCTAGTCTCAGAAACGTTTTAACAGAACCTGGTTCAGGTTTAACATCTTCCAATCCCAGAATATACAGAGGAAGGACAGAAGCCCAAGCTTTAGAATATCAGACTTAGGCTTCAGGCCTCAGATACAAAGTGAAAAAACAGTTACGGCATGAAAAACTTCAGTGTCCTGGAGGGAGAGATGAGCCAAAGGAAAGAGATAGGAGAAG
>JAWWEU010000001.1:51423466-51436042 GCA_035583155.1 Acropternis orthonyx | reverse complement strand
CCCCCCCGCCCAAAACAACAACAACAACAACCAACCAAAAAAACCCCAAACCAGGGCAGAGTTTTACAAGAAAGCTATTTCAAATAGCAGAAACTGTAAAGAAAGCTTTTCCCTTGACAGTCATGAGTTTGTTTGGTGGGACTGAAAAGAAATCAGTGCACAGTGAAGAATGAACCTAGGGAGAGGAAGAAAGAGAAGACAAAAATAGATGATACAACTTGACAAGGGAATATCGAAAAATACAATAAACTTTCTTTGACTGCATGGAATTCTGCACATGCAGCTATGTAATAACCTAGGAATAAGAGATGGAGGGAAGGATAGTGATTCATCATAGAAAGAGTTTAGATAGTTGTGTAGAAAGAAAAGCGGCATCACCCACTGAGGAGAATATGTGACAAAGAGCAGTGTTTTGCCCATGCTGTACACCCACTGAGACTTCCCGACATTGAGTATCCCAGATCAGATTCCCATAGAAAACAAGCAGTGACTTGATGTCTGAATGACTTCATGTGTACCTGAGTTGGAGCAATACTGATATTTTAGTTCGAGGCTCCACAGACCCCAGAGTGCTGTGCCATTGCAACAACCCCATCTCAAGAATTAGTGTTTCTTGGGAAGAATTACCTTCCTTCTTGTGAAGAGGAAAAGCTGTGGTTGCTAACCATGCAGAGCTTCCCAAAAGACCTCCACATCAGAAAGGAACAAAAGCCACAGGGCTTTATACTTGCATGACAAATATCTGGACTGCACATAACAGCTCTATCTGCTGCCTCTGATCACAGAACTTGCCTCTTAATTCCTTCTAGCTCCCTTGTGGCTAGAGTGCAAAGCTTTTTCAAGCTTTGCAAAGGCAAAGACAGAGAGAGGAAGCCAGTGTGCACACCTCATCCATACAAACTATTCTCTCTGATATCACATATTCACACAGTAAAGTGAAAATTAGTCCAAGAATCAATGTTTGATTAACTCTGCCAAGCAGACTAGTTCGGCATCAAGTAAGAAACTCAACATAATAGGATTTTTTTTCCTCCAGAAAATGACTGACTGCAATAGCTTATTTTCCAGAGTGCTACAGAAGAAAATGTGCTTCCATGTTTCAGTTCATTTCACCCATTCTTCAAAATGCAATGAATTTAAAATTACATGAATGCCACCTCATTTCAGCTGTACAGCAGAAAGGGCACAAGTTGAAAAGTACTTTTATACTTCAAATAATTTTAATTGTTTTGAACTGTAACTTTTCCTCCTTTGAGGGAAAGGTATCAAATGTAACTCTGAGGACTGGAGAACCGGCTACATGACACTGATGATCTTAAATACCTTTTCCAGTCTAAATGATTCTATGTTTCTGTGATAGCTGTCTCGTGTTCATTAGCTCTGTGCCTCAACTTCACTGACCTCATCTAAGTTTATGTGACATACCCAAACAACCAAGATGACCAGAACAATTTTTTTCTATTGCTACTAGCTCTAGAGCCTTTAAAGTGTGTTTTACTCAGCCTCAGTAATTAAGAAAATACTTCTGTTTTACTTACCCTTGGATCTGTTATTTCTGAAGATGAAAAGATAATGTTATGCTTCTTTGATGACAGAAAGTGTTTGATACCATTCAGCACATCAATGTGATTCATAAAATACCAAGCAAAGTTCTTATATCTTAACTAGCTCAGAATGACTCGTAATAATAATGTGCCCAGAGATATCAAACAGTGTCTCTGGCTCATCACTGATGCAATTACACCAGAGGGCTGATGAGCTGCAGAACTAATGCAAGCTGTTTTCCACTGGATTTCTGTATTTAAATTGATTCACACAGACAACTGAAAGAGTGTGCACTAGATATGAACCTTTCCAAGAGTGACACCAAGCACAGGTGCATGGTCTTGCATCCCTTGTGCTCTCTCACATGCTCTCTCAGAGTCTGTTGTTTAGGTGAACATTGCAGCTTTTCTCTCACAGTCAGGGCAAATACACTTTCTCCACCCAGCCAACTGTTTTAGTGAGATCTGTTGGAGAGTACTGTATGTGAGATAGCTTCAACCATGTGGGTTGGACTTGGCCAAAGTCACAGGCTGCCACTCCACACATAAGCAGTACAAAACTTCACTTCAGTGGGAAACCAGGGATAACATTGACAAGTCTACAGGGTTTTGAGCAAGTATACCCAATGGGACAGGTCATTTATTGTTTTGCAGGTATACACAAGAGGGAATAGCATTTAATTGTCAAGACCATCAACCATAGGCAAATATAATGGTATGGTTGTTGGAGGTTTTTTGGCATCCATGACTATAAGCATGGCATCTCAGACAAGTAAATCCCAATAAAGAGCTGACATGGCAAGACTGCTGGTGTAAGGTGGGAACTGGAGTCCTCTGGCTGCTTGCAGAAAGTGCAGGTTAATGGGGTAAGTCACACTCAGAGAATTGAAGCTTCCTTCCCTGATGGGAATACCACTTCCTCTAGCTAGCCCTGTTATTTCTGTATCCAGTCAGACTTTTGACTGTCTTCTGAAGCTGCCAGGTCATAGCTGAACAAAGGTGATGGCCTGAGATTACAAGTTCATTTCAAGTAATCAAGGAAACACCATGGGACAGGAACCACTTTTGGTTACTCATGGGGAGATCTCAACAGGAAAGAGCAATCCAAAGGTGAATGGCTCCCCAAGTGATCAGTGTCCCTACACCCTGCCTTTAGAACAGTTCATTTTTGAAAGCTCTCACTTCTTTAATGGTGATTAAAGGTTACTAATTTCTCAACTTTATGATTAAAAGTTCTAGCTAAGAAATTAATATGCAAAAATGGAACTTACTCAAGCTCATTCCTTGGGGGGTTATGTAATTATGCAGATATGAACAGAACATAACTTACACATTTTGAATTTCCACAGAGAAACATGGACTGAGGGACAGATTTTCACTGTCATTCTAGCATCTGAATACTTTTAAGAATCTGGTCTAAAATGTATGCAGTTTTTCCCCTGAGTAAAATTTAAAAGTTTCAGTTAAGCAACTTTTAATAGAAAATTAAATTATGCTTGTAGTTCTGCACACAGTATTTTATTTCTAGCTACCAGTTAACTATTGCAACAGCACATCCCCAAGGGCTCTGTTCATGTGAGATAACACTTTTGTCAGATCACTGATAATTCGTTCATAAACCACCTTTGAGGTCTGGGTTATCTCAGCATGACATGCAATTTCTAGGAATCTTACTGCTTAATTCTCATTCACATTTTACCTAGAGATCATTTTCTTCCATATTAAGGTTTAAATTTTAAAGTTTTACATATTGTGCAAATACAAAAATACAGCCTAGGAACTCCAAGGTCATAGAATCATAGAATACAATGAGTTGGAAGGGAACCACAAGGATCATTGAGTCCCACTCTTGGTTCTGCACAGAACAAGAGTCACACCACATGCCTGAGAGTATCATCCAAATTCTTCTTGAACTCTGTCGGGTTTGGTGCTTGGACCACTTCCCTGGGGAGCCTGTTCAGTGTCCAACCACCCTCTGAGTGAAGAACCTTTTTCTAATATCCAATCTTAACCTCCCCTGACACAACTTCATGCCATTCCCTCGAGTCCTGTCCCTGGTCACCACAGAGAAGAGATCAGTGCCTACCCCTCCTCTTCCCCTCACAAGGACAGTCTCCTCTTCTCCAGCATGAACAGACCAAGTGCCCTCAAACACTCTTCACACGGCTTCCTCTCAAGGCCCTTTGCCATATTTGTAGCCCTTCTTAGGATGGTCTCTAAGAGTTTTATATCCTTGTTATATTGTGGTAACAAAAACCACCCACAATATCCAAGGTGAGGCTGCCCCAGTGCAGAGCAGAGCAGAGCGGGACAATCCCCTTCCTCGCCCGGCTGGCGATGCTGTGCCTGATGCCCCACAGGACAGGGTTGGCCCTCCTGGCAGCCAGGGCACTGCTGACTCAGATTCAACTTGCCATTGACCAGGACCCCCATGTCCCTTTCCTTTGCGCTGTTCTCCATGCTCTCATTCCTCAGTTTGTACGTACGTCCTGGGTTGTCCCCTTCCAGGTGCAGAATCTGGCACTTGCTCTTGTACAATTTCATACAGTTGGTGATTGCCCAGTGCCTGAATTTGCCAAGATCTTTCTGCAGAGCCTCTCTGCCTTTGATGGAGTCAACATTCAGTTGACTTTGAGATAAAAACATTTAGTCATAGGTATCACAAATGTTGGGACAAGCCTATTTAAGCAAGCATACACTATGAGTTGGCTTTCCTAAAAGCACCCTGACTTGGTTAACTACGCAGTTAGGCATACCAGTAAACATCTATTCTTATATCTGGTAATTTCTACAGGTTAAATCTGTTGCTGGGAATCTACTAGTTTTATTGAAGTTACAGAGTTTCATGATAGTGATGTTCAGGCAAAGTAGTGTATATGTTTAAAATACAGCTTAACCTACAGCTTTGTTTTCAAGGACTCTGCCATAAATGGTTCTGTTACATGTAAGCATAGGAAGCTGCAGAAAATTTGTCTTAACTGTATTAAGTACAAGATAACAGGTGGTCATATGATAGGAACATAAGGCAAACACGGAAAATCATATTTCTACCTCCAGTGCTATTTTTCAGATATTGTATGCCTATTTATCCACGTCTTATGCCAACTATTTTAGCAACCTGATTACTTAGTTTAGCAATTGGGATTTGAGGGGAAGGGGTGATGGTGAGCAGAAGCAAGATAGAAATGGAGGGAAATGGAAAACATTTTGCTTCCCATTACAGCATACTTCTTCTGGCTTGTCTCAAACTGTGTGTAAGTCCTGCAGAAAAGATGCTGATAGTAAGCCATCCCTGGAGCATCCACACAGACCTGTAAGACCCTTTTTTCTCTCCCTCACTCCTGAGAAGCTAGGAAAAAAATCCATTCTTCAACAGGAATTCAGAGAATAAGCATCACAATACAAGTCCATTCTTTTTGTAGAAATGTTGCAGAACATGCAGCAGTCTTTAATTCATTTGTGTACTTCATGGACATTTTATACAAATGAATCATTTTGTATGGCATTATCTGGACTTCCAATGGGAAGAGGTCAGAAGCACTCTGAGGACACAGAGCTGGTGCTATTGTTCATTATTTTGGTTTATACCTGTTGAAGCTTGTGCCTTTATAGGAGAAGATAACAAACTACAAGCTAGCAATGTGTAAGACTTTTGGTGCCTCCCCCAGGGAGACTGTCAGTGCAAAGCACCATCATGCCAGACATTCTTTGACCATGATGTATCAAACTGAAAAGATTTTTTGGTCTTTAGCCAACAGATGACATCTCCATGGCATAACTTTCTTCAGTACACAGGCAAAGCCTGTAAAAATTCGTTCTTCTATCTAAAAGCAGTACATCACAAGCACATGTAGCACCCACAAAGATACAGAGTCAGAGAACTTACTTGATTTTGGCTCTTTCCTTAGATCATTATCCAGATCATGTATCTGTCTGTGGTATCTTAAATACATGACTTCCTGTATTGTCCCTACAATAGGCTTCACTATCATTCACAATCGTAAGTAATGATAACATCACTAACACAAGTAATTTTGTGTCCAAAGAAGGGCAGGGAAGCTAGTGAAGTGTCTAGAGCACAGGTCTTGGGAGGAGTGGCTGAGGGACAAAAGGAAGCTCAGGGGAGACCTTATTGCTTTCTACAACTACCTAAAAAGAGGTTGAAGAGATGTGGCTGTTGATCTCTTTTCCCAAGTAGCAAGTGGTAGGATGAGAGAAAGCAGCCTCAAGTTGTGTCGGGGGAAGTATAGACTGGATATTAGGAAATACTTCTGCACTGAAAGGATTGTCAGGCATTGGAACAGGCTGCTCAGGGAAGTGGTGGAGTCACCATTCCTGGAGGTATTTAAAAGACATGTAGATGCGGCATTTAAGGACATGGTTTAGTGGTGGGTTAACAGTTGGATTTGATGGTCTTAAAGATATTTTCCAACAGAAATAATTCTAGTCTAATACCTGCCCATTTTCTGCCATCTTTACTACCCCTATAAGTATCACTGGAGGTGAGATAAAATTCTCTATGGAAAGGGCCAGAATCTATTTGTGTTACAGATTTGCCACAAGAACTTCAGTGCATCTACAGAGATTAAAATAAACCTGCAATACAGATACCACTTGCAGTTCCTCCAGTGATTCTTCACACACCTCTTACCGCAACCAAAGTGCACCAATATAATTATATGGCTGCCAGTTGATCTGTTAACTAGACACAAGGAAGAAATAGAAGTGTCCAGATGCCAAGAATATTTTCAGCAGGATGGTCACAATATTAGAATACCAGGTAGACCGAGTTTTTGTTCTGTCTTCCTCACATACACTTCAATAATTAACTAGAATAAGTGTTCTGAGGTTCTGAATTAAGACTAATATCCAAAAAGGTGCAGAGGGAAAATCCAAACTTACCAAAGTTTTTTTTGGAAAAATAACATTTATAAAATGGTAACTGTAGCAGAAACATGGATGGTATTTTGTTATCATGAGGAGCTAGTGGCTGTGGACAAAGGTCTGACAACAAGTTTAGCAGTGGTTAGCTCTGTATAAACAGCTGCATGGTATATAAGCTGTTTACGCTATAAAGGAAGGAATGTAAAAGAGAATGTGCTGGAATAAAATTGGACAAGCCCTGTTAGTCTCACTGCAGATGGGGCTGTGCAGAGTGCTGTACACCCAAGAAAGGGTCTATCTGACGCTGTCACTTTTCAACTCTCAGCACCAGAAGCAGCATAAGATGACATCTAATTAATTTGTTAACATATATTAATTGTTCCCTTTGTATCAACAAACATCTTTTGCTCGCATTTTGGATGTGAGGTATGGTTTCCATGAACCCTCCTGGATTCCAAGTGAGAAGGAACAGCAACTCATCACTTGCAAAATAAAGGTCACCATTTTGAGATCTATGAACAGGATCTTATGAGACTAAGTGGGCCCAGAGTGTCAGCTTGCAAAGTCAGGTAAAGAAGAGATTGCCTACTTGAACCCACTCTGGCTCACTGCAAGAGAAGGTATTTCTTTTCCATATAAGTGGGGAAGGCAGAGAACCTGTTTCTGCAGTTTTCCATTGCCTGTCCAGCATTTCTAAAGAACAAAACCTTTAGGTGTCAAAGAGTATTAACAATCCTAAAAATATAAAGAAAAATTTAAAAAAAAAAAAAAAAAAAAAACCAAAGAAACCCCCAACCCTATAATTAAGCCGTTTCCTGTGATAGCACAGGTTTGTGGGTTTTTTGTTTTGTTTTCATTTTTGTTTTGGTTTTTTTGTGTGTGTGCATGTTTGGGTTTTTTGTTTGGTGGTTTTTATTTTTTTAAAGTGTGAAGAACTGCAAAAATCAGTGTCTCAGGCAGGTAGGAGGAACAATGCTGGTTCCACTGAGGCAGGCAGCACCACTGATGAGTCTGGTGGGAGCTGTGGGCACAGCTCAGCCACACACCACAGGAGATGGCTGAAGTACTGCCACAGCCTGTGAACAAAAGGTCTTTCCTCCTTAAGATATCTTAAGGACAACATGCTCAAGTATAATTTTCAAACTAATGAAGGTCTAGGGTCTAAAATTTCAAGTAACTGAAATCACTGAGCGTTAGAAATGTACTGAGAAATTAAGAAGAGCCATATTATTTGCTCTTTTCTTCTCCTTCATCAGAGACACAAGTCAATGAACACCATGCTCTTACCTCTGTGGCATGAACACAGTAGCCTGGCTCTGTGAAGGCCTGTTTTGATTAAGACTACATCAGTTCCTCAGGTACGTTGGACTGGATGATCAATAGCAAATGGTTGTACGAAGCTGGGGTACCCTGATGCCTCACAGATCTCTTATAACACTCCAGAGACTTGCTTTCTGGTGAAATAATTAGATTTAACTTTTCAGAAAGTATGAACAAGGATGAACTATGAGAGTAAAAAGAAACAGGTCACTTTTAACCAATGACAGATGGCTTCTAATACTTTCAGAAGGCACAGTTACAAAAATAAGGGAATATCAGAGACAGAAACCAGGGAATCACATCCAGTCTCTGCAGATGACAGCAGGGAGATAAAAGATCATGCAAGGGAAGAAAGAAAAGAGGCATCCATGTTACCCAAGAGGAAAGATTCTTAGAAATGTAGAGCTCTTTAATTCTGAGATGAAACCAAAGTATATTCTTGGCATATCAATGGGGGGGACACGAGCAGAGTTGAAGAACAGATGGTATCTTAAAATAATGAGTAAATGTTGCTATTTATTCAGTGCCTTGCCACCTCATTCAGTGGAAAAATTAAAGCCTTTTAGGATCCCTGCTGTTTGTATCCTCTGTTTTATTTTACCATTTTGTTTTTTGTCTGTAAAAAAATTGTCTTGTTCCCTTTTTACCCCCATGCATTTTTCTCATTTGCCTTTTCTTGCAATTTTTTTCTGCAGCAATTACATCACCATTACTTCCTATGATGCCAATGAAAGTTAATGTTTCTGGAATATCTGTGAATGTCTAGGATTAGAGGTGGAAGTTAAGTGTCCTGTGGCATCAACAGAAAGAAATTGGTGCCTTGAAAGAATCATTCATCTCAAGGCGCATGTGTGAGACACGGGGGTAACAACTTCTGAAGATACCTTTCTCTACCCAGTGACTAAACCAGGCAGCTGATTTAGACACGACATTCAAGTTTTAGGTCAAATGAATGAATTCCACACTGCAAAAGGTTCACTTACTCATGAAAAAATGTATAAAAAGGCCTGCACACCATGCTTATAGTTCAGATTTACTACGCATTAGAGCCACATTCATCTGGAAGCTTAGATTTTGGAAGATCTTTGGTCTACATAAAAACCTCAGGAGGGCCCAACTGACATATTTGACAGACTAGGCAGGGAAAAGCTATGCAGGGTCCAGAAAGAAAGAACATTGAACATGACCAAGAAAAACATTTACACCAATCATCACCTTTGGGAAACTGGCTTGTCAAGTTCTTGCTAAAGGTATCTGATGTATAGAATATTACTCAAGAGGCATGGTTTGGCTTATCATACAATATTGCTTCAGTTCTTTTCCTCTCAGAGAGCCCTGGTTTGACATAGAGGATCTGTTTCTTCAGTGTTTCCCAAGACACAAATTCACTGCTGCTTACCACAGGGGTAGAACTGAGCCTAGCCTGCATGTTGTGTGGCTAAGAGATACTGAAAATAAGCCCCTAAGCTCTGAGATTTGGTCTTCATAAGAAATGCTTGCCTAAGTTGACAAAATTTTTAACATTATTGGCCTAAGAAAAATAAGACAAATTGATAGCTGTGTGTTTTTCATATTAGCAGACAATAAACACAAAATTTAAACTCTTTTCATTTGTGTAGAATCTCCCAGTCATTTGATTAAAAAAAAAAAATCAATTAAAGCATGAGTAGTGAGTTTAAATGTAATCAAAAAGCAAGGGAGAGAACTTAGCTACTTCACTCCTCCTGGGAATACAGATAACATGCTTCTTGTCTGTTCAAATTGAATTAAAATTCAAGAAGATGTTTTCTGTAAAATCCTGAAGTCAAAAAATCAATGTGTGTATTAGGTCAATTACCTGGACAAATAGTTAAAATGTCCCAAAATCACCTGAATAAAGTACTCATCATTTTTGGTGATCCAAAAAGAGAACATGTTGGTGCTTTTTTATTTGTGAACAAATTCTGCAGTAAATGCAAAATAATTCTTAAGGTTCTTATTATGTAAATGCATTGCACAGTGCCTCTATCCTGACTGATGGAAGAGCCTTAGCATACAAAGAACAGATATGACTTTTATTTCAGTTTTGCTTGAAAACTCCATACTTCCTCTCTATCCTCCTTAGAATCCTTAAAACTTCAGAAAAAATGAAAATAGAATTTCAGACACAAACACATTAATTTTAAACACATTTATTTAATGCAACAAATTTTACCTAGTTAGCATCATCTGTAATCACCCCATATAAGGAAACTTTCCTCAAGTAAAACAGGAATAATAAGAAGGGAAAAGTAAAGGACTTTAGAAGGACCATCAGCTATTAACCTTCAGATTTTAAACACATACTAAGAAATCAGGACAGGATATAAAGAAAACATATAATATAAAATCTTACAGTTAAAACTAACCCAAGCTATTTTTCAATTTGCATTAAACACAAATCACAACACCCCCCCCCCACATTTTCCTCCAAGAGAACAGACAATACAACCACTGTTTCCATCCAAAGGAGTTACCCACAAGATGGTCACTTTTCCTGTGTGACCGATATAAACCAATATACATATAAAGCATATGTCATTAATCACAGTTTTCATTAATAAGCTTATTCCTGATTTTACCTGATGTCAGTAAAAACATTGTTTCAGGTTACCTGATGTCTGCTCTAGTTAAACTACATATGCTATTATTTTTTAAAGAAAAGAGGGTAGAAGATAGTTGCCTTTATTTCTGCTTCTTCCAGCCATATAAAAACTGAGCTTGATAAAATTAGTGAATAGATAATACTGGGTTTAGTACAGTTAAAAGAGGAACAAAAAACTGAAAAAATATTCTAGAACAAGCTTCAACCTTTGAAAAAGTGAGCTATAAATATCACAACCTTATATATAGATATATATATATCTCAGTGGCTATCAGCTCATAAGCTGCTCAAAAATGAAATTCAGTAGCCCATCTTCCTCAGCTGCACATGCTCATGGTAACAATTGATCCTGAAAGGTTTCAGTGGAGCATTGGAAGAACTGCAGAGTTTCACTGTTTTAAGTTTCAGAGTCAGAAGCTCTGAAAAAATCCAAATTCAGGCCACACTGTTGTTTTAAATCTTAGGCAGACAAGAGATGAGTGTGAGCCTATGCCCTTCCCAATTGCAGGGGTTAATGGAGCTCTTTCCCTTTGGGAAGGCCTCACAATTGCTCTGCTGTCAATGTTAATGGAAAACCCTGCAAGGATTTCCTTATCTGTGAGCAGAGCACCTCTGGGCTTCCTCACAGGTCCATAAGTCATCACCATGGGCCATATGGCTTAGAGCCACCTGCTAGCACTAATGGAGAGCGGGGAGGGGGGAAAGAGAAAACTCAAGGTTTCAAGCTACTTTCCATAGTTCCTTCTCCATCAATTCTCATTTACTATCCATGAGCTGGCCACTAGCCCTCCAGCTCTGTCTTTGCCTGAACCACAGAGAAATTTGTTGTTTTGTTACACTTTACAGGAGCATGCATGCAAGGGTAGGAAAATCATTGCCCTCTAAAGATAAGGGTAAAATAGAGATACAGTTTTCTGAAATGAAATAAAACATGAGGCCACCATGTAACACATTCTTCCAGTTGCTGGATGGGTTGAACTACTAACAAAACATCCCATAAATGCAGGTCTTTTCCTGCTCACAACTGTATAAAACTACAATTTTTGCAAAAGCATCCATTAACTGAGATTGGTTCATACGTAGCTTCAGGAGATGTCAGAGATAATAGCTGATCTGGGAACTACCTATAGCGGCTATTCAGTCAACTGGATGTCACACAACTTGCTCTTTGAGCTAAAGCATACAGTCAGGTGCCTCAGGCTTTTCATGCAGTGCTACCCTGAACAACCACCAACCATCAGCAATTACATTTGAAAAGTGGAAAACCAATGCTAAGTGATAATCTCTTATCGCAGATAATACTCTGTGAATCCTCTTTCTCATACCCATGCTTGTCCCAGCCTGGGCTGGGCACAGTGACAAGGTAGAAACTAAGTCAGTCCTTTGGGAGCCTCATGTGACTATTATTGGCTCTCCAAAGACCCCTTGAAAACATCCTCATTTAGAAAGAGAGATCATGCGATTTAAAGAAGCCTTCTGAGATCTGGCAGTGTCTAAACGATCACACTGGCTGCTTTCTAATTAGTATTTGGGTGTCAGTGCTCACAGTGGCTTCTCCCTGTGTGCTGGTATGAACATGGGCTCCACTCTGATATGTGCCAATCAATTCTCTAAGGAGGGAAAACTGAGGAAGACGCTATGTCACACACTGAAGGAAATATGGTCTCGGGTTGCCTGGCTCCTAAACTTTTCTACTAGACTCCAAGATCTTGTTCAGCCTTCAATGGCCTCTTATCACTTCTTCCACTGGCTGAAAACAGACAGCTAGTAATTGTACAGATAGACAATGTTAATATTGTATCACCTGAAATAGGTGACCTTCTGCCCAAGGTGGTCAAGAGTGAGGCTGATGACTGAAAAGCACTGACTTGGGAGACTCATTTTCTCACAGGACAGACAGGCTTTGAAGATGAGAGCCAGCAACACAACATGCAGCAGTTGAATTTTCTCAGGAGTGGCATAAGAGCATACTTACAAGTGCAAATCTCTGTGATAGCTTTGGAGACCTATGGAGAGCCATGGGAACCCCATTTTGGTGTAGTCATTCATATAATTTTTTGAGTAGAAGCCTTGAAGGACACTAAAATCATGCCTAGATGGCATCTTTGAAAGTGCTAGTTGGCATAGGCTGTGATGGGTTTGATAAATCCCAAAAACTCAGATTAAGGTTTTAGTTTTAGCTAGGCCCCACTTCTGTGGGTCATG
>JAWWEU010000001.1:51305365-51423366 GCA_035583155.1 Acropternis orthonyx | reverse complement strand
TTTTTCCTCACTTCTTTTAACTGAAACTGTCACATTGGGAAGTGGTTGGCATTTTGCCAAGAGTCAAACCAAAACAATAACATAGGCCAAGGTAACACCAAGGTGCAAGCTAACAACAGAGGGGTGTGAAACTCGGGCTTGTTCCCTGGGCTCCTTTATTGAGCAAAGTAGACTTTTTCAGTGTGCTGTCACATGTTATCATGTTTTACACTCCCTTGCCATAATCCAGGAGGAGTAAGCTACTTCTTGGCCCATAACTCCTACTGGAAGACAGCTCCAGTATTTCATTTCCACAATGTCTAGAACCAGTATAAACTTAAGTTCCATCTTTTCATGCTCCTTTGCTTGAAGAGTTTGTTTCCCTCCTAGTATTTGTCAATAATAAATACTGTATCCATAGAGTTGAATACCAATCTGGATAAACTAGAAAAACTGGGTTTACTTTTCTTTTGCAGTATAGATTCATCAGAAAGGATCAACCATTCCCACTAGCCCTTTTTTGCTTGGTAGATTTCAACTTTGTTCAATGCAAGCAACTAGAAATGTAGATAGATGAAGCTACTGCAGCACTAAGCACACTGCAGATAATTAGCCATATACATATTAAGATTTTAAAGTGTTTTGACTTTTCCATTTCAGAATATTTGACATAAAGGACAGGAAATAGAAAGAAAATTGGAGGTCTGGGTCTTTTAGGAGTGAAGTTATGGAATTAGGTGCTTCTGAGTTAAAATTTTACATTTTAAGTATTGTCACTTTTCATAATTCTGCCAACTTTATCTTCCCATGACACTAAAAATGTAAGAAGAAACTTTGTCTTCTCTCACCACATTTACAGAAGACTCACACTGACTTCTTAGAGCTTTCTTTTTAAAGTAATTAAGAACCATCTAAACTCTAAAACCAAAAGGTTTTGCAAACAGCAATAATCACACTGACAGCTAGCAGAGCCCAGTGTCATCCTGTGTTCATCTCCAGTTGATCATTTCTCATTTGCCTGGTCTGGTTAAACAAAAATCCTCATCCTGAAAGACAAACACTCCTTGGGGTACCACAAAACTATCAATAGACAAGTGCTGGCGAATGCAATCTGACACAGCCTGAGGAGCTAGAGAATAGGAAGACATCAATGTACAGCTAAATACCATAAAGCAAAATTCTCTGAACAGCAAAGATATTTTACACCTCTTTCAGTACTTTTTCATTTCATATATTTATTAGTGCACTCTCATCTCAGTAACCACAAAAGGAATTATAATTTCTAAAGCTTTTCATAATCAAAGCAACTATTCATCCCTTAGAAGAAGTGTTATTATTACAACTGTCACTCTACTTTCATGTGCACTGAATTCACTTCCGTAATAGACATTAATTTTACTCAATATTGAATTCACTGTCATCTCCACTTGTCAGTGCAAAGGAGGCTGTCAAAGTTTTAAGTAAATTACTTGAGATAATAAATCACAGTGTTTAGTCCCAATACCACTGAACTGGAAACCACAGACAATGCTGTTACAGAACTGTCAACCAAGCTTTGTACATAAAAACCATGTGTGCACCATTCTCTAGACTGCTTTCAACAAACTGCCTCCCTGTCCTCTGATACTCACTGAACAAAGTCACACAGTTCTTCTGAAACAGAATGGTTTTTCCAGTGTGTAGGGCATCCAGCATGAACTTGAGATCTGAGTTCAAATGAAGCTCTGCTGCTGACCTTCTGCATCAATTTGAGCCAGTTTCTTCTGGTGGAATTCAGGTTCAGGAAGAAGTTTGTCTCTGCAGTGCAAGTGGCTATGTGTGAGCCAAGGCCATTACAGCCAGTAGACTCCAGAGAACAAGACAGCTAAGCAGATCGAAGTGTGAGATAAATGACCTCTTTGCTCTGATGGCTGTTTTGACTTCATCTCTACTGAATACAAAATGGGAGCTGAGATGCTTCTAGTCAAAGCATCCACAATGTGGAAACCTAAATTTATGGGTCTAAATCTGGAGATGAGCTAGACCTTACTGTTAGATCAACAGGACATCTAACAAGATTGCCTAGCTAAGTTGTCCACTGGTGAAAAATGGAAGTATTAACAATTTTCTGACACCCAAGGACAAATACATTAGAGATAAAATTGGAAAAAAAAAATCACTTTAACAGAAGCAAGGGAGGACAAGGGCTGTGCAATATCTATGAGGACATCATCAACAAGAACAGAGCCAGGCTATTCACAGTGTTGCATGTTGGGAGGATGAGATATGCTAATCAGTTGAAAAAAGGGACACTCAACAGGCTATACAGAGAAACTTTTTTACCATGAGGGTAATGAACAGTGGAAGATGTCAAAAAAGATTGTGCCATCACCGCCCTTAGTGATTTTCAAGAACACATGGAACGAAGTTCTGAGCACCCAGGTCTGCCCTCATGGCTGACCACTTCATGCTACAAGTTGGACTAGAGACCTCCTGAGTTACCTCCCTACTGAATTACCTTGGCAGAGAAGTCTGTCATCTCTCTTCTGCTATAAAAATTCAGAATTCATTCTGTGCATTCTTTCTCCATATGAGAAAGGTTTCAGCTGAACAGTCTTCAGAATCAACAGTTCTAGAGTTATCTTCTCCCTTTCTGCAGTTTCCTCCTTTACAACAACAAAACCAAACCAAATAAAAACATAACAAAAAAAAAAGTAACCATATCATGAACATAGAATCAATCATTCAGATTGGAAAAGACTTTTAAGATCATTGAGTCTAACTGTAAGGGAAAAGAAGGGAGGTGGGGGGAATGTGCAATTTCAAATATTGTTCTCCACTGATGCTTTCAAGAAAGAGCATCTTAGATGCCTTTGGACATTTCATGTGTCAAAAGCCTGGGAGATGTAAGTTACCACTGCTGCCAGTGCAGAAAAGCAAGGCACCAGGTGGTACATAGTTAGGGTTATTGAAAGAAAAGTCATATTCTTCCCTCAAAAAGTACAAACCACTTGCTCTTTTACACAGCGATTTCATATCAGCATTTTCGTTTCCACTTCATACTGATCTCCATAAGCATTAAGGCAGAACCTCTATCAGATGCCCATGTTTACCCAACACAATTCCATTTTTAATATTATTTGATCTGGAGCATTTGTTGTGCAAGTACAACCGGGTCAAGTCCCTGTGGCTAACATTCATTTTAGTTATATGGCTACTATGTTGCTCAGGGCTGTTTGCAACTGCATCAAAGACTATGAATACACAGAACAGTGCTGAGTCCACAGAGCCATGAGAGCGTGAGCTGGCTTTTATTCTCTTCTCTAGCATCATCAGAATTTCCAAACCATGTTTTAATGAGTGCCAGCATGAGCAAAACCAATTGATTGGATAGTCAGCAAGCCCTCCAGCTATATTCTGATTTGGCAGAAGTGGTAGGTAAAGAGCAATATTTTCACTCATATCCTGGGAAAATATGAAGAAAACAGTGTCACATGAGTTCTGTCCTGCCAGCTATAGAGTTTCATAAAAATCATACTATTGTGTTATAGGAATTGTGTAAAAATAACTCCCATTGCCGAGGCAGCAGCAGTCATACCTATATTGCTTAGTAGATACTTACCTGCCCAATTTGCTCTTAAAAAAACCCCATAAGTAATACCACCAAGATGACAAAGTTTCATGCTTAGCTGTCTTGCTACATAGCTCTTTGTTTCAGAGATAACTAACACCTCCATTGCTTTACATATAAAGCCTATTACTCCCTCTTGCTTCTCTGATTTCCTCCCTTACCTGCATTTGAAGACCATGCCTTCCTTTTCCTAAGGTGAGCCAAGCGAGGCCTCCAGCAACTAGGCACAGTGGGCAGCTGGCAGTGCCCCCTCCAGACCCCCTCAGAGTGCCTTTACAGCTCTGAGTAGCATACAAGGACAGCACTTATGCCTGCCAAAATAGGTTATCCTTAACACCTTCCAGCCTGATCTTGCTGACTCCTGTCTGAAACATGGTCCTCTCCCAGCAATTAGTCCCCACTCTGTATTTTCCAGCTTCCCTACTTCTGCCTCCATGAAAATGTGCATTTGTACTTACAGAAGGACATCACCTACTCAGAGCACTTCAGCTTGGCAGGACTGTTTAAACACCAAGGTTCTCCCTGCAAGATCTTCATTCTTGCCCACCTTAGGGCCACCTGGACTTCTATAAGCATGCTTTCTACCTCTTCTAAGTCATTAGTGAAAATATTTTTTTGTTAATGACTATACATTTGGACAACTAGTTAGAGACAACTACCATCTGAGTACACCTTCCTACCAATCCCATAACCTCATCTGGTTTCATCAAACCCACATTTCCATTACTTATGTGTCATCATAGACAAAAGCCTTACTAAAAATGAAGGAGAAATCACATATTAAAAAAATCCCCCACAAACCAAAACTGGCCTTTCACAATTTTCTTAAATGTACTTCCCATCCAGTTCTATGAGGGGATTGCTAATGACTCACTCTTTCAACATTATAGCTATCATAGCACTACTTCTCATCATGTTGCCACTAACAATAGTTAATGGTCCAACTACAACCACCAAAGGGTGAAGGTTAAAGCAGCAAAGGCATTTAAAACTTCTGCCTCCCCAGCCTCAGCAGGGATAAATAGATTTCTCTTTCCTTTGGGCACCCATATTGATATTTTCATGTTCACATTTCATATTTGCATACTCTACTAACATTGTTTTCATACACCATATACATTTTTATGCCTGCTAACATTTCAGGACAAAGGGTGGACATTTTAAGGTTGAAGACTTCCATTTATCAACCACCCATCCAGAAAGCTTGATTTTCAGAGGAAAAGAGCTGAGCCCCTGGGTTCTCATTTGTCACAATTACCATGAACAACTGAAAAGGCTGAACCTGCCCTAGCAGGAACAAAATTGAATCCAGGAGCTCTGGAGCATATAAACCATCAACAGCAAGTGTCTCTATCCCACAGCTTTTATCCAGAGATGCCCCAGGGCAAAACAGTCCTGTAGGACAGACTGGAAACAACCTCCTCTTTTCCTCAGCAAGAGCCTCACTACTGGTAGGGCTGGCATCAAGCCCAAAAGACTTAGGTTTTACTTTATTTCTGTTTTGGTTGGTAGATCGTTTTTTTTATTTTATTTTTCCCCCCCTGTTTATTTTTCTTCTAGTATGTAAGCAGTTTTGAATGCTCTAACTCACATGAGTAAAGGCTTCTGAAGCAGGGAAGATTACACAGATTATTTAATGACAGTCAGACTCATCCTCCCCATATTCACTCCATCCAGCTCCTCAAATCCTTCATTCTTGTCAAGCTCCAAACAACAACCTGCCTCTGCACCTCTTCCATTGCATGTTAACTAGTTGTCTTTCTTCTTGACCAGATAGATCCCTTCTCTGGCCAGATGTTACCAATCTCGTATGTCTGCTCAGTTACTCTGTTCCCTATTTCTGTTTTTTTTTTTGTTTGTTTGGGGGTTTTGGGTTTTTTGTTTGTTTTTGTTTGTTTTGTTTTTTTTTTTTTTTGCAAAAGAAGGGAGGCAAACTTAGATCATTCAAACACCAAAGCAGAAAAATCTGAGTTTCCAATACACAAGTTATCATGTTATATAACTAACAGCTTTTGTTCCTCTTACTAGACATCAACTGATGTGGCTTTGAGGGATTATTGCAGAGAAACTAGGAAAATGATGCTTCACATCATTCCTTCAAGCAGGCCTAGGAGTTCTGACACTCCCATCTACTTCAATGGGAATATAGATTAGCTCAACACCGAGTGCCTTTGAAAACCCTACCTCACTTTTCTGCCTCAAAGCAGTTCAAAACCTAACTTATAGGCTCCTTTTAGTCAGTAAACACTACATCTGTTTCTAAGAAGCTATAAACATAGCATTTTGCAAAACAGCCGTGGAAAATCTCTGGAAAAATAAAGAAACCATATAAAAATGCATGAAGTTACTGCACTGAGCTAATACCAATGTGGACTTGAAGCCATTTCCCGTAAAATACATGAAAGGGCAAAAAAGTGAAAACACTGCAGCTGCTGATCTACTCAACATATCTAATGCAATATTCAGCCTTTTCCAGAAATGGAAACCAATTATCCCTAGAGTTATTACTCAGAGACAATATGTAAATATGCAGAGCTGTCAACCCTGGAGTGAACAGGATATATGTTTCTTGTTAGGTTACTGCTGAGACATTTTTACAGCTCTGGTTCCTGTGAAAGTCTGAGTAAATGTGTTTACATAGTAATTTCAAAGTGCACAAACTCTTTTAGGTTGCTGCCACAATCAAGATCAATGGCACAATGTTTAGTGAAGTGTTAGATGACCAAAACAATTGCAGTATCTGTCCCCCTTATAGGTCAGCAATGGAGCCTGGCACTACTTTGAAAATTCAAAACACTCACTGATGTACCAGTCACATCTCTGCTCTTTGTACTTTACAACACTACAATTTCTGCACTATTAACGAGTTTTTTCCTAAATAACATAAAATACATTGCCATGTTTTACAACAACCCATTGCCACATTAACAGTGCAACTAGTTAAAAGAAATTAGAGGTGAGCAAATTAGTTAATCACCTTCTTAGTGCACTTCAAAATGAGATGAAGCTGCACAGTGAACCTCAGTCAAGCATTACCACTGACAGTTTGCAAGTACCAAAATAATTCAGGAGGATAAGTATCTTAAATTGAGGAAGACCTAGGCTTCTAGGTCATTCAAGCACACATGAAAACTGTCTCCAGGTCCTGGGTCAGTCAACTAGAACCTTTCACACCCAACATCAAGTTCAGCTTTAGCCTCAAATTGTTTCTAATAAAGTTACTGCATATCATGGAGTGAGTTGGTTTCATTTAATCTTCTAGGTTACAAAGGACAAATTTAGCAAATAACTTTTCTGTTCATCACAGTAGCAAATGGCACAATGGATCAAATGGCACAATGGATCAAATGGGCATGAAAACAGTTATAAAAACTGAGGGCCACAGGTGGCAGATCGCACATTAAAGCTTTGTGCAGCATCTCAGGATTAATGGAGGGTGTCAGCACACAGATGACCAAGAACAAGTTCAACTCAGAGGCTGTGTGCACAGGTACAAGATAAAAATACAAGACCCACTCTACACACCACATCTGTAGAGAATTTTACCAGTGAAATAAATTTCCTACCTTCCACTTTAAACTTCTGAGGAGCCACCAGATTGCAAAGGCACCATTGCACATCAAATAAAGTTGATTGAAGATATTGCCTTCTGCTTTGGGAAGAGTCTGCTTATCTTTTTTATTTTTTAAATTCTCATGGCAGTTAAGAAAATACTTATGGCATGTATGGCAGCAAAGCAACATACCTGCGATTCCAAGCTACAGCAAGACAACTGCTATGTCAACCTGGGCTCTGCAGAATATATCCCAAGTTGTACTATGCATCCTAAGGTTCAACACTGTGAAGATTGCTTACTGTTGAGAATTAACTTGCATTTGGACTGCTTCTTAGTGATCACAGCTCCTAATTTCTTCCAGTTGTCAGAAGGAGGTGCCCAAAACCACCAACATTTTCTCAGCCGTAGCTGTCATGGTGTTCTGGTCAGGCACAGACCATAGGCAGTCTACATACAGCCCTTCATCATTTTTCCTCAATGTGTATGTGTGTATATATTTATATAGACATATATATATATATATATCAAAACAAGTTCACATAATAACATATTAAATAGAAGAAGCTCTGCTGCTTGGAAGCTCGAGAGACTGCTCTACACCTTTTACAGAATGTTGCCCTTGTCATTATTCACTGTCATTTTATGTCGCTGTAACTAACAATTAGTTGTTCACATTGAACAGGAACATAGGGGAAACACAGCCCCTCTACAGTTAAGTTTGCCCATTCCATCAGTGCATCCTGTGGGAAGACAGGAGAATGCAGGTTAGACCACTCCTCTGGAGGCCTCCAGCTCAAAGCAGAGCTAGCCTCACAGCCACAGCAGGCATTCCGGGCTTGCTCCATTGACCTCTGGACAACTCCAAGGGCAGAGGTCCCACCATGTAGTGAAGCTTTTCTCCTTATTTGCAGACTGAGTTTCCCTGGTGCTGCCTCCCTGCCTCAGCTATGCCCCTCAAAGAAATACCATGCTTGCTTTCTAACAACCTTCTTTTAAACAGTTGAAAACAATTTTCCTTAGCCATCTTTTTCCAGGGCAAACAAACCCTGCTTCCTCAGTCATGAGCAGAACAGACTTGAAAGGGGAGGGCGGAATTAATGTGTTTCCAGTTAAATATCTAATTACTGATTTGGTTGCTGGTAAAGAAAGAGGCAAACTTTAAAACAGCTTTCCTTCCCACATTCCCATGGCCTGGCTTCCCTCCAGGCTCCTCTCCCAGATCCAAGCAGTGCAAGGGGCTGCAGTCAGTCTGTAATGGCTTCTCTTTGCCACTCTACCTCCCTCATGCTTCCCCCTGTTCTGGTGTGGACCTTTTCCCCATACTTCATGGGATATCTGCTCTGGGGCTACAGACCACCTCCTTTGCCTTCAGCCTTGGTCTTCCCTCAGGCTTCCTCCTGTAGAGTATTTTCCACCTTAAATACACTTTCCCTGAGCCCATACCATGTTGGCTGTGGGGCTCAGCCACACCCTGCAATAGGTGAGTTGGAGTCAGCTGGAACAGACTGTGTCCTCTCCTCACAGAGACTGCCCTGCAGCCCCCCACTGCCAGCACCTCACCACAGACACCCAGCAGAGCCATGTGATTAGATAATCCCTAACTCAATCCTCTTCCACTGCAGGCCCTCCGTCCCCCAGCCTTCAAAAGCACATAGAACACTACAGCATGATGCTGCCAAGAAGATTAAGGGAAAGACGACATTGCACACTTCAAGCTTTGTTGTGTTCTTCACCAAGCTGCCTGCTCTTTTCAGAGTGTTACCTACATAAACTGTTTATCCTCCTTTACCTTAATTACCTTCTTCTATTACACTTACAAAAAAGAAGAATTAAGAATGTCCAAGCCATGTCTGACCATCCAGGCACCACTGAGATGAGCATTACTAGAAACAAAGTAGGGATCAAAATCCATGCCATTACCTCTGAAGTTTAAAGAGATACCTCAAAGAGCTCGAAGTCCTTTAGTGACACTGACTTTAGATAAAAAACAGAAGGTGGTATTTAATACTAGCATAATTACAGTTAGCATGCATTAGCAGTGCTTTGCAGTGTAGAAGATATCTGGCCAACTCCTGACTAACTGATGGCTTGGGTAACTTGCCAGGAGGCAGAGAGACTGCCTCTGATTTGTGTACACTGGGAAAAAATTGGTGAATCAGCTTTCATTACAAGCAGGCTCCAGCAAGAGCTGTATCTCCAGCAGTGTGTAGCTGCCAGCATTTACACTCAGTGCTCGTTAGGAAATTACTTTCCTCAGGGACTGTGGGCCATGCAGACCTGCAGCTTACAGCTACTACCTTCATGACACCATGATGAGAGCTGCATCCCATCTTCTGATGCCCATGTTTTAAGAGGATGTTCCGTAACTGGAAAGGAGTGCTGTAAACAAACGAGAGCTAGGAATAATTTACTACTACTAAAAAAAGGCACAGAAAACTTGGGTCATTTTGTTTTCAAGAGAAAAACCACAGGCTAACTTAATCGCTGTGGTTACCTTCTCACATGGGAAGAAAATTCAGTTAGTGAAGGACTCTAACGTAGCTGGTGAAAGGACAAACTAAACGGCTTAAAAGTAGAGTCAGATAACACAGAAGTTAAAAAATAGAAAGGTTCTAGTGGCAATCAAACACGGTTAAACATGTATAAAAGGCATTAGAAAGTCTGATAATCTCTTTTGACCTCAAAAATCTATGCATCTATACAGACAGTATCAGCTAAGGCCTCTACACCCTTTGACTCCATATTGAGCAAGAAAATCCCAGTTTTTATTGCCAAAGCCTGAACTGCAACAGGCTTTCTAGCTAACTATCATCCAGAACTATCCTAACATACCACTTGTTTCAAATTATATATGTAGGTTTCTTCTAAGGCTGAAGTACAATATGAGACTATTCATAAACAGTAAGTTAAAAGGTCCAGAAAGCAGAACCACTGGTGAAACAAATGAAAAGCAGTCTACTCAGCAGGATCCTACAAAACATTTCTTAAAGACAGAATGAATACAAATGAGACTTAATGAATTAAGCAAAAGAGTTATGTTCTTGTTCTCTGAACAAGAAGCCATAATCCTCTTCAGCCCCTGCACCACGGGATCAGTCTCAGCAAGACTACTCAGTCATTTTGGTTCAAGTGCTTACTGGTGAGCATTGGAGGCTTCATGTGTTTGCTGGGCTCTGTACCGTGGCATTAGAACTTTCCTTAGAAGAAAATACAAGAAGCCAAGCTTTTTAATCAAACAATGCAGGGTTCTAGGTCACCAGAAATTGTCAACATCATCCCTGGGTGCATAGTAAAAATATACATAAAATATGTTCCTATTTTATACTCTGCTCATGAAATGCAGGCCCTGTTTGATGACTGTGAGATTCCACCAAGATTTCAATCCCTCAAGATAGTGGCAGTCAAGAAAGTTAGTAAACAAAAAATCTAACGATAGCCTTTAATCCTTTAGCAAACTCACTTATAGATCAAGGGCAGATGTATTCACTACATTTAATATTGTAAGGAGCTTTTCTTTTAGCTTTAATGTTACATCAAGTTTTATACCATTAGACAATGTTAATCTTGAATTTTTCAGTATCTTTAGTAAGAGCACAAAGAAACTCCCAGTCTCCTTGAGCATCCTTAGAATGATCACTCATGTCACCCCATACAAGGAAAAAACACTAAATATTCTAAACCATTATTTTTTCAGTTTACCAACAAGCCTTGTGGAGGTTTTTCCCATCCCAGAGCACCCAAAAGTTTCTGTTCTGCAGATGGAAGAAAGACCAAATTCTGATTGTGTTCTGCTAGAGACAATTCAGTACAATGTTGATACAAGATTGACAATGGAGTGTTTATGGTACTTTGATTAGCGAATCTAAGCTTGGTGGGTGTTGGGTTTTTTGTTTAGGTCGTTTTTCTTTAGAAAAAAATGCTTTTCTTTTTACAAGATGGCTATGAAAGGTTCTGGAGGTTTCATCTGACAATAAAATAAAGGATTTTTCCCCAGTTAAGTCCAGTCAGCATTTCCTTTAACACAAGTGGAAGTTACAGAGATCAGCTGTTCCCAGACAACAATATTCAACAGCAGAACCTACTCGCACATTGCTTACATACTGCCCAGCTCAGTGATCTGGGAACAGTAGCTGAGATTATACTATGAGCTTCATGATGGCCTAAAGTCCATCTACGAACGTAAGAAGCCATTTACAGAAAGTACGGTTTGGTGATGCACAATCCAGCAACCTGCAGCAGAGCTTTCTGCATTGACTACTTGCTGAAAAAGAGAGCCATTAGAGCCTGTTTAGTCCTTGCTGGGCTTGTTTTTTTCACTAGGTAACACAGGATAAGTAGGTAAAAAAGGACTGGGAGCCAACTTCACATTTTAACACTTGGTGCCAAGAGATACTTTTAAAACCAGGTGTGGTCTGTTCAGCACTACTGTGCCAGTCCTGTGTGATGGGAGATTTTTACTTGCTGTGTCTGGGCCAGGAGCCCTGCTGGCAAAGGAGCCTCCACAGAGCTGCATCATCCTTCCACATAATTTCAAAGTTGTGAGCAGTCACCAAACAACAAAAAAAAAAAAAAAAAAAAAGAGATAAATGAATGTCCAGCTAGTGGATGCACAGGCATATGCAGAAAATTGCATTTGTTCATGGGTGCTCAAGTGCCTACCAAAGATATGTCTGTATGATGTGAACACACTGCTTTCCCTGGTACCTCTTTTACTCAGATACAGCAGCACCTACCAAATGCTGCTGCTGTTAGCCAGAACAAAACATTTGTCTTCCTCTAGCCAGTGTCCATGGAGTGCCTCTGGTAGCCCATGCCTCTGCGGACATGACAACTGGTTCAGCAACTGTCTGGAAATAAATCTGTATAGGTATCTGCAAAAGCTCAAAACAAGTAAGGAACCCAGACTTAGTCACAGCTCAGCAACACAACCGTCCACAGACAAAATGTTTCCTCTTGACTCAAAATATGCTTTACTGACAAATTTTTCATTAAATCGTTAGACACTGCAGCAGCTCGCAGATGACTGCTCTAGATGGAAGTTTTCCACTGATTCTACAGTGGACCTCCTGGCTTCTATTTACAGGTTAAAATTGAGAACAAATACTCTTAATTTTCTACAGTTACTTCTAAAAACGATAAATTTGAATGGGTGAAAAGCTCATGAAAGCAAAACTCAATTCAAGTTGGGACAGGACAAGGAAAACATGACTAAGATTTAAAAAATAAAACTTAAGTACCATGAAGTGGACAACAACTGTCACACAAACATTCTCCATATAGCTAGATTACGTTGAAACAAGAATTAACACTGAAGTTTTTTTCAGTGAGGAAAAACCCATTCTAACCTAAAAACTGTAATTTATTTTTCCCCTCCTTCTTCCAAAACAGGTCTGAATCATCTGGCAGAAATTCCCTTCTTTGCTGCAGAAACCATATAAGCTCTGTACTATTACATGAGCTTCATCTGTCCAACCTGGAATATAAAGAGATGTTCCTCATCAGACATTAGCAGAATGCTTATGTCATGAACCCTAGCAGCTTTCATCGTATTTTTATGCTGTCTGAAGCAAGTCTTAAGTCAGCATCAGTTAGCCTGATTTTTATAGCCAGGAGAAAGATCTCACTGAAAGTGTTTGATTAACTAGTGCAAAGAGTCAAACTTCACAGTACAAGACTACAGATGTTCTGAAAAGATTATTTATTTTCCACAAGTATCCCTGGAGCACCATGTGTGAGAATTAGGCAGCACAGCCGACAATCTTACATTGCAGCTTTGCTACATCTGGTTACATTTAATGAAAAATTAATTGAACAAAACTGTAGTGTTGCACTGATTGCTCACAGCGTCGGTCTACCCAAAAACATGTAAAAAGAGTGAAAGACCAAACCGCTCTCTTGGGCTCTGACCCAGCACACTTTTGGGAAAGGCTGAAGTTTGATTTCCCCTCAGACGCCTGGCCAAGGACGCTGGTGCCCTCTTCTGGTCCTGTCTTTCGGAGATCATCAGGCTACAGCCTCACCAGCAGTTTTACTGTAAGTCAAATCCTCTCTTTACTTCTGGTTTAACACAACAAAAAGCTCAAGGTCTCTTCCTGCACAGCTGAATCCGACACTGTCCCTCTTCAGTAAACAGAGGTGACAGTACATCACAGCACTGGGACCGGTTTGCAGTTCGAAAACACGTTCTATGCAAATGTGATTCAGAGGGAACCTGGTTCTGCCACCTCAGTATCTGCACTACTGTTGCTGTTCATCTGCAGTCTGTTTTGCCATCCATTTTAATTCCCAGTTATTTCTACCCTCCTTCTGAGGGGAAGAAAAGTAACCAAATGGAGGATGGTCCTGTTCTGAGATACATTCACTTCAGTTTCTACCTAAACATGGATGGAGTTTAAAAATATTCTACTGTAAGCAGCTCACTGAATAGTACCAAATGCCAAATCTGTTGAACAATGTGGGGTCTAGGGCTCTCTTTCTTAATTTTTCAAGTTATTTACACATCAAAACACAAACAATGATAAACAAGTAGAAAAGGCAGCTTAGCTGCAGATGGTGGAAGGAGAACACTATTTCTTGCCAGAACTCAATGCTTCATCATGAGCCTGTTCTTTCAGCACTTGGCTCCAGTAATGCTCTTCTGTGTTCAAATAAAGAGGGTCAGAACATCTGAGAAACAAGAACTGAGAACTCCCTTATGGTTTAACTACATATTTACTGGTATTAATGGCGGGGACACTTGGGCATTCTGGACACATTGCTAAGACAAAAAGGGGGCAGACAGCAACCATGAGCTCAAGCACAGACACTCAGCCTGTTAGCTCACACTGACTATTTTGTCCTGCTCCGACAAGGTCTCTCCAAAACAAATCTACTTAAAAAATGAGCTAGCCCTACAAATCATGGAAACAAGCCAAATGGAGACAGACATTTGGCCAGGAACCAGCCCCTGCTCAGTCTACAATTATTTTTCACTACCAGCACAGCCTAACTAGACAAGCACTGTACAAAACTCCAGGACAGAGCCATTATTTTACCATCTTAAGGAGGATTAGGGCCAGGCCTGTCTAATCTTTCTTGTCTTGGCTTAGACACAAGTTAATTTCATGCAGGTAGGCATGTACTTTAGGATTAACTGTATCATATGCTCAGTATCTTTCTGTAGACTGTCCTGGAGGTTTGTCTGTGCTAATTCTCTTCAATGTTTGCATGGCTGCCACCTACAATGACAAAGCACAAGGAATGCACAGAAGAGTTGTGACTGGCTGTACTAGCTACTTATCACACAGGCTTCCTAAACCACTGTTTCTCTACCTCTCTGCAGGAACATCAGATAAAATGCCCATCCTCCATAAACTTCTTGTCCATGATGTTCATTATGGGTACCTCATCATGTAAAGGTTTTTAATTGTTTCTATTAAGTAGATGCAATCTGAACATCCAAGAGAAAGTGTGAGCTTACCATACAAGAAACTATGAAACAGATAACATTTAAAAATAATTAAATATTCAATGTGACTCTTGTCTGATGCAATGGGAACATACACATCCTCTATAACCAGTAAAGGACTTAAACTTCGTGAGACTCAGCTTCACAGGGGTCTAGTACATCTGTGTGGTAGGGCATGGGTCTGTATGTCCTCCAGTTCACATCTCCCCAGCACAGTCTGCACAGCTCTTCAGTATACAAAGATGAGCTTACTCTGAGGAAGCAGGTGCTGACGAAAATGGCAAGATAAAATGCTTAATTCAGGAAGCAATTGCTGATGATGCTGACTTTTTCTCATCCTTAAGAGCAGCCCCATAAGCTGCTTCAAGGTCACTGGCTAAAATAAGTACCAACCTCGGCAATCAGAGCCAATTCCAAACATTTGTAGAACTGACAACAAGCAGGTATGCACACAGACTAATCACACAGCCAGATTTCCCAGCAACACAGACAACCTCCAGTCACAAATCAACAGCTTAACTGTTCAGAACACAGTTAAAGTCTTCTCTCTAATTGCCCAATTAAACTCTCAGACATCCTTAACTCAAAGGCAGACCATAGTTCTTAAATCAGTACCTTTCCATGAAGTATTGAGTTCTGTTTATTTTTTTTAATTTTAAGTTTGGATTCTAGGAAGAGTCCACATGTTAAAACATTTAGTAAATTCAGACCTGGACACCTCCTACATTGTTAGAGGTATCAAATCTGTTGGCCCAGGAACACGACACATAACTGTGATCATAGGCTGTTCACAAGAACAAAACTCATCTCTTCCCCATTACTACTGTGGCATGGCCATACAAATACCTTCAAACTGTTATAACACCAGGAAAAGAGTCCTGCACTTGAGATGTTTATTACTGCTTCAAAAATACCCAACACTCCAGTAACTGTAGTTCAGCAAGCACTATCACTTACAAGTAGAGTAAAGTCTTATTAACATGGGAATTCAGGACACCTTGTGTTCAGCCTGAAACACCACAAACAAGCTGGTACTCATAATCCATGTAGATTTAGCAGGACTCTTGCTCAGCACACTCACCATTTCCTCATGAAACAGGCAACCAAGAAATCCACCACAGTCTGTTGTAACTAGGCACGACTGACTCAGAGCTTTGTACTGAGGCACCTACTTTAAAGAAGTTGGCTGCAGGTATGAATGAAGATTTTAGACCATCTTTAAGACATACATCCACAAGCCATGAAATTCACTGCATGGACACAATCCACAAATCTAGGCCCCCACCATAAGGTAGATACCACAGACATGAACATGGGATATCTGGTCACTTCTGTCATTATTAGTAAATATCAAGACAGATTAATTTACTAGACTAGAAGGTGTTTGAAGCAGGAGGCCAAGAACTGTCTATGCTAGACTGAAATGGAATGCTCCCCTCCCTTAAAGGATATTTACTTTGAGACAAGTGAATCTCTCGTAACTAGTACCTCCACTTCACTTTGGAGAAGCACAAGTGTTTCCATTACTAGGGGGACTCATCAGCCTGCAGAGGGGAAATCACAGTGAAGAAAGTCTTACACGCACTGAGGGACATGAAACCCCTGAAGCTATGAGTGTCATGACACACACTGGTATGATCAGGTCTTAAAATTAAAATAAGAGGCTTTTTAGTTGATACTTGGTATGTCTGCTGAATTGAGTGCTGATGTCATGCATTAAGCATATTTTTGCTTGGAAACACATAATACACTGTACAGATTGCTCTTAGGAAGCAGTAAGCACTGAAATTTTTAAACTGCTGCAGTAAGAGAATGCCTCAGACTTACCATGCGATTTAGATGAGTGGATTATAGTTCTCTGAATGTTGGCCAATATGACCAACTGATTTTCTGACTACTTTGGACAGGGACTGTGTTTAAGAGTACACAAGGTAGGGTGGGTTTCTTTGTTTTAGGGGTTATTTTTGGGTTTTTTTTTAAATATTACCTAACAAATAACTGACAATGTAGCAGCTCAGGCTAAGATAGTTAATAGTTACTTCTGTCTCATCACATTCCCTTCACACATTCAGCAGTCTTCTAGTGGCATAAGGGGTCACCTCAGACTGCTATGCTGTAAGACTACTCCATACCACAAGTATGACTCGGGAGCCATGTAGCTTGACTCCATTGTCCTAGTACTACAGTTCCAGTACCTCTCAGGTTTTAGCATTGCTTTCCACTGCACTCTGTCCACTGGTGTTGGAAGTGTTCCTAAAGAGCTGCCAGCCACAGTCCCCCCCTTCCTCCAGCTCCCTGCAGAGCAATCCCCCTATTCTGCCTCCATAAAGGGAAGTCCAACTTTTACCTCAACACGAATGATCTTCTATAAACACATTCCAAGTTCACAGTGGATGTTTTTGGTCTGATATGGTAATATGTCACAGAAAATAGCTTCTGTTCATGGCCACATGACTTTGTCTCACAGAAGAGGAAAAAACAAGTAAGACTGCAGCAAATAACCTGTGTCTATGGAGATGTCAGGTTTTGTTGGTTCAAGGCATGCTTTATCCACTCCAGCTAGCTTATAAGCCCTGCTTACAGAGATTTAGTTAAAAAAAAAAAAACCAAACCAAAACAAAAACACGCAAAAACCCAGAAAACTCCCTACAATTCATTCCACTTACTGTTACTGCAGATATTATCTTGAGTCAGAAGATTCACAAAAGTAGAGTGCAATAAGACATTTATTAAAAGTGCTATCAGTTATGTTAAGAGCTAGTCTAAAATCTCCTTAAAAAAGGCATCTCATTAAAAAATATAAGCTTAAAACCATTCTGACTATGGTTACAGACACATGACCTGCAGTGCTCTTTGAAATGTTAGACCAGCTTCGTTGACTGGGACAAGGTACTCTTCAAGTTGAGAACTCACAGTCTCTACTGCAGAGGAAGAACTGCTGGGAGATCCAGAAGAGACACCTGCAGGTACCTGGAATAGAAATGCAGTCACTACAGATATTAGCTTAGCTGACATATCTAAAGCTATCCCCTGCATGTGCAGTACACTGGAGAAGAATCACCCTGCAATATCACAGAAAGAAGTGTTATCTAGTGCATCTGTGTACTTATGGATTAATTACTTTTCTGGTCAGAAAAGTTTTCCCCTTAAGAGGCTGACCGAGGCTTCTGCTTCAAAACTAGAAGCTGACCTCTATGAAAAGTTTGTGAGCTACAGCAGCTGCAGCCCAAGCTGCTAAACCACTCATCTGGTGCTTATAGCCTACACTGACTTAGTGGTTACTTACTTTGGGTGCTTATACTTCTGCTTAACAGCTTGCAGCTGGCAATGGGGAGCATCAAGGCATGCTTTATGCAGATCAGTCAGGCAAGGCACTATCTCACTTAATGAATATCCAGTGAATGCAGCAAGTGTTTCCGGCTGGTCAGATAAGAAAAAAAGACAGTGTGACTCTAATGTAGTCAGCAGTCATCAAGAAGATGCATTTCCCATGGAAGCAGAAACCATTTTCACTACTACATCAGTGCTCACTCTAGATTCTTTAGGCATGAAAAAGATTCAAGTGTATTCTGCCACCAGTTTCACTCTAGGTCTTCCTTGGTGCCATGAGATCTGACAAGCTCCTTCTGATCTAAGCATGTAGCATCTGTTACATCTCTTCTGGATCCTGCTCTCTACTGAAGCTATTTCTCCAACACACAGCTGGAAGGTTTATTAAGGCTTGTGTTAAAGCAGCCACTCAGAGTAATCCCTCAAGTAGACACATTCAATTCCCCCTCTACCTCCCAGAAAGCCCCTGTATTGTATCTGGTGAAGGAGTTTTGGACATTAGCAAGGCCTTGATGTAAATGAGCAAGACAGCACAATCCCTCCCATTTCAGAGAAGAGGCATGATATTTCAGGATTACTTAACACTTATTTATCACATAGTCCCATCAACTCAGGAACAGCTACTCATCCTAGGATTTCAGCCTTTATAACAATGTACTTTGCAGTTACTCCTCCCTACTTCTCAGCTCAGTTCTAACGAAACATAAAATAACAAAATGCTTGATCTGATCATTAGCATACAGTTTTTCTTACCCAGAAAGATCTGTTCACTGTATAGTTTGCTAGACAGTAGGCTGCTGCAGCAATTTGTGAAGGAAGGTACTTCAGAAAAGGGTCAGCTTGAAGGAGGCTCAGCTCTGCAAGATACTGAACAAGAAAATCCAAAGTTTTCAAAAAAGAATGAACCTTGGTAGTACAGTCAGTCCAATATAGCAAGCACTAAAGTTTGGCAGGGGACTCAGTATTGTGTAAAAAAGCAGGGGTTACATATCTGTGAGCAGAATTAGCATTCTAGTCCTGTTGATCTCCCAAGAGATCCTTTTGTGTGTTTCAGGGAGGACAGAAAGACCAAGTTTTGCCAAAGCCTAAACAACCTACACAGTTATCTGAAGTTCTGGTCCCATCATCTGCTCTGACATAGAGACTTAGAAAACCCAGGTTTTGTAAAAATAACAAAGCCACACTCTTCCCATCCTCTAAGGCACTTCTTTACATGGGTGGACCCCACCTGGAGATTAGGGATAAATGGACAGCACTAAGAAGCACAACTTGGGCTCTGTTAGATTAGAGTCACAGTAGAACCCTATATCCTTTGCAGAGAAGCAGCAGGTCAGATGTTTTACTATAAGCCTGCAATTTCTATTAAGGGTTGCCTAGTCCAGGCAAGTGCCATGCAGCTATGCAGCCATATTGTGTGCCATTATGTAGGAATATGCAGTAGCACCAAATCCAGGACAGAGTTGCTAGACAGCCACTGTCAAAAAAACACCAGATTACTACCATGTAATTGCCTAGTCAGTGATTTATCCAGACATATAGGCCATACCTAAGACTTCCATGACACATTTATCCAGAAATCTCAGTACACAAGCCACAGGCTACAAACATCCAGTTTTAGGCTTGTTGCAGTCCCAGATAAGACTTGGTATGACAAAAATAGCATTTTAGAGCATAACAGTTGCTCTCTGCTGAGATAGCTTTATGAAATGCAAGCATTGTTCCTTTAAGGATCACTTTTCCCCTCTCAGTTTCAAAAGGCAGATAGTTCTTACCCTTGCAAAGTTCTCTGTCCTCATACAGACTCCACAACTCTGAATATACTGAAGGAGGAACTGGTTGATGGTTGGGGCTGTTAGGTCAAAACCTAGCACTTTGAGAAGCAGGTGTTCCATTCTTAGCAGCTGTTTCTTTGTGTAGGTATCATCTGTTATATAGACAAATTCATCCACTTCTGGTGGATAGATCTCTTCATACTTCCTGAAAAAGGAACATAGAAGCCACATTTGTCAGCTTGAAATTTATAGTAAAAGAAAGCTTTCTGCTGGACCTATGAGCATATAACAGTACTAAGACTTATGCAGAGCTCTAATTTCAGTTGTTCCTCCAGGCTAACTAACAATTTAGTTTCAAATTGGGCAAATATGCCAGGAGGAACTCCTAGTCACAAGCCTAGATAGAAGCACACATTGTTAGCTTTTGAGTAACAGCAAGCTTTCAGTAGGAAAGTCTCAATAACACAACACACCCCAGACAAAAAACCCATGCACTAAGCTATGTTGCTTACCTTGTCTACTTAAAATGGTTGAAGGCTAATTGCAGATTGCAACTGTGAGTATACTGCAGCCTTACCAACTAGGAGCCTAACACAGCAGTGTTTTCACTCCTGCTGTTATGGTTACAAGGTTTCCCCACTACAGCTCCTCACATCAAACATTAAATGTTCAATTTTGCTAGTACCAAAGTAGGCAAAGCTGCTAATCTTAAGACATCATGGGAAGCTATCTACTACAGCAACCTTCTTTCCTTACTTTTCTGTGAGACTAAGTCCAAAAATAAGTTTTACCTCACCAAGATTTCAGGAGATGAGACACTTACGCAGCCAGAAGAATCGCTGCTGTTCCTACAAGCTGCAGCTTCCCTCTGAGAACAGACATGCAGGAAAGAAACCTGTCCAAGAAGTTCACCGCCAAGTACAAAGTCTCTGTCCGAAGTTTATACTCTTCCCCTACTTCCACCAGCCAGTCTACCAAGATGGCACGCATTCCTGTTGTGATATCTGGCTGCTTCTTCATGTAATAGGGCTTAGGCCTGAATCTTACCTGTTTGGAAAGAATTGAAGAATCAGGATGCTCACACCAGAGAGAACCATGGATTGCTAAGCTGGTTAACATTATTTATACTTACACTAAAAGGAGCAGCAATTTTTCCACTCTTAATAACTACTACAACAAGCTACAATTATAGTGCTAGTTGTATTAATTACCAGGTATTGGAATCTTTAGAAAGTAGTATTTCTACACTGAAGAGATAGACAGAAGCTACTGTATCAGCAGTAGAACAGTAAAAGACTTCCTGGACTACAGAGAGCCTTTGCCATCCAACAACTGAGTCATTCAGAAGGACCTGAAAATGAACAAATTACATTTCCCCCCCCCCCTCTCTTCCTATTAGGAGACTGCACTTCACTACTCTGACACAAAGGTAGGAAAAACTACCTCTATAGCAAGACAGTTCGCAGTGAGATCACATCAAACTGCTTTAGTACTTTTTCAACATTCTACTCCTACTTGCAAGAATTCTTCATCGCAAAGAGTCAAGAGATGCTTCAAATGTAGGAAATTTCCGGAATACAGTAATCCTGAAAGATTTTATCACTGACTATATGCTGCCTTCAGAGATGACTTTTACTATTTGCTTTCTGTGCTTTGTAGTTCAGTGGCAGCTTTGGGCTATCCTGGGGCAGTCATACATCTCTGCAATACTTTAGCCCATCACAGAGACCACAAATACCTATAAGCTTCTTACAAGCCACTCACTTCAGCCTCTCGGAGGTACTGGTGGATGTCTTCTGCGTACTCTCCCACAGTCAGAGTTACAACATCTTCCATGTGATCCTCAGGCTGGGACTGAAAGGATGTGTCCACTATCATAGGAGATCCTAAGAAGTAGTAGGAAGCAGCAAGACATTTGTGTAATTAACCTCTTCACTGCCTCCTGGTATTTTTAGCTCAGAAGTGTTGTGCCTCATGTAGACACAACCCAAGTTACATTGAAGTGTTATTTATGTAACATAAGCTACTCGCTAGTTTACCAGCATCATAATTCATAACCACCTTACATGTGGTTGTGCTATGGATACCATCTGAGTAGTAACAGGAGTTACCTGAACTCAGATCCAGCAGCAGGTGAATACTGGATGTCATTGCACTAGTATCCAGTTCACACTGGCTTGATTCCAGCTTGTCAGACACTTGGCAGCTGTAGTTTTCTTTATCTTCTGCATCATTTATGTAGTTAGTAAACCCTTGCTTCGAAGCAGCATTGAACATGCAGTTAGGCACTTCATCTTTTCCAAATGAAGGGATGGTGTTTTCAGAGCCAGAGAAGTGCTTGGTAACAGCGGCACCCTGAAGCAGAGCACACAGTAATGCTGTGGGAGGGCAACTCAGGAAGAAAGCAGCAAGTGCCACTTGTTTTCAAAAAGAAAATCACTTTCCTTGCTTAACAGACACCAATAATGCAGAAATTCACAGGAAAAGCCACCAGCTACAATTGGTGCCTCAGAGGTACCACTTGTTTCTGTCTTGCTGCGACAGACTCCTCAGAGAAAGAGTGAGTGAAAGTTAGGAATGGGGGGAGCAGCCCCCCAGTCAGTGCCTATCACCAAGGAGAATGAGGATGCTGCTCAGTTCTAACAGCGCTGGAAGTGCAAAATCTGCTCCACGTTCAGTTCTGGCAAAGAGCAGCTGCAAGTGCAGCAAGTTAACTTAACAAAAGTGCTCAGGCATTGCCACAGACCTATGAAGGAGTTCACCGGCATGCAGGCACTTCAAGCAGAGTTAAAAAACTGAAGTTTGAACTTTTGAGCTCACAACACCTAGGGACTACCTGTGACCAGGCTATAATCCTTTGCATCATCTACTACCAGTAAGCCACAAACTGGGCTAGAAGCTTTACAGTTCACAACCAAGAAGAGTTTGTGTACATGTATCAGCTGCTATTCTAAGTTCTGTAAGTCAGCACAGTTACATTTTCCTTGCCACACCAAGACTCCAGAAGTGCCCAAGGAACAGAAAGGCAGAGAGACAACCTGCCATAAACTTGAGCTTCTTGAAGGCTCCGGCACCCTGAACGAAGCATGGCCAGCACACAGCAGTGGGACCTTCGAGTAGGCATTAGCGAACAGCCCTTTTTAAAGCAGCCCGTACGCTCACCTGTGCGGCGGGCCGCTGCTGCCGGTTCTCCGTGAGCACCCCCAGCACGGCCCGCCCGCCGCCGCTGCTGCTGCTGCTGCGGGGGGCTGCGGGGCACGGCTCCCGCCACCCCACCCGGCCCATCGCACCCGTGCGGCGCATGGCCGCCCCGATCTGCCGGAGTAGAGAAAAAAAAAACCCCACAACTTAAATTACGTCGGGGGGCGGGGCGGGGGGGGAAGAAAAATCCTCTAAAACACCACAAATATTTGGTGACCCCTCGGGCACTCCGTCCCTCTCTCCCGCCCCGCTGCCGGGGAGCCCGCGCCGCGCCGCCCGCCCGCCCGGCTCGCCACCGGCCCCCGGAGGAAGTCCCACCGCCCAAGGCCACGGCGGCCGCCTGGCGCCCCTATATAGGCGGCAGGAGGCGGCTGTAGGAGGCTGTAGAAGGCTGTAGGAGGCGGCTGTTGGCCGCGACCCGTTGGCCCAACCCCCGGCGCGCCGCCACCCTCGCCCCGGCACAAGTGGCGGGTCGTCATGGCAACGCCGGCGGGGCCCGCCCCGCGCCGTGCCCGCGGAGCGCTGGGCCGCGAGTGGGAACCGGGCCGGGAGTGTCCCACGGGCCGGGAGCTGAGAGTGCCCCAGGAGCCCCGACCTGCGAGTGTCCCACTGTTAAGTGCCTGAGCAGCGCTCAGCTGTCCGCCCTGGAAACGCAGAGCTTTACAAACGCAGAGGTTCATCCAGTGCTCCAGAGCTTTTCACCGGTGATTTGTGGGTGACACCAGCTGTTGTGCTGGGGAACCAGATAAGGTTTCAGAAATTATCTTGGCGAACTGAAAAAAAAAAAGTTTTGGAAAATCAGGATGCAAGGTCAGAGCCAGTGGCTGCAGAAATGCAGGATAGGGAACAGCCAGGTAGGGAGCAGCTCCATGAAGAAGAATGCAGAGGTTCTAGTGAACCTCAGTCTGAGGATGATTCTCCAGGCTCACAGCTGTCCTAGCATGAACAAATAGGAATATAGCCTGTGTGGCACATAAGCCTTCCATAAGTCCATAGTGAAGACAAAAAAGCAAGCAGTACAGCAGCTGAAACCTCAGCATGAGATTTAGGTTAGATACCAGAATTGTGATGCCCCACAAGGGACAGCATGGGCAGTTTGGGGATTTCCCTTTCTGCAAATCTATAAGAGCAAATTAAAGACATTTTTGTCAAAACTGGCTGTGCCTTGGCAGTCATGTAACTTTTCGAGATGCTCTCCAATGTACTTGAAATGTAGGAGTTATTTGGATATATCAAGCGGGGTCTTATGTCAGAATTGGTTTTTGCAGTTCTTGTGATCCAGCCTGTATTTTTAGCAATACAGGAAGAAAAAAATTAAATTTTTCCATCAAAGCAAAAATTTTATTTCACTTCAAATTACAATTGAGTTTTTCTATTTCAGGAACATCAGGTCTCTAATTATATTTTAAGTAGTTGACACTATTCTTCTGACCTTAAATCAGTACTAGTTGAATAGTTTCAAAATCTGCTTTGAAAGGAATGGAAATCATATATTCAATAGTAAAATATTAAAATATAAAGGAATAAGTCAGGAGACTCATTGCCTCAGGACATCAATGAGATCATGGCTCTAGGACTCAAATCCTGAAGAACATACATGTCCCTGATGCCCTAGTTACACATCTGTTTGCATTCAGCATGGTCTAGGCCTGCTGCAGACAAGGACTGTCCTGCTCCCAGCCACCCACTGCTGCTGCCACCCTTCTCCTGGCACAAGGATTTGTGTTGCTGTGAGGCAAACTAAGGACCTAGTCCACCTCAAGACTAAAACAGCTGCAACAACGATGACATGGCATTGTTACTGGCAGGGTCCATCCTCTGAGCTTGGTTTCTAGACAGCTTCATGAACTGTAGGTCCAGCACAAAAGAATTTATGAGACTGCATCAGAAAGGCAGTGGGGGTGGTGCCATCTCTTGTCTTTATAGGCCTAGTGCTCCTTGACTGAGTAATTTTAGGTGCTGTTTAATTTTTCACAATTTAAAAATGTTATCTATTCTTTGTCAGCATTGAAAATACCAGCTGTTTCTTTTCAAGGGTTCTGCCTTTGGAAGTGTCAGAGCTGGTTTTTATTAATTTTCAGTAAAAGCATCTAGGTATGATACTGAGATAGATGAAACATTATATAAGTACATATTTTCAGATAGGTAAATGCTGTTTGTGAAAACTACCTGCAGCTTATAAAAATAACCTTATCTCTGCCCAAACCTATTTTTCTAACTGCTCAGTCTCTCCATATGGTATGTCATGAGGAATGTTAGAATTTGGTAGTTACAGGTCTAACATTTCACTCGCATTTATAGAAAGATCACATGTCACTCCTAGCCTAATGTGTGGATGGAATTTATTTACTAAATTCATCCTCAGTTAGTGAACATCCTTTATGTCCAAATGCCCATTATATCTGTATTCCATTTAGACATAAATGAAGAACCTTGGCTACCCAACATATGACTGATTCATATTTTTATATATGAGCAGCATATGGGTATCCTCAGTAGTCATATAATACATTAATGTAACCGAAAAGCCTCTCAAATAGCTTTTAATGAGGTTAGCTAAGCTGCAGTTTCTCAGGAGCTTTTTGAAACAGCCCAGTATGGATTTATACCTGAGAGAGACCAGTGAGCTTTGCCAGCCACTACTTAATTGTAACAGCAGATCAAAAAAAGCTTTGGGCTATTAATCATTTACTTCTGAGCTTCCCTGTGTATGCTTGAGAGGAAATGGAAGCCTTCCTGAGTGGACTCCTTAGGGCTTCATGCAGTAATCGCTATCTTACTGATGATTTCTAGGAAGACAGAGAAGTCAGAGCAATTCCTGATGTGGTGAGGATGCCACCTTTGTGACTCTGGAAAAGGCAGTGTTAAAGGGCTCTGTCTCCATTGCTTTTGAATCTTTTCTAACTCCTTAGTTCTTTCTTCTTTTTGCAGTTTTTGCTTCAAAGGTTGACATTTCCACCTTTGGTGCCTTTTTCAGTGAAAGGGTCTTCCCTTCTTCCATGCCATGGGAACAGGCACTGGCTCCTACTTTCCTCTCTGAGGACCACTTTTTATTCCCAAGTTTTACACAGCTCTGTACAGGCCTTTAGTTCATGATCTGGGGGCATGGATCCCTCTGTCACAAATCGAACCACTGTCAGCTGTCCCCTTCTCTCTTCACCCTTTGAAACGTCTTTTGGTGCCTAGTGTGTTTTAATCCCTAGGCTTTCAGCTTGGCCTAAATAGCTATTGGGCCTGCAGCTTGTAATCTTCATCTTCACTGGTAATAAAACAGCCATAGTCTTATAAATATGTGTAAGTGTAAGATGAGAAGCAGTTAATGGGGAAGACTGTTCCAACTTCCCAGCCTTGTTCCTCTAAGTCTCATATTGAATTAAAACATAATATTCATATAGAAATACCAATTCAGGCAGGTTAGGTACAGAGTTACAATGACCTTGGCCAGGCCACATTCAATATTTGGCAACTGTTTCCAGACCAATGTACCAAGCAATCACACAGCAGGTCTGCACGTGCCGCAGACCCTTCTGAGGTCAGCTTCCTTGCAGACCAACAATGGAAGTCTCCTTCCATAGCAAATTTGATGCACAGCTGCATGACACCCTGGAAAATGTGTTGTGGGAGCAGTTTTTGAGTTCAAAAAGCTTCTAAAAAAGATTATTAAATCTCCCTGACAGCAAGAACAGTGCCTGGACTCAGTGATCTGCAAGGTCCCGTCATGACCTTGTTGTATGATCTTAAAGTAGCAAAGCAGTGAAGAACATGAATTCTCTTCTTTCACATGGCTGTGATTCCTGGGGTTGTGAATAGTCCCCTGACTGCTGTGTGTTTTGATTATCATACCAGTAAATTAATTCCACATTATTTCAGAATATATAGAGTTTATCTTGAGTTTCAGTGTTTTTCTGAACTAACAGAATCAGAAAAATGTTTGAGAAGTAACACATTAGTCAGGGCTCAGGAGCTGTTGGCCAAGGCATACAAAAAAGACCAAGACAAAGTCTTGGTTGAGCCACCAACTCTCCACATATATTAGATAGATCCTGTCTCTACTGGATATTTAGCATAGGCCAAAACCAGCACTGAAGTCCAAGCTTACCTAGTATTCTTCTGCATGAAAGCCCACAGTGAACAGTGAGTTTGGACAACTCTGTAGCCCAACACAAAAAAGCCCTGTGCACCCAACCACCTTAACAGATAGGAGCACATATCACTGGTAGTGGGCAGTCACAGACAGTCTGTGTTACGTGGCTTATGATAGTGCATAAAAAGGGGCAGAAAATCTACACTACATAGAGTTCAGTCATGTCTCTTGTACAGTTGTTAGTGCAGCTCTGACACGATCCCTGCTGCAGCTCAGGCTCATGGCAGATTCTGCTTTTCAACAGTTTGTGAGCATAATCCAAAGGTTAACATGACCAGGTTTTCTGAGCCTGTATTCCTAAACATAGAAGAAATGGTCTGAGGATCAGAATTGTTTCTGCACGTGACCTTCCAGAAACAAAAGGCCATAATTCAAAGAGGTTGTCAGGATGCAATCAAATTAGTAATCTGCTGCCTAGTTTCCTCTAATCTTCTTGTGTTTCTCCTTTTGCTGTTCCTTAACTTTTCCAAATGCCCTTACCTTTGCAAAGCTACACTTGCCCAAATGAAAAAATAGAAGAAAACCAGACCTATAATTTATTCTGTTGACTTCACAGGCAAAATGAGGGCAGAAACAAAAAGGAAGAAATACTGTGTTTAATTTAGAGTTTTAAAACACTAAATTGCTTTTCTAAAATATTTTAGGAAAGTTTTAGAAAAATAGCTATGTTCTGAGTCCTAGAACATATAAAATATATTGAGATGCTTATAACTTCTTTTTTTAACTAACCCTTAATCTAAACTTAATGGTGCAGGTTGTACTGATTATATAGTGTTAACTGGTATCATTTAGTTAGGGCTACATATATGCTTGTCAGCTGAGGCTATGTATATTTACCTGTAATTCACAAGATTATAGGCAAAGTAAAGTTGTTTCTTCCAATAGACTTATTTCTTTAAATTGTTGGTTATGCACACCTGATATATTTTAAAATCTGTTTCCCCTTTACACTGCTTCCATGAATGATATCTATATGACTTTAGTTTGTAATGCATCTGTATTCCTTATGCTTCTTTAGAAAAATACTTTATATTTGCCTTTTTGAACCATATAGTGATCAAATTTGCTCTTGTAAATTTGCCAGTGTTCTCTTTTAAGGTTAACTAGATTTCATGCGCTAAACTTTTCAGTTATACAAAGAAACCCCAATTAATCTGCCATACACAAATAATTTTACATTGGACAAAACTGTTATTTCACTGTGTATATTAGGGCTCTGCTTCCATACTAACTTTTGTATATTTTTAAATATGCTGACTTTCTAAGATCAGTTAACTCCAAGGCTTAAAGTTAAAGCTTTCTTCCCAAACAGAGGCCTAAATTAATAACTTTTTCTCATTATGTGTATGATAGCAGATTATCAAATCTGAGAGCCGAAATTTAACTGGAAAGTGACTTTCCTCAAGAAAAATCATCAATCAGTGGGAATGGTTCACATTTCTTTGCTTGCAGGATCAATCAAGCAGGCTATTTTGTTAGATGGAGTGCTATGTGACAATTTCTGATTCTTGCTATACTGCATACCACTATTGCACATATATTAAATGTAAAGTGGGCAGGAGGGGGGACAATAAACTTATGACCTCTGTAAGTAGAATGCTCCTGAAAATCCCTTCTGCAGAAGAGCCCAGAGACAACCATGTGAAGCTGGTGTAAGAGGAGCTGTGATGATCCCAGAGCAGCCCTCTAAAGCAGATGTTCCCCAGATGTTGAATGTGTTCAGAGTTACAGTGTACAGTCTGTGTTCTTGGCAAATGCTGTGCAAGGTAAGATGTGAGATTTGCTTGTATTGTGCACATATTCATCCTCTATCTGCTGTAGAAAACAGAGTCCCAGGGTGTCTGTGTAAAGAAAGGAAGCAGCAACATATCCTGCATCCCAGACAGAGCCATAAGCATCTTGTTTCCTCTGCAGCAGAAGAACGCTTGCTTCTGTGCTTGCAGCCATGTTGTGCATGCTGTGGTTGATGCTGGGAGAAGCCTGATGCACTCTCCATCCTTATTATCTCTGTAGGTCTCCTGACCTTGGAGCACAGCCTGCCTGCAAATCCCATTGCACTCATGCTAGATAATAAAGGGACCCTTCAGCAACAATCCTTTGCTGCTGAGTCTCATGTCTCATAATAGGCAGAGCTGACCTTAAGGAGCTACCAAAGTGTTACAGAGCACCAGCTGATGCCCACAGCAGGGAGGCAAAGCCTAAAGCCTTGAGCAGATGCAAGATGTTTGGGGTTGTAACAATCCTAATCAGAAAACCAGTTAGTGATCCACAAGGAGTGCCTGAGCAAGCACAGGCCAGTGCTTGTCCTTCAGGCCTGTGCTGGGCTGCACATGTCTCCTGGCCACAGTGTAAACTCAGCTGGGTGATGGTAACAGAGGAGCCTGCGAGCAGCTCCCACTCCATGTTGCTGATTACACCACCTGTGTGGCCTTTCCCTTATCTTAAAAAGGAGCAGCAGATTCTCATGTGAACATACTGCTGCTTGATAAAAGATATGATGAATACAATAGGTTTTGTCTAAGAAAATTATATAAGAGGTCTGAAAACCAAAATGTCAGTGAACCTTTCTGCAGATGAGATCTGTACCACATGCCCTGAGCAGCGGTCTGTAAGATGCTGCACAGCTCAGGGCTCCCAGCACCTGAAGGAGTGTAAGACTGCTTGTATTCTTTCTCTTTCTTGTGTTAGCTCCAGAAAATGGTATTTTAAGCAATAGCTTATGGAGTCTGAGTGCCTTTCTTACTGGAATCATAAGATACACTAGCCTCAGTGCCTTGTACTGGAGGGTATCAGCAGAATAGCCTGAAGTTGACCCAAAAAATGTTTCTGAATCAAGTGATGTAACAGGTGACAAATACTGCTCTAAACATTTCCAGCCTTTGGGTCACTTCTCCTCAGCAGTCTTGGGTTGTTTCTGCTTGCTTTGTGACTACGTAGGATGCCCAGTACCACTGCAGTTACTACCATTTCCCCTATAAGTACAAGAAAATGAGGTTTTTCAGTATCAAAACAATAATGGAATATAAGCTATATCCTTTAGTATTGTATCTGAAAAGAAAACATCAAGCTTATAATCAAACATTTCTGCTGTCCATATTTTATTCCCTTACAAGCTTCTCTGTATCATAAAGCAGCTGGTAGCATGCTTTAGCCCTGTGCATGTTTTAAATTAATGTCCTTCAATGAACGTTAATATCTCAACTCTGCTTTTCATTTCAGAACAATACAAGAAAATACCCATAACTTTGACAGAACCTTGAAATAATACTGCATAATTCAGAAATAGACATTTATGAATTCTTCAAATCAGTCTCTTTAATAACCACCTAGCTTCACTGCCAGGTCCTTCTGCCAGATATTCAAGTGCATACTGAAATGTCCTTGTTGTAGGTCTGTAATAGGTATGTCTCAGTCAGTCCCCTAATTTATCATCCCTATACCTGCAGCATCTGTTACTCAGCTGTTATTGACAGCCACTGTTAATTTCTACTCAGAAGCTGACAGTTGAAAAGTTCCAAAAGAAACTCATGTTCTACCTTGATGATCCCGTGAAAGCTGACTTTTGGGCACTGCCTCTTGGGTTACAAATGACAGACAAGTTCTCAGAGTGCCGCATCTGGACAGAAAACCAATCATATCCTGGGCTGAATCAAAAGCAGTGTGGCTATCAGGTTTAGGCAGGTGATTCTGCCCCTTTGCTCTGGTGAGAACCCACCCGAAGTACTGCATTCAGCTCTGGGGTCCCCAGCACAGGAAGGACATTGACCTGTTAGAGCAAATCCAGAGGAGGCCACCAAGTTGATCAGATGGATGGAGCACCTCTCCTATGAGGAAAGGCTGAGAGAATTGGGATTGTCCAGCCTGGAAAAGAGGTCTCAGGGTGACCTAACTGTGACCTTCCAGTACCTGAAGGGAACTTACAGGAAAGATGGGGAAAGACTATTTACAAGAGCATGTACTGACAGGTAAAGGGGGAATGGATTCAGATTGAAAGAGAGTAGACTTAGATTGGGTATTAGGAAAAGAATTCTTTACTATGAGGGTGGTGAGGCACTGGAATAGGTTGCCCAGGAAAATTGTGGATGCTCCATCCCTGGAGGTGTTCAAGGCCAGGCTGGATGGGGCTCTGATCAACCTGGTCTAGTGAAAGATGTCCCTGCCCATAGTAGGGGGATTGGAACTAGACGATCTTCAAGGTCCTTTCCAACCAAAACCATTCTACGATTGTATCATTGAAAGAACACTTAATTTGTTGTGATGAGTTCTACTTGTTTGTGTTAGTAATTAAAATGTCTGTATATGTATAAAGCAGATGAGTTTTGCATGCGTGACTACTTGAAGATCAACTACCTGTAGCAAAAGCTGAGGCCAAATTTATAGCAATAGCAACAGTAATCTTGGAAAATATTTTTCTATCTTTGTTGTTTGGAAAAGTAGATTCAATAATCAACATGTATCGTGTTGTGAATGCAAAGGCTATTCATGCAGGCCTCAGCTCAGCAGAGCTCTGAAGTACCACTGTAAAAGCTGCATATTAGATGTTGACACAGTGGTGATGACTTTGGGACTTTTCACATGCTCAAATTTATACTGCAAAAGTTTGCTCCAGCTAAACTACAGGATGTGAGCAGAACTAGTCACTATGATTGAATCATTTTAATACTTTCCTTAATAGAATAGCAGTTTGATATGGGATTTCCTTTTCAACTTATAATAGAAAGAATTCAAACACTAAAACTTTCAGATCTTATCTTTCAGTAATTCAGCTTTTTTGATATTTCAAGAATTTATTTCAAATTAAATTGAAAATCTCTGTTGAAGGCATGAACAATCTCTGAACAAAAGCAATGCATATTTTGGTTTGGGAGGGAATGATCAAAATTACAACTATTTAGCAGAATGAATCTTGACAAGTAACTGTTGCTTTGCATGCAAGATTCAGCATTGCTGGAGTCTGGCAGCATTTTATCTAAACTGGGAGAGAGGTTGTCCTCTGAACTCTGTGCATGATTGCATTAACAATCATGTTAAGTACATGATTTCATGCCACTATGCATGAAATAGTGAGAGATTAGATAGAGGATGGCTCAACAGAGCCATTGCCTGGTGGATTCGTGTCCCTTGCACTCTTTCCCCATGTTCCCCCGGAAGTCAGTGATTAGATTCATCAAAACTGTTAGATGAGCTACTTAGATATCAGGCCATCAGTGTGAATTCCATAACCTGTGAAGCAAATAGGCTGTACTGAACTGATCATACCTGAAGCACTGAAGTCTCACTGTTTTCAGACTAAAGAAAAATATAAATATATGGCTGCTTGCAACAATGCACTGTTTGTCACAAACTGTATACCAGGATTATTAGTCTTATGGCCAAGACAGTGTATTGAAAGAGGAAGCAGAAGTAGCCATATTCTTCCCTTACTTAGAGAGTTTCCCTGCCTTTTTTCTTTGGTTTAATTGGAATACTGTGTGGTTTCTCCACAGTGTAGTGGAGAAATTTTAGTTGGCCCTTGATTACCTAAGTAAATCAGTTAATGACACTTGCTCATTGCAATTACACTTTCCCATTGCAATTATCTGAACTCTGCTGTTTCAAGTCACCTATAATGTATTTGTGTTCATAATCACAGTATACTGCTAATGTTTGTAGTAGATGTGTGGTACATCACAGCTTATGTACATACACAGCATCTGCTGTTTAATGTCATTGAGCTCACACGTTCTTACTGCTTACTGCATGCTTTGCTAGTGATAAATGATAGCCATTTTTCTCTACCACAGCCAAGAACAGAGATTAAAACTGTAGATACCAATCTGATCTCACAGGTCACAGCTTGTCTGTGTACCCATTTTATGTTGTAACTGATAGCAGTAAAAGATCTTTTATCAACCTTGTTTATTTATGTCTGTGATTCACGGTGATGACGATTTATAGAGCACCTGTAATTGCAAGTGTATACATCTCATAAAAATGCAATGCAGAGCTGCAAAAAATGACCCTGTGGGAGGGAGAGATATTAAAAGACTAGTATGAATAAAAGAAATCCTAACAGCACGAATAAAGAAATCCAAACAATAGGATAATCTAATTACTAAATATAGAGCAAATCTGTACCTAAACATTGGAGATGGGTAATTAGGAGGGGAAAAGAGGGGTCTGGAAAATTCAGCACATCTATTTTACATTGTTTAAGATTTAAAAAGCTTATTCATGTAGTCATATATGTTCTTTAGCTTGCTTACATTATTCTTGCCTACATCTTGGAAATCTGAGAAGATTTGAGATCACAATTTGAATTTCCAAATTCAATCTAGTGGAGAATAACTTCATAATGTAGAAAATGTAATGATTTTAATAGGGAAAACCAATGTCTACATATAAAAAGAAAGTAGCAAAAAATAGCAAATGCAGCAAGGGATGCAGAACAGAATAAATAATAATAATTTTTAAAACTGTAGGTTTTTATTTAAAAAACCCAACAAAACAAAACAAAGAGAGGTGCTTTTAAAGGTAGAGATTTAAATATCTTAACATCTTACTAAGCAGAAGACTGAAAGATGACAGGATTGCATTAGGATTCCCCTGGGAAGAAGATAACAAGCCTGAGAAGACCATTTATTCTAGCAGACATGGAGATAATACGATTCAGTGATGGGTACCTGAAAATAGTCAGATTCCAATTAGACATAAAGCAAATGTTTGTAACACAACCCATTACAGCAAGGCCCCAGGGGAAAGCAGGATGTCTTTCAAGGTTTTCAGTATGCCTTTATTTAAGATATACATTATCCGAAAAACATACGTGCTACCAGACTGTATACTGGAGTAACTGGGGAAAACCAGAATTTGGTATGCTAGTAGATAAGAAGGTCCATGCAATGATCTAACAGACCTTTTGGCCTCTAAGATCCAAGCAAGTCTTCTCTGAAAATTAGTTCCTGTAGACCTGTTTGGGCTATAGCATCATAGACTACATGACCCCATAAGCTTTCATCCACATGTTTTTCTTTACCTAATTTCCTACAGTGGAAGCAGGTCTTTCCTCAGAAAACATTGTAAGAGAACTGCAAACTCTTTCCTCCGTTTTTACTCTGGACAGTCAAGAGATTGGTGTCTGTTCTCCTGTCCTCCAGATGCTGCCTTCTCCCGGTTTCCATCCTTCCCTACTTTCCACCCCAGAAGCCACCCATGTCCTGTTCTCAGGTAGTTAATGAGCATCCATAGGTTGACTCTAAAGTCTGGGGGAACTTTACCTCTGATATCTTCCCGAAAAGAAATAGACATCTGAGAAATGAGCAAACTAGCCATTTTAGAAAAGTCGTTATCTGTTAAAACAGCCCAGGACTCTAAAGATTAATTTGTTAGCCAGAAAAAAAAAAGTTTCTGTTTATCTCTAGCTCACAGACTAACCACTGGGATACTGATAAGATAGCGAGAAATAAATGCCTTTCTTGAAATAGAATATACTATCAGAGACAGTACTTACAGAACTCTCATTTACTGAATTTAGATCTCCTTTTAATGTCTAGCATATGTATTCAGACTTTCTTGTTTTGTTTTTTATACTTGCTTAGTGCCAAGAGAGTAGAGAGCTTTTATTTTTTTACCAGCTTTTTAGGGTTTCAGATCTTATTTTCAGACACAAATGCATGGTGGCCCTTTTTCAGCACTGCAGAGAGCTTTGTACCTGATTGTTGCAGTGATCTCAGCACTAGAGTGATGGAGACATGGATCCCACTGTTTTGGGGTGAATAAGGCAGCCTTTGGAGCCCGATATACCAAAACAGGACATAAATGTCACTGTTTTCCTCTCCTCCTGTAATTACTGTCTCCCTGTTGTTCATTTAACCTCAGTATTCCTTTTGGAACATTGTAATGATCCAATCTCTGTCGTGGCAGATCAGCCCCAGCAGGCAGGGCCAGCTCCTCTGCATTGCAGTCCCGCCCAAGCTCCGTACTGACATTCCCCTTCCCCAGGGTCCCTCCCCAGCACACGGTGCCAATGTGGTTATTTGGCAGTCCCTAAATAGGCTCTTTCACCAGAAGCCATCTGAACATGGTTGGTTCTAGATGCCAGTGAGCATCTTTAATGTATGCAAACATTTTCCTTTCAGCTTCCCAACATCTGGCTGGAAATGTCCAGAAAGGCTTCTCCTCTGCTGCATGCCTGTGAGACGGTGATGTACTGAAGTCTTCGAAAGTTAATTAGTATGTAAATAACCAACAGGTTACTTTGCTACCTGATTCTTTTCCCACATTTATTGGCATGACACAAGGAACTCTTAATTTCACTTTGGGAGACTTTCAGCTCTGATTTATGTATACGTAACATCCAGGGGATCAGGTCCTACTCTTTTTAGGTGATGCTCTTTCTTAGATGCTGGTTATGAAATGTATTAGTAAAACATTCATAATCTGGAGAAACTGAGCTGAACAGAATTCCCAATTTGCTGGAAATTATGACTTTTTGAAATGTCTTGTTTTACTGAAGACATAATGTTATTTTCCAATGAAATAGTGTTTGCATATAAAAATTAATATGCAAAACTTATTTTTAATTTTTGAGAACTTAATTTCAAATATTTTTAATGTTGATTTCTTTAATAAAATACCTATTATAGTATATAATGTGCACTACCACAAACAAGTATACTAATATGCATATAAAGGAAATATTCTTGTTATTTTAATTTTACTCTAGAATCATGAAGATAAATTACTACTTTGTGGTTGGACAGAATACCTTCTCCAGATTCTGTGTGCACTGAAATTAATCAACCTGAGATATGATATTAAAAAAAAAGCCATTTCAATTATTAAAATTAAAAATTAAACATTCCATCTATTTTGTAGCGCTACTATTCCTGATCTGTCATGAAATACTTAAAAATAATAAATGAAAATGCATAAAGTCAAATATGAAGGAGTTTCAAAGTTTTCTGAAATGAAAATATTCCAAAATGAAATAGATAAAGAAAGGTGTATAGGAATTTTCATTGAAGTAATATGATTTTGTGGGGGAAAAATGTGCTTGGACTAGTTTTAACCAAGCTTCTGGAAACTTTTTACAAAGACAGAGCAAACAGCCATTCATTTTGCAGTTATATAAGCTATTAGCAATACCAGGGCTTTCAAGGATCATGAATCACAAAGTCACAAAATCATTTAGGTTGGGAGGGACGTCATCTAGTTCATGCCCCTTGCTCAAGCAGGGTCAACTACAGTAGGCTGCCCAGCATCATGCCCAGTGGAGTTTGAATATATCTGCAGATTGAGACTCTACAACTTCTCTTGGCAATGCATTGCAGTGTTTGACTATTCTCACAGTTAAAAAAAGTCCTCTCCTGTGATCAGATGAAATTTCACATTTCAATTTGTGCCCACTGCCTCTTGTCCTGTCACTGGGCAACCCTGAGAAGAGCCTGGCTTCCTCTTCTTTATTCCCGTAGACTCATAGATGAGATTCCCCTGAGGTTTTTCTCCAGGCTGAACAGGCACAGCTCTCTCAGCCTCTCATGATCTGTCAGATGCTCCAGACCTTTAATCATCTGCATCGCCCTGTGCTGTACTCACTCCAGAGATCTGTGTCTTGTATTAAGGAGCCCAGAACTCGAGCAGGTGTGGCCTCACCAGTGCTGGAGTGAAGAGGACAGATCACCCACCTCGACCTGATGGCAACATTCTTCCTAATGCAGTGCAGGCAGCCACTGGCCACCTTTCCAACAAGGGTACATTGCTGGCTTATGGTCACCTTGTTGTCTACCAGAACCCCAAGACTGCTCTCTGTCAAGATGCCTCCCAACAGGTCAGATCCCAGCAAATACTGGTGCCAGGCTTGTTCCTCTCCACATGCAGGATTTGGCATTTCCATGTACTGAACTTCAGGAGGCTTCTGTCAGCCCATTTCTCCAGCCTGCTGAGGCCCCTCCAAAGGGCAGCACACCTGTTCTCTGCATCAGTCACTCCTCCTGGTTTTGCGTTTTGCAAACTTGCTAAGGGTGCACTCTTTCCCATTATCCAGGTTATTAATGAGGATGATAAAACAGGGTTAGTCCCAGTACTGACCCTTGGGGTACACTGGTAGTGACTTGCCTCCATCTGGACTTTGGGCTACTGCCCTTACTGGACTACTGTCCTTTCAGCCTTGCATTTCAGTCAGTTTTCAATTCGCCTCCCTGTCCCTTTATCTCACCCACGCTTTGCATGTGACAGAGTTGCCATTTCTTGTATCTTCACAATAGACACTGAAGGCTGCATGGATATGGCATATATCACATCACCTTCTGCCAGACTCAAGGTTTTAAATGCACCTGTGATTTCTGTCCTAAGGCATTGTAATAAACCTATCTATGCAGTTTTTTGGTACAGAAGGGATTCCCAAAACTCAAAATCAGTTGGGTACCTTCAAATCAAACTATATGGAAATGTGATAGTACAAAGTGCTGAAGGGATTTGTAAGTATTGAACAGGGCACTTCATAGTTGGGAACAGTGTGTTTCTTTAGAGCCAACTATATTTTTTGTTCAATTACTATATAAATATGACTTCTTTCAGAAAGTCTGGTTGAGGTTTTAAAATGTAATATAAAGCTCTTACAAGAATATGAAAATAGGTAAGAATAGGAATACATTAATAAGTACATGACAGTCTTCCAGCAGATCTGTGGTTCATCTAGTTGAACAGCCTACGTCGGGCAAGGACCAACACTTTATTGTTCAGAAAAATGCAAAATCCTTTCAAGTGCATATTATGTGAATACAGAAAGTGCTGCATCCTCATTATAGTCCAGATTTCTGGTCCTGATAGTGATCAGTGACATATTAATTGGAAAATTTTTAATTGTAGTCCAGATATGGAAAGTGTAGTATGTCTTGCTTGAAGAATTGTCTACTCTTGATTACAAATTTGAAATGTATGTTCTTTTTTAAGTGATGAGCACATCTCATTTTAAGCTTGGAGCCTAAAAGCTGAAAACCTGAGTAAGTCTCAAGAGGTGCCTTTCTCCCTGCTTGGCTATAAACAGACTCTTAACAGGTTATGTGAGATGGACACAATTTCTTGTGATTTTTTTTGTACTTAGAAGCACACTAATGTCTAATTTTTTCAAAGTCTAAAACTTAACTCTCAGTCTATGATATCTGATGGCAATGAGTAATATATACTCAGTATTTAGAAATTATACTGTTATAGTCAGTTTCCCATGTGGGAATGTTTTGGGTTCATTTCTGCTTATGTTGACAGGTCTAGTTTTGTCTTTGACCTGTTAAAAATGTATAAAGAGCATGAGAAGTTTGAATGGACTCCAGCTGAAGCCAAAGACTTGTTGCTTTCTTCTAAAACCTGGAAAAGGGCACTAATAGCTTGCTCTGTGTTCCCAGAAAGTCCAGCATCTCTGGATTTTAACACCACAAAAGATTTGGCAGTGTTTTCCCCTCTAACATGTAATTAGTTAATGTAATTAGGTTGCTTGTTATAAATACAAAACTGACATATTTTAGATATTCACATTTAGCCATCCAAAGCTATTGCATCGTTCAGAGAAATGTCAGAGTCATGCTGGGAATGCAATTAACCATTCTTTATTTTTGTTTATTGCCATTCAGAAGTTGTGCTCAGACACGGAGGGGGGAAAAGAGCCTCTCAAAGTATTAATTACAGAATTTATTAAAAGTATACAGAAGACTTGAAGCATGACCAAGCAAACACTCACTGTTTTCTCACCCTAGGAGAAGGGAGAAGAAAGAATTCCAGTGGCAGGGAGCTTAGTTGCTTTTGACAAGAAGGGAAACAGACCTCCCAATTAACTGTGCAGTTAAAGAAGGGTGAGCAGCTTGTTGCCAAACATAACCCCAGGGAAAACTCTAACTGCTGTAATCAAGGGAGTTATTTACCCAGTCAATAAAAACAGGCTGAAACAAATGGCATGACCCTGAATAACTGTGGTTTGAGCACAGGAAGTTACCAAGGAAGGTGGCTGCTGGCAGGTCGTTCCCCCCTCCCTGAGGAGCATGGGATGATGCAGGACTGAGGTGTGCTGTGTTATATGGGCAGTGATGGGCACTGAGCTTGGATCTCATCCTTGTGAAAGAAGAGAAAGGCAAACCGATTATGTCCATACACTATGAATATCCAAAGTGAAATTATGGCCCAAAATATCCCTAGCTATTGATCCAAGTCAACTTTCTGGCTACCAGGTGTTGAACTGGGCTGCACCATTTTGGGTTTTGTAAGGAACCTCAGGAGATTTGTGTCTTCATCTAAAAATGGCAGGAGACAAAATAAGGTCTTCCATTCATTGCAGCACTTACTGAGTTAGGACTTCATTAAACAGCTAGTCAGCCTCTTTCAGAACCTTGACATAATCTTTCAGAGTGCCCCAGAAAGGAATGAAAATCACTTGCACAAATCTCAGTCCAAAAGTGACTCAAAAAAGCAAAAAATACTATCTATGCCTTGGCTAACATTCAGAAACATACCTGTAAATGCCCCAGATTTAGAGTTCCTTGGTCAGTCCTGGGCCATTCAATGCTGTGACTCAATGTAATTGTCAGGTCCAGTCCTGCATGCACTGTATGGTATGAGCTATCAGTAATAGTTACTATGTGTGCTTTTTTCCCCCCTGTCCATATTATATTACACAGAATACCTGCCATAGCCTCACATAATAGTCCATAGGTTCTGGCCTACATTACTGACATCCTGATGTCTTGATATCCCATGGGTCAGTGACAAAAGGTTGTTAAAGCAATGGCTACATATTTGAAGAATACTGAATACTGCTGCTTGGGGTATCAATTAAAATCTTAGTACCTGTGAACAATGTCTTTCTTAGCTTCAGAAATGTTAATGTATTGAACCTTACAACTAGCTCCATGTAATAGGTGATCAGATTTTTCTCAGACTCTTTGGTACCTCCTTCTCCAGATGAAGAGGGCTCTGACAAGGAGGAAGTGGTTGTGTGAGTCAGACTACCAGGATCAAGAAAGATTTTAAGGACTTGGTCTGACATATCATAGTTGTCGTCTAAAACTGCCTTTCTCGTTAGCTTTGATGTAATGTTCCCAACCTCTGCTAATAAGAAAGCTTGCCAATATTTTTTGTAACAACTAACATAAAGGTGAATGTGCAGTTGAAATGATTTTCAGTTTTAGGATGTCTCAGTACCTGTGCCCACACTGAAGTCAGCTGCTTTGTTATTCAGGCTGTCATTTCTGCACAGCTCCTTTATGGACACAAAGGATCAAGTTCCAAGCAGATTCCCCATCAGGCAAGACACTTATGAGATTACGTTTGCACACCCACGAGTTGTGAATCATTGTGCTGATAACTACTCATTCCTCTCTTGTTTTTACAGGTTTAGCAACTACCTGGTTACACCAATGCAAATGAGTAGAGGATGACACCCAGCAGATGTGACTGACCTAATTTTCTCATCCCCACAAGTGTGAAATGAAAGTAATCAATGGAAACAACTAGATTTGCAGTTGCAAAAAAAGCTTTGAAGGCAACTGAAGATCTGACCCAGCTGAATAATCTTCCTGTAAATCCTTCAGTAAACTCTTCAAGTTTTTCACTTTCCTAGAAAATAATTGGAGGCAAGGTTCCTAGGTACCATGGGCAATGATAGAGCAATTAAAGTGTCTGTCTGTACAAACTGTGGCAGAAATTTTAACACTGCATAATGCTGACCATAAAGGCTGTCTCCATGAGACCTGGCTGCTGATGGGTGTTTGCTCACAGGGCTGGGGGATCCACAGTCGCCAGACAGGGCAGTAGCTTTATCATGCACCTTTGGCTACTGACTTGTAACATGTCTCAGCTGCACATGCTACAGGCATTCCTGCAGCATGGAGAAGATTGGGAAATCAGAGGGAAATGGAGGAAACATCAGATCTGCATAAAACCATGGGAATGGCTAGCAGGAGACAGTTCCAGTCGAGCTGGGTGTTCCATTACTGTTATTTAGGCTTTCTGTGAAGCAAATACTGGGTAAGAGATAACTTTAACATCGTGTAATGCACATAGCTGTTAACTGGAGCAATGTCACCTGCTCACAGCACACATCAATCCTGTCTATTAAGTACCTCTATCATTGCAGAACACAGTTACAGCTGTCTCCTAAAAGTATATTATTTTGTTGAGTGGTGAATGGCATTTGAAATATTACCTATAATCAGCACCCATTATGGCAAAGCTCATTAAATTTCTGACAAATCTAGTGTTGACAGCACTTTAATTATTTTTATTGACTCTTTTTATCTCCACAATTTCTGTCTCTGGTTTACAGTTAATAATGAAGGACAGCAGAACTGCACTGTGCTTGCGAATCAGAAAAATAAGTATTCATTTTTAAGAAGTCCCCGATTTAGGCCATAGGAACAGCAGGAACTAAACAACGCACTCACTGAGAAGGTGATTAAAGTTTAATAAAACTGCCAAGTGAAATAACCAATCTCCTTGCAAAACATTCTATTTGCCAGGTGCTTGGATTTTAGCTGTTAAAAAATTCTCTTTCAACAGTCTGTTTAAACGTGTAGCAGACTAATGTTGTGACTGCCAAGAGACAATTCATTTTTTTGCATGATATGTTAAGACTTGCTAAGAAAAAAGACTGCTAAAATGACATATTCAGAAGCCACTATAACAAGTGCTATGTGGAATAAATGCACAATTAATTAATTGCTAAATACATTCCTATCTCCTACTGTCCAAGTTAGGCTTTGGAGCCTGGTCTTTTACCCTTGTCTTCACAAAAGAGAATCTGATTCTTCACCCATATGGTCATCTGTAAATGTCCAAACTATGTCACTATCTGTCTGACTTGACAGCACTTTCCAGCATTCTTTCCATATGCTTATGATTATACAAAATCCAAGACAGTAAGAAATCAAACACATACATATGCATATAAAATCTATCGTCCCTAAAATCTATAGTCCCTATAACCATCTGAACCACCTTTCAGTACAAAACTCTATTAAACTTTAGAAACTGGTTGTTATAGTAATTATTAATTCATTTGGTATGGTGTACCTCAGGTAACATTTTAAGATTGTCTTTACAAATTGTATTCTCTGTAGAGCTGTAGGTGAGTTAATACAGAATGATTCATAAATTACATATTCCTGTGATTCTGTCCAATGTGTCAGTGTGTGCACCATAAGTCAAACCTTTCCTCTGCCTTCTCCAGTGGCCTCTCTCAAGAAGACAGGTCAAACAACAAACTGAGTTTCTTTAAAGTCAGGATGTTCCCAAGGGATTCACAGTTACTTTAATGAGAATATCACCCTGCCTCCCACGTTTTGCAGTGCAAGTGCACTGGCCCCCTGACTCAGGGGCAACCCTGACCAACAGCAGAGAAACCTCAAATAATGAGGAAACAATTACGCCCCAGCAATGCCCTGAGTTAAAAAAGGCAACCTGGGTCTTTGGAAGACAGGCTTTTTTGGGTGCACTCTGGAACTACCATGTGGCCTTGATTGAGAGGGGAGAAATGACCCACTGAACAAATCAGTCTGTGCAGCTGCCACCAGAGCCGACTCCTGCTTTTCCATGATATTAGAGGCAGCCAGAAATACCCACCCAGCCAGAAGCTTGCTACACAGGAAATTAGAAGAAGGGCTTAAGCTAAATCTACAACGGCTTGTGTATCTCAGTGCTGTCTGAGATATCCTGTCCTCTCCCCTCTTTCTTCCAAATGGCTATTTCTTTCCCTTGCAACTTATTTTAAATTGTATTGCAAGGCTCTTGGGAAGAGGGTGAATGTCCCTGTATGTCTGTATTAGCTCAGCTTCATGTGTGAATTTTGTGTTCCTGGTACAGGTACTGCTACAGCTAATACACACACAAATAAAAAAGTTCTCTTAATAGGACAGCACTGAATTCCCCTGCAAAAGCTCAAAACAAAATTAGCAAAATATGCAAAATTAAAAGGTCGTATGCATGTCTTACATTTTTAATTTCCCCGTATTTTTCCTGTGCTTGTGACAAGATGTGTGAATTTATACAAAGCTTTTATTAGTACTGGGTGGTGAGAACTGGAAAGCTTTATGGAAACACCCATTTACAATTTTATCTGGAGGCTCCTCAAGATAATGAGATAAACGTCATATCTTTTCTTCCCTTCTGCATGGAACAATACTGGCAAAATATATTGTACCATGCACAGCATTATCTGTGGAAATGCACTGCAAAGTAAGGACATTAGAAAAATAAGACATGTTGTATTTAAGGAAAAATAATTTTGTTTCTTTATGCTTTTCACAATGGTTTTGAAAAGAGTAGAAGTAGCCTCTGAGTAAGGAACATCCAGGACTTCTTCAGTGCACAAAAATCATGCTTAATAGCAAGATCCATATTAGCTGATATGCCTCACAGTCTGCTGAATGCATTGCCAAAGCCTCTCACTGAGGGGGAGCCCTGAAGGGGGGACTACTAGTGAGATCCATCCCTCCACTCTCACAGTGATAAACACTCATAGTTTGAATTTGCTGCCTGGTAGTATAGATCATGATTGTGTCATTAGCCTTTCTTCTTTTCTGGCTTAACCAAACAAATCCACCAAAAAACCCCAAGAAGGGGTACTGAGATAAAACAAGTATCTTCAGGGGGTTGCATTTATTTTATTCTGTAACAAAGGAAATTCTTTTTTTCTGAGAACTTGTTTTCAGACCATTGAAAAGTGTGGGAAATGACAGCCTAGGTTCATAAAATTGTTAGAACTGGTGGTAACAATGCTGAGGTAATAAGTGACCCAAGTTATGATGGGGAAGACTTCATGTCAGCTGTCTCCTTGACTAAGGGAATGTGAACCCTGTCCCCTTTCTGTCCTAATCACTTTATAGACTGCTCTCAGTCACCTCAGCTCCAGAGCAGTGACCAGGGCAGAGCTTTATAAGAATGTCTTCAAGTAGAAAAACTGAAGTGTAAATGGACTGCGACATTTCAATTTTGGAATAAAGGGAAAAAACCTTTCTTGACAAGAAACTTCAGTCTAATGATCTAGGTCACCAAGAGCTCTATACTAATTTTGATTGTTGTATGTTAAACATCTATTTGTGAAAAAGTTATATTTAGCAAAATTTGAGATTTTTATGCTCAAAGTGCAGTCTAGATCAGGAGTGGTTACCCTTTCATTCTTGATCTGCGTATGATCATAGGCGTATGAGACAATGAGACAACAGTCTTCTGCCCGTAGGGCAGAGTGCTAAGGAGGTTATTGGAATTCTCCATGGTGGGAAAAAGCAAACATCATGTCCTGCTAAGTCTGCCATAACCAATTTGTCCAGCATAGCCTTATCCTGCAAAAATGAAGTGCTAGAACCCTGGGAAAGCTGCTGCCTGCAAACTGGTCCCAAAGCTTACAGGAGATTCTGATATGCAGCTTGCAGGGTCAGGATCTTTTGGCTATCCATGATCTTGAACAATTTGTTGTTGCTTTCCTTCCCACTGAGAGACGGATGTTTTGGATAGAAATGTATAGGAATTGTTGCAGAAAGTAATTTTCTCCTGCAAATCCTTTGCTGCTGGCATGCCAGGAGGACTAAACAAACCACCCTGGACTCACGTTGGCTCAATACACCTCCTTAATCCACAACCTCACACATAAAGCATTCTTTCAGATCACCTTTTGTTGATTTGAGGGAAGATGAAGGATGCCATCTTTCCCTCTTGTGCTTTTATCACTGCTGGAACAAAGGGGTTTATTCTTGTTATCTCCCTCTGGTGAGCAATAAAAGATAAAGCACAGGACTTAGAAAAAGCTGGAAAAAGAAAAGCTGAGAAATGTAACTGAAAAGAAAAACAAAGGGCCATCTGCTGCTGGGCACTGCAGGTAGGCAAAGCTGGTGGGGTGCCCCACGCACAACACACCCTTCAGGACCTACTGGATGCAGGTAAGGTGAGATGAGAGTAGCAAAATGATGACAAGGATATCTCTCTCCAGTGCCCTTTGGTTTTTGTTTCAGTATTCACCAGGCACCTTCTGTGGTGTCCAGATCTGTATCTAGATTTTTTAAAAAAATCTATACTTTTTTATTATTATTAAAAAATAATGGTTTTGCTCAGTCTATTTCAAAGAAATATTTACTGCACCTGAAGCTCTATCGATTTTAGTCCTACTGCTAAAAATCCAAAATACCTGGTATTCTAACCTGCAGCATCTTTTACTAATAGATTGCAACACTTTTGTAATTCCAACAGTGCAGTATGACAGTGATGGCCACACATTTCTTCAGTTGCACAGCTAGTTGTAGCACTGCTGATATTAGCTACCAAGTAAGCTTCAAGCTGATGTGCAGTCATGCTAATTAGGACTACTGTTCACATCAACTAGTTTACAACTTGTAGAAACTCATACCAAAACCAAATACATGGGAGTTCACTCTCTTCTACTGGTAACAGCTTTTCTAAGAAGTCTTTCACAAATGACTGTTTATCAAGAGCTGCCTTCTCTATGTGCCTGTTGACATGTTTATTGATCAAGGTAGAATATTTATGTGCTGATACAGCCGATACTAGTCTCAGAAGAAAGGACTGAACGAGTGATGCATATTGTTTCTTTACTGTCTGTCCCCAAGTCAGAAACCAAGTGTTTTCCAGCTTTAATTTGGAAACAGTAAAGTGATAGGATTTGTTTCATTTTCAAGAACACAGGTTACTATTTTTTGGAATCAGTTTAATTTATTAACAGTTGAGTTTTTTGTAAAGGTGATGTACATCAAGAATACTAAGGTATTAATGGTTTTCTGGCTTAGAATTTCCTTGGAGGGCAGACAAGCAAATTAAAGGTGCTTACTAAACGTAATTTAAGCTGTACCATAGTCTTCTAATAAGAATTTATATCAATTCCTTGCAATGATGACCACTGAGACAGATAATACTGACATATCTAGAAAACTAAAGCAATAGAAAATATGGTATTGTCTCATTCATAACGTTATTCATTATTATTATGCCTTTTCCCAAAGGAACCAACAAAGGAAAAAGAAGATGGAGATAAGCAGAGTTTCAACATCATTTTGGCCATGATAACGACATATTTATATAGGACATTTCATTCAAAAAAGCTTTGCACCCAGAGATTTTAATTAACTGCATACACCAGACAAAGGAATCACATAAACCCATCCATTTCTGAGGAAGAGCCCAAGTGATTCTGCAACAAAGATAAAGGATAAGCTGTGAAAGTCAGCTTCTCCAGCTGATACACAGGACTTTCTGCTTACACTGACTCAAAACTGCAGGATCAGTGTAAGCAGCTGCCCCCAGGACAGGGCAGAGAGGCTGGAAAATGCAAGGACTTTTTATGTGGGTCTTGACAGGATGAAGCAAGATGGAGTTTGTCAATTTTCAAGAAGCTGCTGCCAGAGGAGCTCCCACAACATGCACCACAACAAGCACAGCCTCATGTGCCCGTACACACCAAGCTGGGGTGGGGGGACTATACCTCTCCTTGTCGCTGTCCTTGGCTGCCTGGCTGGGGCTCCCCCACCACCCCTCATGGCGCCCAGCACTCTCACACTTGCCAGTGCTACTGCCTGACACCCTGGCTGCTCCCAGCACAGCTGGCATCCCACATCACCTGGGCCCTGCAGATGTACAACAGTTACAGCAAACAGACCTTCCTGCAGTTTTCCAGATTAATTGGTCCTTATTGTCATTTGTGCAAGAAGTGCAGAGACTTCAACAAAGAGAGAGTGGTGCTGAAGTGCCTGTCTGAGCCTCCCCACTGCTCCTGGACTTTGTCAAAGTCCAGCTCTCAGCTCCCGCACCCAGCTGTGCCCAGGGGAGCTGGGCAAAAGTGAGGCTGGCAGCCAGACATTAGTTCCTTATGCGCAGGCCATCTCTTTTACAGCTGTGGGCAGCCAGCAAACCTCAAGGTATTTCATTCCTCACAAGTTCTTGACCATGAGGACATTTTCATCTGATTTTAAGAACGCTGACATTTCAAAAGAGCAGCAAAAGACTTGCTTTGAAACGCTATAGCCTCAGATCAACCTACTTGCTAACATATATACACAAATGACAGAACCAAAATATTGATTCCTTAGGGAACAGTCATTTTACAGGGAAACTGAAGAAATTTGTAGTTTAATACTGTGAATCTTATGCACTCACTTCTTTGCAAGTACTGTTATGGTGTGTTGGAGGCATTAGCCCATGTCAGTTCCAGCCCTAAAGACATAAGAATCAAAACATCTGAAAAAAAAAATAAAACAGGCAACTGCAGAAAAGATTCAGTTTCTCCAGATAGGGATATCCTTACACCTTCAGGATTGGGAAGCCTTACTCTATTCCCTTTTTGGTCCCCACACAAATCCATTCATGTGTAGAGAACAACTCAGTGTGAGAATACAGCCCTGCACACCTTCTTCTTTCTATCTGGAGATTGAAAACACTTTGGTTTTCAATTGTTTCACAGTAAACTTGTGTATTTTACCTGTTTCACAGTGAGACATTTCCTGGGCTGTATAGAAAGTGAATCACAAAACATGAACAAGGTGTTGGACATGTGTTCTTTTCCACTTCCAGCTGAAGAACTCCTGGCCTCCACCAACTTCATCCACTATTAAGATCTAGTAATTTACCTTTCACTGACAGCTGATACCATGTACAAGTGTTATTTTCCTTGATGATGCAAGCCACCATCCTCCAAATGCATGTGCTTCCTTGTGCACAGAAGTGTGCCTTTCTCACATCACCTTAGTTTTGCAGGCCACTATTCTCAACAAAGAATGGTGATCCATGTCCTATTGCTTACTGTTAGTTTGTGCTAAGAAATGAACTAAGTACTACACACCCCAGAAATAGCCTAGAGGGTGTATTTTAGATACTTAGTGTGCTGGTGGTGCTGCATTTTCTCTGGCTATTTTAACAAGTTCCTGGCTATTTTTAACAAGTCCATGCTGCAGTTCATCATCCCTTCAGATCTGCAGATGATGGGGACCTACCATGAATGGCATCAGTGGCAATGAAACACCTGTTAAATCAAAGAAAAAGAAACAGTTTTTCATGAGTTATTTTTGTTTGGCTGTTTTTTAAACCAGGATAATTTGACTGTTAAGCTAATTATGCCCTCAGCCTTTCTGCATTCCACTAGTAAGCAAACTGCATGAATTCCTGAGTTTTTGAAGGGTGAAGTAAATATTAGTTCATTTGATCTGCAAGAGGGAAATTGATTCTCCAAGTAGACTTCAAACCAGGTGAATTCCCTAACAGCATGTATTGAGATGTTGCACATAAAAATAATCTAGCTTTAATTAGGCTGCATAGTATGTTTTCTTAAATATCTTAATAAATCAATAATATTTGAGGGTAATAAAGTAAACATGATGGAATATAATAATGCCCTGAACATTGAGGGAATAAAATGTATGAAACTCATTAAAATGTAATCATTTAGATATTACCTTGTTACTTGCATTTCAGTATCACACACATACTTTATCATGTAGGTTAAAGAGTTCTCAGTGATACTTATTGGAACTTGTTTGTTTTAAATTAGCCCCAGAAGGGTTTTCCTTGTAATCCCTTTATAAAAAGGAAGAATATAAAATATTTCAATTACAATAATTCTGAAGTCTAATATAAATTCAAGAAATTTAAAAAAAATTAATTTCAGGAAAGTTTCATGTCCACAGAATTTAATACATATTTCTCCTTCATTCAAGAGGATTGAATAAAGAAAACAGTAATTTTACTGTAATTTATGTATAGAGTGTTGGAACAACATGCCAACACTTGTACTAGGCAATTTACCTAAGGAAGTACATAAAGACAATAACAAAGAAGCTTTTGGTTGAAATTCAACTTTTATATGTGCTTCATGTACTTAAGTATTGTGATTTCCAAGCTAGAGTAACCACAAGGTATGTCTGAGTAAAGGATGCAGCCTCCTAACCTAGAAAGAAGAATTAGCATAAGCAGAGTGGTTAATGGGTCACAAATTCTCTAGACATTTGGACAAAATCCTGCAGATGTAGGGCCAGTTACAGCAGGTCAGTCCACTACATTAAGTAAGTATTTAGGCATCACGGTCTCATTTTTCTCTGTGTTTTGGCAAATTTAAAAGCAAATTCAATCATGCTGCAAAGTAATGTTTACCTAGCACGTTTACCTGTGTATTCAAGGCCAAAGCTTCACACTGAGCTCCCTATCTAAGTATTGATAACAGATCTGTGAACTTTCAGGTAACTTTTTCATTCAACTTTTAAAGCTTCTGATGATAACATTTAATGAAGTATTGACCATTGTTCCACATTATACAGCTTTTTATTATGAGATTTATTGACCTTTGGTTGATATTATCCATCTGCAGAAAGTTTGGAGCTTTATGTCAGTTTCTAATGGCAGTCCTTCTCTATTGAACTGATAAATATAAAAACTTCCCTATAAACTAAGAAGTACAGGCATTGGGTTTGCAGAAATAAAGCTTTTAGTCCATGAGTTAGCAAGCAATGCAGTCAAAACAGGGCTGTAAAATCAGAATTACTCAATAGAAATCTAATGTTGCGTTTTTGCTAATAAAATCATGCTTAGAATTTACATTATGACTTCAAGCAGATCTATCCCCAGTATAACCCTCAGTGTTATGCAGAAATACTGAAAAGAGGTTTAAACTTCTCTGTACTATCCTATAGTCTGCAGTACAGACAGATGGTGAGAAAAGCCTAATTTTCACTGCAGTATTATTTGATTTCAGGCTGACACCTCTGCACACTACATAGTTATCCTGCTTTCCTTTCTGCAGTTTAATCCATAAACTAGAGATAAGAAGGTACAGAGAGTGCCAGAAAAGGTCCTTCCAGTGGTACTTCCAAGGACAGTTAGCTGAAATACATAAATAATTGAACTGTGATAGCAGAGCTAACTCACCCCTGTTTAAATGGCTGAGGCCACACCAACAACTTACCAGAAAAGACAATGCCAGGATCTTCTTTGGCCTCCAGATCAGGTCAGCACAATCCTAGAGGGTCTTATGACTCATGTCACCATTGAAGCTGTGGCAAGCACCTGAGGAAAGTCACTCCTGTGAGCTTTTCCTCTTCTTTTCCCTGCTAGGGAACCAACCTGTCTGATGTAGTCCACATATATAATTAAATAAATTATGTTTGGAAGGTTTTCTACTAAAGGAAAAAAGTAAAAGATAATTTTAAGAATGATTCAATGCCTGCTGAGTCAATTAAATTTTCACATTAATATTGCCTCAAATTTTAAAGAAATGGAGTATGTACATAAAAAGAATGTGTTTATTTTATTGCAGTATCTTATTTACAAAATTATTACATAAAAGGAATCCTATAAAATAATTAATTAGCCTGCTTTAAAATATGTAGACACATAATCAAATTTTTATCTTTTTAGATAAAGGGGGAAATTCTACATTTCATACTCATTATCTGTACAGCCAAATATGCATCTCCAATTTAGACACCTAAATGAAATGGCCAGATTTTCAGACATGTTAGATATTCATACATTCTTAGGCAGCACATTTCAAAACAGGACCATGCCATTTAACTGTTACAGAGCAGCCAAATTTTTCTAAAAATCTTTTAAATAGCCATAGTTTTTGTCAAAGCAATGTGAATGCTGCCATCTAGCTACACAGTATTAGCATACCTTTAGCCCAGTTCTGCTAAACACAAATCTCTTCAGTTTCAGTTTGGAATAGAGCAGCAGAGAGATACAAAAATTCCAACTGCACTTCTGTCAATTGAAAAAGATGACAGCAGCATTCATTATTAAAAAGAAATTATAATATTATAAAATACTGTTTTGACTGCAAACTGAAAAGATAAGAACAAAGTTAAAATTGTTGCATCTGATGGTGAACAGACTATTCCTTATAAATGATCTATTTTACAAATGTAGAATCTTATTTTTCAAAGGTTTATACATGTCTTCAGTTGAATGGAGTTAATAATAAAGTTAAAACACACAGTTGTAAATTGCTTTCCAGTTCGAGATTCATCTTCCAAAGATCAGTATTTCTACAAAACACTTTGTTTAATAAATATCCTTATTATTATGTTTAATCCATAAACTGTTTGGAAGCATTTACACAGTGCCAGTTGAACCCTGAGAATTCTCATTGTACTGTTTGAGTTCTGCCGTGGCTGTATGGAGGCACTTTCACAGGAATACCATTGCATGCTCAAAATGTTGATCCACCAAGTACCCTACTGAACACTTCTTTGGGTAACCAAAGGATCAAGAGACTATAGAAGACATGTGCACAAGAGTTGCCCTGATACCAAGAGGGCCATGGGTGGTCTCAGCACCTAGACTTGGGAACCAGAAGAACTGATTTGCACATTTCATCCTGAGCATTATGCACAGAGATGTGCAGAGCCACACTGTTGTTAGCGTTTACTCAGCGGGTAACTAGAATCACTCTGGTTGAGTTGCTGCCCATCAATTCGATGAGCTTGCATTTCAAAGCAAATGGAGACATACAGCTTCTTCAGTATTCTTTCCTAGGTGGAGAAAACTGACGTAATTACAGAACAGACATGCCACCTAGTTAAACACACAGTCTTTAGGTGCAAAGCTATTGGGAAAGTTATCCACCTCCCACCACAGGGAAAAAAAAATCTACCACATCTAGCACACACTGAGTGGGACTCCAACTAGATTGTGAAACGTATTAGAGACAGACATACCTTAAACATAAAAGGAGAAGCAATCTACATAAGCAGATGTCTTTTAGCTAGTATTTCATATATCACTACCAAACAGGACACAAAATATGACATATATCCCTGCACAGGACCAGTTAATAGAGTTGTCTAGTCCAAAAACTGGCCAATATCAGATTCATCAAAGGAAGGTACAAGAAAACATGATGTTATTTACAAAATAACAGCCCTCAAACCCATCCTAATTCAAGTAACAGAAGACTAGTCTGAATTTCAAATTGTGAAGAGACTATGAGAAAATAAGCCAGAACAGAACTGCCATGGGCAGGGTGGCAGATTGCCCCATCTAAATCATTAGGAAAAGAGATGTTCTTCCACATCATCTGTAGAAAAATCTTGATGAAATTTATTCTTACATACAGTATATCACAAGGCCTTAATTCTGACAATATAATTTTGGAATAGCACACTTTGAAGTTTGGGTATATGTGCTTTTGTACACACACGGATACTCATAGCTAATGTGGGAGTTACAGCTTCTTATTAAAAGATAAAGAGACTACATGCAATCGAACTGCTAACTTAGTTTATCACAAAGGCCAAGCCACTCAGCCACTGAAAAACAACAGAAAAAACACCACTTGATACCACTGGGCCTACACATTAGTTTTCAGTTTGACGTATTAGTGCTTGATGGTGGTGTGAGCCACAAAAAACAGAACACAAAAAAGAAGTTATCTTCATGTTCCCAGAGAAATTAATTTATGGTAAAGTGAAATCAACACGCAGACATCTGTTTCTCCCAAACATCTAGAGCATTAAAAAAATGTTTAATTACAGATACAGTATGAGATGCACCACTTTCTAATTCTGCATTTTCAATTTTGCATTTTTAATATTCTGTGTAGCCTTCATCTAGCCAAAAAAACCCCATAAAACAACAGCCAAAAACCCCAGGATAAATTGCATAAATTGTATATTGTATTGCATTGTATTATATTGCATTGTTAATTGTATAAAATTTCACTCCCAGACTTATGAAGTGCAAAGTGCCCGTGAATAGTCTCCCTGTTTTAACACCAGCATACTTCTCCAACTTTGCTGCTGAAAGAAATATATTTCACCACCTCTGCTGCTTTCTGCAGCCTGACATCATGTCAAATCATTCTGGAAAACACATTGCTGCTATCTAATAAAGTAGCCCCTATTACAAAGTACCACAAAGGGGCATGATGGAATACTCACTCCATCAGCATTTGAATTTATCTTTTCTCTGAACTGAACAAGCAGCATCTCACTATTGTAATCATCATGTGTAAGTCAAGTTTTGTGGTGCCCAGCTTTATTGCGGTCTCTCCCAGCAGGGATGTGTTTAGCTATAAACCATTCAGAGCTTTGTTACCACTACTCTTTACAGAGACAGGTATTTCCCTGGTATTTCCTCTTCTGACCACTTTGTCAACTTTATGTCCTGCTGAATGAACAAAGTGAACTCCCAATCAATTTAAACTGGTCCATCATCTGTCTCCCTAGTTCTTACATTTCTATCCCCATTGCTGCAGGCCCTGCCGTTAGCAGACCCTCCAAGAGCACTCTGATCCCTTTCCAGAAAAGTTTTCCTCAGGCTGGACCTGAGGACCATGCTTGTAGCATCTCTGAAGGTACAGAATGTTGAATCTGGGGTCCCATAAAATGGCCTAGGTTTTCTGTGCTTACTCTACAGGTATCCCTATTCAACAGAAGAATACAGCAGGTTAGGGAGACAGCATTTAACGATGACACACATGCAAATGACTGTTCACAGCAAAGGGAAGGGAAGAACCTTGCACAAGATGGCTGCAGCCTGGCAAGTAGCCAAATGCAATGCAGAGATGGTATCTGGACCTGTATCTGTGTCTTCGAATTCATAGAGCCTCCTCCTTCCCAAGACAGTACTGTTAATAGGCAGGTTTATTCCCTTTGGGAGCGGGCATCCCAGATGAGATCGTCTCAGGAGGTAGGTGCTTTTCCAGATGTTTCACACTTGTCTGCTGTCCAGGTTGTTAAGTGCTTGTAGCTCAAGGCTATCAATACTGCACATACATGCTGAAGACATGTTCTTGCACCTTAACCAAGTGTCAGTTCACTCTGAGGTCAGTGGCTGGCATAATTTTAAACAAGTGCAATATTACCTTTGTCAGACAGCTGTTATTGCCATTTCCTTGCTTGGGCTCAGGATAATTTATCTGCAAATGATTAGGGAGTTTGAAGGCAGAAAAAAGTTAATTATCACAGTGAGATCATCTGCTAATCTACCACAACAGGTTTTACTATTGTTACAAGTTGTGGAATAATTATATATTCAGTTCTACCCACACAACAGTGATTTATTTTGCTTCCATCAGTGTCTCAGGGTCTACTGGCTAAAAAGCCCTCTGTCTACACAGCATGATTCCCATCAGATGTGTAACTAGCTTACAGTCATACAGACATTTGGTGTGAATCAATTAAATTTATTTGCATACTAGTAAGTGGTTTTGGAGAATTATCACATAATTTTTATTCTCAGCCTCACCCTCCCCCACCATGTTTGCTAAAGCTGACAGATCAATTTGAGATCCCTCAAGGATTTTACTGTTTTGTGATGTTTAAATAACTTGGATATACATATATACATGTATATATACCTAAATACATATATATACACAGATGTTGCCTACCTTATGTAGAACTTTATGTTATTAAAGCATAAAAATCTGAGATATTTGGGGAAAGCTCTTTTTGTGAAAGTGCAGACAAAAATTAAGCAAGGCCACAGTGGTTGTTAAGATTGAAATCACTAAAGATACAGCTTACCACAAGCGGAGTTAGCATTTACAAATGTGGTTGAAGACTTGCAGAATAAACATGCAATTGAAATTTTGCCAATTCAGGTGAGGCAGAAGAAGTTTATTTCTATAGCTCTAGGGGGGAACATGCTGATACACCCCAAACCTTTAGGCATCAATGTAGTGATAGTTCAGCCCTCAGTCCAATTCTGACTTAAAGCAAAAGTACTAGGGCTTATATAAATTCACAGCAGACACAAGCTGCCCTGTGAGGGGCTGATATGGCAGAGCAGCATCTGGTGGAAGGAAAGGTTGTCAGGGCACATGTACCTGTGTGCTTCTGACAGCTCAGAGCACACAGCCAGGTGGCCTTGGTCCACACCTGACCAGCTCATCCCTCCCGTGCTTGTGATCCCTACTGTGCCCTTTAACAACTTCCGGACCTCACAAGGCCTGCTCCCACAAAGCAATGTTGGTAAAGGTACCCCTGGCGTGCTTAAAAAAAATAAATTAAAAAATCCTTCTATTGACTTGCAACACTGCTTCCAGAGTGCCACTTTTCATCATGAAACTGGTTTTCATTTCCTTGTAAGTCTTGCATATATGCACATAACATAATTCAGTGACATCTAGCTACCTGAGGCAGTCCTACCATCTGTTTAAACATATGTTTATGGCCCTCTAAACTAGTCCAAACCTTCATCTGTCTGCATAATGCTTCATATACAAACATCATCCTCACTATATTATCCTCACTAGTGTTTGAAGAGAGAAACTCTCCCTGATTTGTGGACAGTGTGTCTCTCCTCCAGGTTGTTGTTTCTTGTCAGCAGGAAAAGAAGTGAAGAGTTGGCATGCAAGAAGTTTGAAACACAGAATTCCTAGATAAATATTGTGCTGGAAACTACAACCTGTGACAAATTTCGAGAGATACTTCAGAGCTAAATGAAGCTAAGAGGTAAATCCATCTGCCAGGCCACAGGGATGGACAGGGCTGCCACTACCTAAACACAATGTTTACTATGAATTTCTTATGGTCTATGGTCCTGAGTGTGTTAAAGGTTGATTCACAGTCAGCATACACATGATAGTACCTGAGAGTTAATGAGTCTCAATAAGGCTGGAACCCAGCAAGTTCTGGAAAAACTAGCTCAGATAAAAAGCCATGCACCACAGAATGCACCTTTAACGTGGTTAGAAATTTTCTATGTTGAAGTCAAGCTGCAAAAGATTTTTAGCATTGATTATCAAAGTTGCAAATCAGTAATATACTGCCAGATCACATTCAGAAATTCTAACAGCTGTTTCACCAAGAAGCTGGAAGTTTCGTTGATAACATGAGCATTCATGTTCTAAGGCAAGCGCTGGAAATTTACTGAGATAATTGTGGGGTTTATTCACACCACCGGTGCACAAATGCAGTTCCCCCATCCCACAGCCCAGTACTCTGGGCGGAAGGCAGCTCCACCTTGCCCAGGTTGGGAGATGTTTCACCTTTAGGCAGCCACCTCTGGAAACAGGGCATCTCCCCAGGCAGTGCAAGCCCATCGTTCTGGCGCTATGAAAGTAACAGTCAAAATGAAATTGAACAAGTGACATGAAAGAGACTTTCAATTTTCAGGATGACAACTTTTAGGCCCTATTTTTCCATTTTTTGGATACTGGTATCAATTACATACCCAGAATTCAGGCATATGTGCTTTTGTACACATATGGACACTCACAGCTAATGAGAGTTACAGATTCTTATTTAAAGAGACTACATGCAATCAAATTACTAAATTTTTTTCACAAAGGCCAAGCCATCCGGCCACTGAAAAACAATAGAAAAAACAACACTTGTGCTTATACATTAGTTTTCAGTCTGACACACTGGCGAGGTGGTGGCGTGAGCCACAAAAACCAGAAGGCAAAAAAGAACTTCTCTTTCATGTTCCCGGGGAAATTTACTTATGGAGAAGTGAAACCAACACGCAGACACCTGTTTCTCCCAAAGCTCAAGAGTATTACGTGTTTACCAATGGGTGCAGTACGACACGCACGGCTTCCTAACCCTCCCCTTTCACCTCTGCACCTTTAATCTGCCGGGTAACCTCCCACACCGCGCAGGAAACGGCTGTCACTGCCCACGACCCGTGTAACAGCTACCCCGCGGCTCGGGAGGCGCTGCCGGGCCGGGCCGGGCCGGGCCGGGAGGGCAGGGCCGGGGGGACGGCCCGGCCGCGGCCCCGCCCTCACCGCCTCACGCGGGAGGTGGCGCCGCTGGCTCGGCCAGGCCCGGTCCGGCTCGGCTCCGCTCGGCTCGGTTTGACTTGGCTCGGCTCGGCTCGGCCCGGCCCGGCTCAGCCCGGCCCGGCGGGTGAGTGAGCGCGGCCGCAGGGCTGGCGGGGGATCCCTGTGGGGCTCGGCTCGGGCGGACGGCAGGGGGACAGGCGCGACTGGGGCAGCTCTGAGTTGTCTGAATGCGTAGAAATGTTGGAGGTGGCAGGCACACCGCTAATGAAAAAGCATTAAATGGTAGCCTTACGTAACACTTGAATTTTCCAGTATGATCTTGAAATCTTTGCCCACGGAATGGCAGACAGTGTTTTTGTACCTCGGCGCTCTGATAGGTATCCGCGCTGGGCAGAGCTGCTGCGAGATGAGGGGAATTATCTGCCCGACTGGTTTTCCACTTTCTCTTTTAGAGAAGTGCCAGGTAGTCTAAAAGCGCCGCGTTACAAGTACGTGATGGAGATACAGACCAAGGAGTCGGGAGGGAAGTTCATTTGTTTGGACATAAAACAGCTTGAGACAGCGGGAGTCCTGAGAGGAGGAAAGGCAGACATGCTGGCTGGGTGGATGGAGGTGCTGGGATACCCGTCTGGGAAGAAGGAGTAGGTTCACATGTCAGGGAATGGGAATTTACTGACATGCTTGGTAATTTTGAGAGTAAGAATTACTCTGGTAAATCAGATTACCGACTTTCTTTGTTGTCTAGTCTGTGATGCCTAGGTGCTTAAAAACCAGATGTAGGCCACCCCTTAATGAAAAATTTGAGGGCTTCTTTAAACAATTTAAATAAACTAAAATCATAAAAAGGTAAATTTAACAGCTAATACCTGGCTTGTATTACTTTAAATTCTTTATAACATTTGTTTTAATTCAGTTTGTTTTTTAAATTCTTGGAAGTTACTAATACTTTCTTAATTGCTTCTTCCCTATAGAAATAAGGCTTAAACAATTCTGTCTGCATGGCAGTTCTTAATCAGTGGCTAATAGAAAACAGTTGATAAGTAGGAAGAGCTCTTGGATTAAAGATGGTGTGGGGGTTTCTGTCTGTTTTGCATTTTCCTCCCCTATACCTCCCACATTTCAAAGGTAGTGAGTTGTAAAGCGTGTCCTGCCTCTGTCAGTCAGGATGTTTAAACCTCTTTGTAAGCCTTAGGCTTCGTGTTTACCTTCTGGCACTTTTTAATGAAGCGGGTTTTGCTGGTTAATGAGATAGTTGAGATGTTAGTTTACTATATCAAACTCAAGTTTCCCTGTTGCACTGTAGCCTCCCTTGGTCAAGACATTTAAAAACACAGAGTATATTTGGTCTGATATAAAGGGCTGTGGAATGAGCTCAAGTGCTGCACTGATCTGTGATTATCTACAGTGCCTGTTAGCTCTTTTTTTAGCTCAGTTTTGGACCTGCTTTCTCCAAAACAAGTTCCTCTAAATCTTACTTAGCACTAAGTACTACAGATCTGGGCCGATCTGAACTGGCCACAGGACCAAAGGTTGGTTTATGGTGCTCTCATATGCAGTTTGACATTCATTACAGCTGTAAAACAGAGGAAATGAAACTGCTTTGTACTGAAATGGATTACAGATAAATATTAAAACATGCAGGACATGTAAATGCTACTTTAAGATCATACACTGAAAATAATAGCGACTGAGGATATTCCCTGCATATGATCAGATTGCTACTTCAGTGTTCTGTTTTGGAGAATATATATTCTTGTCTTGTGAGGGAACAAGTAGGTAAGCTTATTTTATACCATCCATCACTTTGTATTACTTTTAATAAGTTACTGAGAATGAATGAAGTTCAGTTCTTTGCTCTTTTAGTTACATTGTATTTAACTTAAAATCTACTGTGAATTTCTTCCTCCATTTCCAAGTGCTTTGCCACCCAAATGCATAATTTGGTAGTAACTACACTGCACATATACTGCAAATTTGGGCTGTTTCAGACAATCAGAGATGAGTTGCAACAATCCCACTTTCCAAGTTGCTGAGCCAGCTTTTGTATCTCTGCTGTGCAGACACTGATCGTGCTGACACCTCCGTTTTCTTACAGACCTTTTCTAGTGTTAATAAAGACTGAGCTTTAGCAAGAACAGTGCTGCTGACAGTATGACAAGTGTACAGTGAATAGTAAATTCATTACTATGAAGTTGAAATATAGCTATGGCTTTAGGATTTTACTTGAAGTCTCTTCTTGTTATATACTAACAATCATTAGCAAAAGACTTATGTGAAATCTGTAAAGTATCTTTGCTCTAGCCTCTCCCAGAAAAAAACAAATCAATAAACATGGGCCAAAGTAGACTATTGTACTGCAGTAAATTGTTTACAAATGAATTATTTACTTGAAGCCTTAAGAAAAGTCTTTATGCAGGACTGGGTATACAGGCACTAAAAGTCTCAAACCACTAAATTTTGCTGATAAAGAAGTAAACTGTGATGACAGAATAAACTTGCCTGTCTTTGAGTTTTCTAAACATTTTCTGTTTGGAAACCTACAGTTCTCAAATCAAAGGTCTTTGGTGTTAAATTATTTTTCACCTTTATACACTTCTTAAAAGGCAAAATGGATTTTTCAGTAGTAAATACAAGTCTTGTCATAAGATCATGTGATCGCTAGGAGTTTTTTACCAGCAAATAATTCAGTTATGCATATCTAAATGGTTCATGTGTAGATCATAAAATATATTACATGGTTAAGTATAATCTTTCATGCAAGGACCCACCTATATTCACAAACTTGTAAGAGTTCTTTCCAATTACTTTCATTATACTTGTTTGCTGTTGTGCTGATCAGAAGCATGCTTATCAATTCTAAACTTGATATCCTTGGTGGTTATTAAATATACACTTACGCCAGTGTATAAATCAAAGATGCTGGGCCTGTTGGCAGTAAGTAGGGGACTGCAGTAAAACAGAAAAATCTCCTACAGCCCAAGATTCATTTTTCTGATACGTAGTGGGGAATGGGCAGTGAGCCTGGTGGCTTGAGTCACTGCTGATGTTCTCCACATGGGTTGCCTTCTCAGGCCATCTCTGTCATACTCCTAGCTGTGTTTGTCTGTCGTTGGACTGAAACCACACATCTTGTCTTTTGCATGAAATTGGATTCTCCTGCATCGTAAAAACAGATGAGTTCCAGATTACTTGGCACTTCTGTCTTGTGACTGCAGATCCATCAGTCACATATGTGCTGTCTGCATTTTGATTATAAAGGGTGTGGGATTCCATCTTTGCCTCTTTAAAATCTTTTCATGACCTCCACTTCCTAAGTTTCTCTGTTTTTGTTGAAGTATAGAAACAATATTTTCCAGACTATATATTTTTTTTACTTTGTTGATACTTAGACTAAAGCAAGAAGAGATATAAAATAAACTTAAACGTAGGTAATATTTCAGGTTTTTATTAAAAGTTTGAATTTCAATAATTCTTTTTTACTTTACTGATTTGCTTTCTTCTTTTCATCCATTCTATTTGTAGAGACTAATACACTTTGTTGTATTGGCTTGGTAAGCCAAATCTACATCTCTCTAGAGAAAAGTGATTGATTCATTAGGAAAAATGAGCAACCTTCTCTACAACTCTTCCTGTTCTGACGCAGCTTCCTTGAGGGTGGCTCAGCGTTGTGCAAGTTCTCAGCAGTGCTGTGCATGGGGGCATTAGTGCTTCTGTATGTGTAATGGAAGTGGTTTTATTTTTGCGCTTAGATTTTACTTACCTCTGTTTTCTGTAGCTTGATATCATTGTGATTGACAGATGTCTCTTTCATCCACCTTACAGCAGAGAATCATGGTTTTGCTTGAAAATATATGCTCTTTAATTTTTTATAGTATCCCATTTTTTGTTGTCCATGATCATTATTCTCTTCTAGTACAATAACCTGATTTTTCTGAACTGACAATGCCTCTCACGGATGCCAGGAAAAAAAACCAAATTGCTGGAATTTTTTGCATTGTATGTTGTAAGCACTATCTTAGTCCAATAATGATTTGTATTTGCTGCATTTGGCCAAGATTGACAATCTGCATACCATTAAAACAATGATTTAACACATTTTAGAATTCAAATAAACCTACTGGATTTTTTTCTGCTCTTCAGTTTTTGAAATACATGAGGTAGTTTGAGGAATACATTCCAAAACAGAGCTAGAACCTGCAACCTTTTATGCATATTGGTACTTCCAGTTTTTGTCATCTTGGGAGCAAGGAGCGTAAAACACCAATTGTCTTTTCTCACTCTATAAACACTGTAAAGGAAATAAGTCATTCCCTGTTTTCATTTTGTAAAGCACAACTTTAAGTGTTCAACGTATTTCTCAGTTCTGTGTTGATGTTAGTTGAAGTTGATCAAGATTTGTTTAAATCTGTTCAATTCTTTCTCTTAAATTATTCAAATAGAAATGTACTGTTTGAAACTTCAGCCTTTATCTAAATAGACAAAATGTTAACTGAATTTTTTAATACCTTAGAGATGTTTTTGGAAAAGTTAGATTTCTTAAGTTACTTGTTTATTCCTCTGTTTGCTACTGATCTTTAAGATGAAAAATTTAATATCAGGCGTGTCCACATTCTTCTGATGTTTAACTTTTAACAAATAAATGTCTGTGATGTAACTGGATTTGATGGTTGTAGATTCCTTGCTGTCTTGGAATCATGTCAATCTGAATGTTATTAGGAGATAACCATAACATATCAGATGCTGTTCCAAGCAACTAGATAGATTTCTGCTAATACATGTAGTATGGTTGTCATTAAGAACACATTTTATTCTAAGGTAAACACTGTTTGGCTTTATCTGTGAATATTTTTATTGATTTTTATTCCATTTTGCAGTAATGGAACAACTGCAGGATCCAGTTACTCAAGAAGATGCAAATATTAAAGCTATTAATGAAGAGTACAGGAAAGCCTTTATTTTTATCAATAAAGGACTGAATACAGATGAACTGGGTCAGAAGGAAGAGGCAACAAGTTACTACAAACAAGGGCTTGACCACTTGCTCCGAGGAGTTAGCATTCCATCAGAGGGTCCTGCGTGTGTAGGATCCCAGTGGGAGTCTGCCAGGCAAATGCAGCAGAAGATGAGGGAGACCCTGCAAAATGTTCATGCTCGACTTGGCAGTCTAGAGCAAAACCCCCACCCTGTACAAGCAAGCCCTGCTACGATGGATACCTCTGCTGGGGTGCCCAAGTTATACCCATCCATTCCTTCCAAAGAAAAGCCCGAAAGACCCCCTGCCCCTAATTCTCTGTTTGTACAAAGTCAGCCATCTGCAGCAGATGGAAGTGTGGCAGCTGTGAGCCAGGGGCAAATTCCAGCTATGAGTCCATCATCTGGAAAACCTCTCTGTTTGCCAAATGAAGCACCTCCTGCCTATACTCCTCAAGCTACCAACGGCCATTTTACTGTGTCTTATGGCACAGACTCTGGGGAGTTTTCTTCTGTAGGTGAGGACTATTACAGCAAGTGTACTCAGCCACCTCCCCTGCAAAACCTGGGAGTGGATGCAGATGAGCTGATCCTGATTCCCCAAGGAGTACAGATATTTTTTGTGACTCCTGATGGGCAGGTTAGTGCTCCTTCATATCCTGGATATCTACGCATTGTGAAGTTCTTGGATACAGATAGCGAAGCAGCTCAGAATCGTCCACCTGCATTTCTTCAGGTAACAGGAAAATAATTTTCTCCTTATTAAAATTTCAAGAACTGTTGTGAAACTCTTTAACAGGCAGTTTTCTTAATTTCTTGTTCTGAGCCTAAATATCTTTGTGATAATATGACAGATGTTATAGATGTTGCAGAAGTGGTTTTCTGCAAGTATACATTTTTATGACTTGTTCTGTGAAGAGTACCTCTGTGTCTTCCCAAGGTTGCCAAATGCTGACTCCTCTGGTGAATCCCAGTTTCTAAAGGAGTTGACTGACCATGTCTTTTTATTTAATAAAATTACCTTTGTTACATGTTCTGTAACAAATACTGTGTTTCTGGTCTGGATCCTGCCTTCGGATTTCATTGTTGCTAATATTGGCTGTTGGAAGTTTCACAGAGAAAAATTGTTTCCTGGTTTTGGGTCTGCTGGTTCAGCTCCACCTGTGTTAGCAGTCTTCAGCAGTAGGCCAGCAACAGCCATACGTTCTATTTATCCTACCATATAAACCTGTTCTGAGACCTACAGGATGGTACAGGCACTGTAAATCCTGACTTGTTTGGCTGTTCTTTTCATCAAGTTCTACACCTGGGCCTCAAGATTAGACCTCAGTTAAGAGGGTACCAGCCTGAATTACAGTCCTGTGAAAATTAATATTTTTTTCTATATTAGACTGTCAAAACTAATCAAGAGTTACATTTCCAGAGTCATGTGAGTTGTGGTTTTTTTGGGATTGTTTTTCTTTTTTTTATTCCCAAGATGGCATAAGCCATTTTATTTTTCATCATAGAATTGTAAAACAGTTTGGGTTGGAAGGAACCTTAAAGATCATCACATTCCAATCCTCCTGCCATCAGCAGGGAACCTTCCACTAGAAGGTTCCCCTAGAAACTTTATGGAAAGTCAAGTTTGTGGTCCTTATCAGTATGTTCTGCCTGTCTTTCTTTTTAAAAGCATCCTTTAATTCCTTTATGTACTTGTCTTTTCTAGGTTTGTGACTGGTTGTATCCTCTAATGTGTAACCAGTCACCCATTCTGTGCTGCAATACTGGAGTCTACATGTTCCCTGACACAATGTCCCAGCTGCCAGGGTCCTACGTGGGAGTAGTGCTGTCTTCAGAACTTCCAGCAGCTGACAGAGAGCTGTTTGAGGATCTCTTAAAACAGATGTCTGACCTTCGAATCCAGGTTAATTTCTGGGCTGCCTGTTTATACCAATAAGGAAATGTGTAAATCATCAATATAGTCTCACATTTACATTTAGTTGTGTAAAACTGCAATTTTTTGTGTTTTGCTTGGTGAACTGACCACTGTGAAACAGATAAAGTAGCCAGTGTTAAGCAGCTTTGTAATGAAACTGTAGGCCCTGTGAGATGGGAGGACAGAATTTTTAAATACTAACTTGTAAGCACAGAGCAAAATTGGAGACCATTTTGTATATTTTCTCTTTTTTTCAAAACAAGAACATAGAACCCAAAATAGAACCCAAAATAGAATTTTGGGTTCAGGAGAAAGCATTTTTTCCCTGTGTGTGTGTGCACACATGCACAAAAGTTTGGATGATACCATTCTTGGAATATATGGTGCCCAAATGTGTTTATAGTTCAAAAATGTTAAGCTGACTCAGAGAAGATCTGTGAAAATAGTGTGTACCTCAAAAATCTGCCTTCAGATGGGATCTCAAAATAGGTAAGTCTGGTGCCTTTTTGCTGTAAGATATTGACAGGTGGAGAAAACAGGAAAAAACCCTGTAGTCTAACAAAGGTGCAGTAAGATACAGTGACTGGAAACAAGGTGGAAAATGTTACTGTAAGAACACTGGAGCACTATTTCAGAAGGAGTGCTAATCCATAACTATTTAAAAGCTCATAGCAAGATTTTATGTTTTCATGAAAGAATTTTGTTGAATGCAGCAATGATGAAGGACCAGTTTGGAGCATGCCTTGAGAGGGGAGTTGTGTTATGGTATAAATCCTGTCATTTTTCCTGCATAGTAGTAGTTCAAATTTGATATCTCATTAGTTCCATATTGTCCTAAAACTCGGTGTTTTTGTTAATGTTCCCTGCTACGATATCGCAGGTGCCAGGATCCCATGAGAGAGTAGGGTTATCTTCAGAGCTACCAGCAACTGAGAGAGTGCCTTTTGAAGATAAATTTAAACAGATGTCTGGCCACAAAGTCCAGGTAAATGCCAGGACAGTAACTCCAAAATTTTAACGTAAAAAAAAAAAAACCAACAAATTTTCACTGAAATACATGTTAGAACTGCTGATTTGATTGACAGCAGCAATGTATGCTGTGTCCTGTGGCTCTTATTTTTGTTGGCTTGTGGGGTTTTTTTGGTTGTTTTTTTGTTAAGAGCTGATTCAGTTACTGCAGGCAACCACATTTTTCAAATCAGCGTATTTCAGGAGTTTTAAAAACTGTGATATAGCACAAATATTTCAAAGCCTAGTCTGATGGCCATTTAATGTGTCTGTTTTACAAGGTGCTCATGAGGATCTAGTTGGCAACTATATTTAATAAAATTATAGTACTGAATCACCTGTCTTATTAGAGAATCCGTTTCTGCTCCTTAGTATAGTCCTTAGGAGTCTTGTTTTTCTATATAGTGGCCCAAACTGTGGTGCAACTAAATTACATCTAAAACATAGTTTGCATCTTTTAATTGTTTTTTCATTTGTTTGTTTATTACCTGTAGCTGTTTACTGAGGTATTTTGGTCACATGCTGAAGACATTTCTTGAACACGAGATTTCACACTGCTGCCAAGCAGTAATTGTGATATAGTACACGTCAGTGATAAGGTGTTAACCTTCTGGGTAGCAACCTTCTAAGTTTTAATCTGCTCTTTTCTGTTAATGTTGGTTTAGTTTTGTTTTACTGCAGCAGTCAGCTATGTGCAATACCCTGCTTTTATGTCCAATAAATGTTTCAGGGGAATTTAAGAATTCCATGTAATAGCAAATACTATTCTATATTGTGTATTCTGTTCTGCCCATGTGTTTAATCTATAAGTGCTTTCATTTATACTCTTCTAAACTAAACAAAAACATTTTCCTTCCTATCTATCATTAACTAGCAGTTAATGTTTTGGGGTTTTATTTACTTTTACGTTGGAAAAATTCTAAAAATAGAATCTTAACAAAAACCTAGATCTCTTAGAATTTTGTTGCTTTCTGTAATTACAGTGTAATTATACATTGTCTGTGAGCTGTGATGTTACACTTTTTAGAAACACTAAGCGGCCCGTGGTGGTAGCTACTGTGTTTGAATGATTAACATCTACTGCAGAAACTGTAGTGTTTGACATGAAATCATACAGGACCTGTCCACCCGACTTTCAATAGGGAGCAGTATCATGCACAGCATGGTGTGTTCCTTGGCTGTGCCAGTCTGCAAAAGCATCAACAGCATACAGCATGAATAATCTCCTTTATTTTTGAATTTGAGAGGAAAGGATGAGGAACAAAACAACCAGGACAGCTGCATTCCTTTAGTGCAGCTGGATTCTCTGATCAGACTGCAGTTCCTATGCTGAATAACAACAGTTGACTTCTCTCTGAGAAGATAAAAAGGATAGATGGGCAAGTCTCTTAATCTGTTTTGCTAGTGAACTTGTACTGTTAAGTTTTCCCCACTTAGCTATTGGACTGTATGTCTGTGTTGGCAAGCAAATCTTTTCATTGTAGCTGGATGAAGAAAGTGTAGGAAGAATGCTGACCTATCTGATAAGGTTTTTTTGATGTGTAGCATTTCTGTGCAAAAGTAATTGTGTCCTGAATTTTCCTTGAGTTTCTGTACACTTACCCAAGGCATGCACAAAGTTAGTATTATTTGATAATGGATGTGTATGATCTAAACCAGAAATCCTGATCATATGCTGCAAAGTAGATTCTCAGATGTTTGCTTTCACTTGTCAGCCTTTGGAAGCCTCTAGTGGTGCAGTTAACTTGCCTCAGACTGTACACATCCAACCACAACCTGAAGGAGCAGAAAATGAGAAAGAGTTGCCAGAATGGAGTGAGAAGGTTGCCCATGGCATCTTGTCAGGTACTGTTGTAATCAGAGGACTGTGTTAAATATAAATTGCTGTGAGTGATGTTTAAACATCAAATGTCACCTAAATGCACATTTTGGTAGAAGTGGAGTGGTCAGAAGTTGTTCACTAGTTCCAGGATGCCTTGATGAGCTTTATAAAAACTGCAGAAGAGAAATCCACTGCCAACAGTCTTGTTCATTGCAAATGATTTTGGCTCCTTATTTTGCAATGTTAGGATATGACCCCCTGTGACTCAGACCACTGTGACAAAACAATTTTACCCCTGTCTGAGCAGTTACATTACAATAGACATCTATTGTGATTTCTGCAGATAAACATGGGATTTTTCCTCTGAGAACCTTTGAAATATACTAATGACCAACAGCTGATTGTAATAAATGAGTCTGGAAGGAGGACTAGAGGGTTTGGTTGCATGTTTTCATGAGTGTTAGTAGGATTGAGATGTGCAGTTCTATCACTTCTGACCCAGCTGGGGCTTGGATATATATTAATAAACAGAGTATCTCTGTTAAGCTGACATTTGGATGAGGGCTGGCTGTATTAAACTTAAATAAAATTAATTTAAAAAGCGGTGGTGGAGGAGCAGAAATTACTGTAGGAATTCATGCTGGCCCATGCAGGGAAGAGTATAATTGCAGACCACGTAATCAGGACTGTTTCTAAAGTCAGTGTTGCAGAGACAGAGCAGGGATAGCTGTAGGAATCATAGTCTATAAAATTGTACATTCTAAGAGAAGCAATTTTTGCCTTGTAGGTGCATCTTGGGTGAGCTGGGGCCTAATGAAAGGAGCAGAATATACTGGTAAAGCTATTCATAAAGGAGCTTCTAAACTGCGGGAACACATTCAACCAGAAGAAAAGCCTGTGGAAGTCAACCCAACTGTAGCAAAGGGACTTCATGTAGCAAAACAGGCTACTGGAGGAGCTGTGAAAGTCAGCCAATTCTTAGGTAAAAATTTCCATTTCAAAAGATATATATATATTTGCCTTAAATAATAAATAATTTGTAAAATTAGAGCTGTTTTTTTCAGCCAGTTAACTAGAGGAGGAACTGACCTGATGAAATCCAGACATCAGTAGTTTGTACCTTGTAGTCTCCTGCAAGAGACATGCTTAAGGACTAGCATGTATTACTTGGCCTTGGGATATCTTTTTCTTTCCTCAAAGAATAATCTGTATAGTCTTAAGTCTGACATCCTTTTGAAAGTTTCATGCAGTTAATTCAAATACTGTCTCTCAAGTTGATAACCATGTATTTTAAAAGCACTGTTGTCACTGTGTATATTTTTAAACATGCACACCTGAAACAAGTCTGACTACATATTAATTTCCAGATAGAAATGGCCTGGTGTTCAGAGGTGCCTGGCAACCCTAACAACTCTCAGTAACTTCATTTTGTTATTTATTTTATATAATCTTTATATTTACTGTTAGTGACTCATCCAAGTTTAAAAGCAAATTGTGCTGGTGGTTATAAAACTACCTGGAAGAGCTGGAATGGTTTTAAGAAAGACTTCTACAGAAGACAAGTTAGGAAAGCAACAGCTTGTTTCCTATCTTCAAGTTGAGGATAACAAAACAATGGAATCAGTTTCTTGAAATTTGAAGTGTGAGATGTGTATGTATTTCTTTTAAAGCACTTTCTAGCCATAAGACCAACCTTACTTGTTTCTTAGCATTTGGAGCTGTGCAGAATCTGAAAAATAACAGTTGGGTACTTAAGAGTGGATTAAAGGCTGTCTTTCAAATAAGCACATTTAAATTAAGCAACACTTAAAACTTCAGTGAAGCTTTCTTCTGATTAGAAGTCAAGATTTATAAAGAAAGATGTTTTGGGTTCTTATGAAATAATCTGCATGCTATTGTTTTATGGCAGTTGAGGGAGTGTGTTCTATAGCAAGCTGTGTTGGAAAGGAGCTGGCTCCACATGTGAAGAAGCATGGCAGCAAATTAGTTCCAGAATCTCTTAAGAAAGATAAAGATGGCAAATCCACTTTTGATGGTGCTCTGGTTGTAGCAGCAAGTGGAGTTCAAGGTAATAAAAATTCCTTATACTTTTTAAAATTGCATTATTTTCAGTGCTATGAACTCAAATGAGCTGATTGTTTTTACAGGGTTTTCAACAGTGTGGCAAGGTTTAGAAAGTGCAGCAAAGTGCATTGCTAAAAGTGTTTCAACTGAGACTGTAAAAACTGTCAAATACAAGTAAGTTATGCTTTTATTGATTTTTATCTTCTACAGTACATTATTGTCATCATGTTTGAATAATGGCAAAAAAAAAAGAGCTTATGAAAGTGCAGGGAAACTGACTGAAATACCTGCTTTGCTATAATTATGTAGCACATGATAAGGTGCCAAGTGCACAGTAATGAGCATCTCTTATAAGCAAAAATAGGTAATGAGGGAATGATTGTGTGAAGTATTTTTTTAGCTCTCTTGTAGAAGTATTACAGCTTAAGGCCATGTTACAAATAACGTTCAGATTTTTGTCTTTGTGCTACAGTATAATGGCATGAAAAAAGTTACTGGTTTAAACCTTTCAGCTCTAATCCTGAATTTATGCAAACTTAGCTAAAGTTAAGAAAAATGGAAGAACTCCATCTATCAGCAGGTTCGGCTAAAGTGAGGAGGTACAAAAAAAGAAAATGGTGTAAGGAAATCTAAGGGATAAATAGCAATAATAGAACAGCTGTGACTTGCAAAATACAGATGTTCTTAGAAAAAGAGAGGGGGAAGAGGACAATAACATTTGGGATTAAGATGGTGTTTCTAAGATGATGGAAAGTTGAAAGCTAAGTGCATGTACTGGAAAATGCTGTGGAGAATAAGGGAATATACTGAAGTAACTGTGAAAGATAGAAAATGCACCCGGCAAAAAAGGTGCAGTAAGTTTAATAGAAAGTGAAGCGTAAGCAAAAGCGTGTAGGTTAAATGCAATGAGTGATAATCATAGCAAAAGAGATATTAAAAAGCACTGCTGAAAGTACACACAGGCTCCTAACAGAAGGTAACAAGCATCAGCATACAGTATTAAGCAGACTGGCATTCAGGATTGTGTTGTGATACATTTCAAATAGGAAGTTCTAGTGAGAAGTGATTTATTGCTAATGTTTGTTTTCAGTAGGAATTTCAGGGGTATTGTACTGTTACTCATTTCACATAAATTCAAATTAATGTTTTTGTTCTAGATATAAAACAGGAAATACGGAGATCAGCAGAAAACAGACACTGAGTGAAAAACAATAAGTAATTAAATGTTGCAGCTAATTGCAATACAGTTGAAAATTATAAGTAATCTTTATAATTGTATTAAAATTCACATAATCTCTCTTTGGGAAGCTGGTGTTTGTCAGTGACAATGATTTCTGCAATTCAAAATACCAGTGATTGAGGTAAATTCCACTTAATGCAAAAAACCCCAAAACAAAGCTAAAAGCACACCATCACAGTGTCTCTAAATCAAAAAACTTGGCTAAAACTTAGCTGCAATACCTTTGTAATTATAGAGATGCTCATTGTTTTAGCGATGCTGATCGGAATTGGGGGAAAAGGTAGCTTCAGAAGTAGTATTTCAAGTCCCATGCCCCTGTCTTTTTTACAAACAATTTAAATAAATGCAGTGTATACCTCTATTTTACTGATATTATATACTGGATTATGATGTTTCTGAGGAGAAAATAACTAATCGAATTGAAAAATACTGTCCTTTGCTATTAGATTAATTTTGTGATCTGCAAATTTGATGTTGGTGATTCAAGGCTGTTCCTCTATCAGAGAATTAAACAAAAAAAACCCAAAATACCACTAACTCTTTTAAATCTGTTTCATTGCTGGTTCCAGCCATATGTTCTGGCTGCTGTGCTGATAATGGTATACATTTTTGGTGGTCTTTGATATTCTGTGCTTCTCTCTAGCCTTATTTTGAGTTCCTCAAAGACTCTCTGGTCATAACAAGCATAGAGGGAAAAAGTAACTGCTGAGTGCTGGGATTCTAATGCTACCAGGAATACTTCCCTTTGGCCTGATTTGTCTGATTGCAGTGCTCTCTGGGGAAATGTCTGGCTGCCAGGAACAGCTGGAGTTACTGCTCTCACTATGTTCTTGTCCTCCTTCAGTATGTTCTCTCTATACAGTTGAGTATATTAAGCAGTTAATTAATATGAGACTGATGATTTCCCCCTAAAGTGTAAAGAAGCTGGACTCACACCCCATGGGAGAGACCAGAGGTTTTTATGTCTTTGTAATTTTCATCATATCCTCAAGATAGCTCTCTTGAGCCTTTTGGGGTTTTACATGATGCAGTACTCCAGGTGGGGTCTCACCGGAGCCGAGTAGAAGAGCAGAATCACCTCCCTCAAACTGCTGACCATACTGCTTTTGAGGCAGCCCAGGATATGGCTGGCTTTCTGTATAGAGGGTATAGGAATATTAGCCAAGAACCTATGTGAACAAGAACTTAGAGGTTACTGCACCTCTCTCTCCTTTCCCTTCTTAAGGTTCTATAGATAAGTTGTCTACTCTTCAAAACTACCAAGAAAAGAGGGAAAAAGACTGGAAGGTTTCTTGAGGAAAAAGGGCAGAAGCATATTGGTGTTTTTAAAGAGTAATCCATCTGATAGAGGAGCAGCCCTTACTGAAATGGCTTTGTAATTTCTAATTTTATTCCTTAGACATTCAGGCTCTGTGCTTACTATTTTAACTTCACTGGAATTCTTTTGAAAGCAGAAACTTAGGCTTTAGCAAAAATAAATAATAAGTGTACAAATCAGCAAAACTGCTCTTTCTTTAGGTATGGAGAGGATGCTGGCCATGCTACAGACAATGCTATGAATTCTGCAATCAATGTTGGTATGACAGCATTTAACATTGACAATATTGGTATCAAAGCTGTTGTAAAGAGAACTGCAAAGGAAACTGGCCATGCTGTGCTAGATGAATATAAAGTATTGGATAATGAGAAGAAGGGTAAAAAATGAAAGCAATTATATATTTATCAAAGCCTTACTTTAGAGATGAAACTTCCTATTTAGAAGTAACTACATTGTTAATCTGCAATTGAACATAAATACACTGTACTTTTCAAGCAACTTACTTACTTTGACATGAAAATGTAAAAATAGAGCATTCGTAGAAGGAAAAATGAAAGTTGTCAGCTCCTAGTTCTATACTGAATGAGGGTTTTAAACAACTGGGTCAGGGTTTTAGACAACTGGAAGATTATGAGTTTGCAGTTCACATGCTTGCCTCTATAAGCACTTTTTCAAAATAATATATGGAATAATAGATTAATATAGTAATACTAGTGTGAATATTTTTGTAATACTTTATATTTATAAAGAAGGTGGTGATACCAAAAAAGTAGGATTACTAATTCTGGAACAAGTAGACTTACTAGTTTTGGTTTTATAGGGATCTTTAAGATTTAGTTTTACTAATCCATTAATTATTTAATATGCACTGCTAAAATAAGCATTGTGTTTCACTGTTTTATAGAAAATTTATATTTTCAGCTACCAAACAGCTAATTTTATCAAAAGCTCATGCTAGGAGAAATGAAAGATGAACCTCAGGTAACTAGGTAGTTACTTCCTTTAAAACTTCTTTTTTTTTCTCCCATCCAGCACGTAAGTAAACCAAAGACACCAAGCATTTCTTTTAAGAGTATTTACAGCTCTAGAAAAATGCATTTTCCAGTTGACTCTATAAGGAATATACAAAGATTCTTTGAAATTCAGAGTTTTGTGTAGAGAGGATAAGTATGTTTTTGCATAAATTATTTTTCTGTGAAAATATTCTGTGAAAATATCTGTGAAAATAGAGGGCACTAGGAACTTCTATGCATTCTGTCCTTTTCAGCCAATCCAGAAAGATTCAGATTATATGTCATGGCCTCCTAATGGAAGACAGTATGTATTTGAACAAGTTGTTCCAACAGTCATCATCTTTATTCCATTAGATTCATAATTGCACAAGGGTATGGAGTCTTAAAAAAGGGTACAAAGACAAGCCCTTTTAATGAAGGATGGTGTGTAGAATAGAGTAGACACTACTGTATAGATTTGTCATCCTGTTTGTAGCACAGTGTAAAATAACTCAGTATGTCAAATCCTTGAGATGCTTTGGCACTGCTACTTATTTAACAGTTCACTATCGAGTTTTAAAGCTGCTGGACTTTTTAATATTGGCAACAAACAGAACACTATCAATTTATCTCCATTTCATGCAAGTGGAGAAAATAACTATAAATGGTTGTTAGCAAGTGATATTTGTATCAGATTGAAAAAAATACAGTAACAACTACTGTCTATTAAAATGGTAATAGGTGCACATTTTGTGGTAGCTACTGTAGGTGTGTGCTTAGGGTGAGAAATTTGAAACACAGGATCTAACCACTTGAAGTCTAACTTTCATTTATGGAAATAAACATGAAATTAAAATTAGTTAAGCTGTGCTTGACTTTTTTATGACAGGAAGCTACTGTGCGGGTCAGTGAGTGGAAAGACTAGGACTTCTAAAGTAATAAAGTAACAGTATTGGGGTATGTCTACAACAGAAACATGCTCATCAATTAAAGTTTAAAATATTTCAAACTAAGAAAGTCCATTTCCTTATGCCTTCTCTTCTCCAGACTGAACATAGGCCATATGTGCCAGTCCCTGGCCTAAGGCAATGCTTAGGAGTCCAAAGCTAAGCAGTCCAGCATGTGGTCCCACAAGTGCTGAGCAGAGTGGAAGGACCACCTCCCCAGGCTCCTGGCCAAGCCCTTGCTAAGGCAGCCCGGGCTTGGCCTTGTTTGCCGCAAGGCACATTGCTGGCTTATGGCAGCTTGTTCGCTGGAGACCCCTGTGTCTTTTCCCTACAAAGTTGCATTCTAGATACTGCCTCCAGCTTGTACTCATCCATGGGCTTTTCCTATCCCAGATACTGAGCTTTGTGTTTGGTTTTTGTTGAATTTCATTAGGTTCCTTTCAGCAGCCTGTTTCTCCAGGCTGTACACCCTGATGTGAATGGTAGCCCTGCGTGCCTGCATGCTAACTGCTCCTCTCAATTCATCATTATCAGCAAACTTGCTGAGAGGGTACTCAGTCTTCCAGGCTGTTAATGAGGTATTGGCTCAGGTATTGATCCTAGAGTCAAGCAGTCATACTGCTGATGACCACACTTCAAGCCTGATGGCAATGATGACAATGAAAATACCTTTCCATATATCTCATTTCAACATATTTATTTGGAATAAAGAAATGGAGGCAAATTCTCATGTGTTGCAAGTGTCACTATGTTACTGCTCTGCTTGTTAAAAATGTTTAAGGTTTGAAGTTTTATACACTCACACAAGACCTCAGTTCACACGAAACTTGCTTTTCTCCCACTGCAGTTCCCAAACCATCAGGCAAAGCACCCAGTTAGACCTGCTGTCCTGTGCCAACCCAACCAGTGTGGTCTGGGCTCATCTTTAGGTGCCCCGTGACCTAGTTCCTGAGAGCTTACCTAGTTAAGACATCTGCTAATCCCTGTGTTGAGGCTGAGACCTGAAAGTATCCTGGACAGGTCAAACCAAAGTCCCCTGGGGCACAGGGAGTACACTGTAGCTGGGAAACAGCTTTCAGTTCCTCTGTATCCTCAGTTCTCAGATTTCCTTGTGATTCCAGGGCTCTCTTTCTGAGCTCGCCAAATGTGCCCTGCTGTGGAGACTAATTCATCAGGCTGGTTAAAATAATCTTGAAGCAGTTGTTCACAAAAACTGGTAACAAGAAAATTGGATTATCACCTTTGCTGCTAAGATTCAATATACTGAGTTAGTTATGAATGCTAACATAGGTCCAAGTCATTACTTAAATTACTGGTTTGGTATGAAATGTGTTCTCAAAATGAATCTTAAAAAGGTAGCACTCAGTAAAACGTGAAGGCAAAATAAGCAGCTAAATTTAAATGCCATTATGGTGCAGAACTCTTCTAAATTTGTTTCTTGATTAAGTTATTTAAGAAATTTTGAATTCAATCCACAACCTCAAGTGATAATTCACTGATTAGCTGATAGCATCATGTGTAACTTGAGACTCAAAAATCATCTCCTGCTCTAATATATATCAGACAAGGGAAATTAAAATTACTTTTTCTTAGAACGAAGCTTCCCACTCAGCATCCTACTGTTCTACTCCAAGACATTAGAACATGCTGGATTAGTGCCTCGCTGGTGCAGTATCAGTGAGGTGTTAGATTGGCCCATTCCCGTATCACACTCTACCACCTTAAAATTACAATTCACAGCATTTCAGGGCTGACCTTTGGATGGCAGTACTGATGTATGCCACGTTAAAATACTGGTGATACATAACCCATATTTTAAGTTTTGAAAGCAGTGCCTGTGTTACCCAAGGAGTGGCATGGCTATTGCATTTGGCTTGGTACTTGTGCAAGAGACTTACTAGAACTGAGAAACTACACCTTTCGTTTTTATTTAGTTTACCAGTAAAGGAAAATTACAGTCCATCTCATTCCTGAGAAAGTGAACAGGTAATTCCTCTAGTAAGCACCAGATCCCATGAAGTTGATCTGAGTACACTAATCACTCCTAGTTTCATTGTCCCTTGCATTAAGTGTGGTGCTTTTCTGTGCAGCTGGCAAGCCGTTTCATCTCACCGACCCACAGAAACTGCAAATATTAAACATTTTCCCTGATGGGAGTTTTCAAGGTTTCAGGACCAGTAGTGGCTCATAGCAGAGTGACACAAATGCCAAGAGCTGGCACTGAAGCAGATGGCAGAAGGTGGCAGGGAGAACCGGACAGAGGTGATACCACTCTTGAAGCATTAGACTGCTAAGACTAACTCAGCCCACCCCATAAAGCTTTACCTTGAGAACTACATGAACTGATATGAAATTTCTTGTTTGAAAAATTAAGGATCAAACATTTTTAAGCGTGAATCCAGCCCAAGGTAAGAGAATTTGCCATTGTATATTGACTAAGTCCATTGACTTGAACAGTGTTGAGACCTGATTATTCTGCGCGTATTTGCCTTACATCAGGGTCTCACAAACTAGCTTGTGCACTCTGTAACCGGGCCAAAACCGCACCATGTTTTCCCCGTCAGTTGCTGGTGCTGCCCGAGCCACAGGCAGGTGTTTCGCTGGGCCGAGGGCAAAGGAGCCCCGTGGGGCGGACGGGGCGAGCCGGGCGAAGGCGACACCGGCTGCCGGTCGGCCGGGCCCCGTCCCCTTCTCGGCTTCCCCTGGGCAGCGGGAGAGCTCCGGGGGCCGCGGGGAAAGGAGCGGCCGAGCACCCTGCGGGCGGGGCAGCCCCCTCCGGCTCCGCCGCGCCGCTCCCTCGGGCCCGCAGGGAGCTCGCAGCGTCGCCCCGCGCAACGCTGGCCGAGGCGGGGGCTGCGGGCGGGGAGGGCCGGCCGCAGTGATGGAAGGCGGCGAGCGGCGGGCGGCGGAGCCCGAGCGGCTGGCGCTGGAGCTGGGGCGGGAGAGACGGAGGCAGTGAGTGGCGGCGGGGGATGCGGCGGGGCGAGGCCGGGCCCCGGGAGCGGTCCCGGGCCCCGCCGCCTCCCTGCGGCAAAATGGCGGCCGGCGCGGTGGGTGCTGCTGCGTGAGGGGGCAGCGGCTGCGGGCCCGAGGGCCGGCGGTGGCGGGCAGGAGGTAGGGCCGGCCCAAGGGACGGACAGGGAGCCTGAAGGAGCGGGGTGAGGAGTGTCAGCCGAAAGGGAGAATAGGGCCAGGTGTGGCTAACCCAGGAGAGAGCTGAGCACTGCACAGCCGCCCGCCCGCTCCCCTCCCGGCGGGACGGGGGAAGGAATCGGAATGGTGAGGGTGAGAAAATCTGCGGATTGAGACAAAGACAAAAGAAAAAAAGAGACAAACCCAAGCAAAGCAAATGATGCAAACCCCCTCAAGTGCTTGCCACCAGCGGACCAAGTGCCTTTCCCGAAGAAAGGCAGCCCCGGCAAGGACCACCACCCCAGTTTTTATTTCTGAAGATAACATTATATGGTATGGGATATCCCCTGGCTCAGTTGGAATCAGCTGTCCCGATTTTTGCCCTTCCCAACTACTTGCGCTTCCCCAGCCCACTCGCTGGTGGGAGGGATGGGGTGAGGAGCAGGAAAGACCTTGACACAGTGTGAACACTGCTCAGCAGTAACTGAAACATCCCTGTCCTATCAACACTGTTTTCGTCGCAGATCCAAAACACAGTCCCATATCAGCTACTGTGGAGAGAATTAAATGCATCCTAGGTGAAAACAGTACACCGTGGTTGGGAGCCCTCTTGGGGGAAGAATAGAGAAGACCTTACATGGGTGCATGCCTCCTTGGGGAAGATGAATAAAATGGACAATGAGATGCTCTTCATACACTCTTCTTCCCACAATGTTGAGTAAAATTGGAAAGCTGGATTTCACCCTTCTCTACAGTCAGTAAATATCTCTGCAACTTAGAGGGAAGGTGCAGCATCTCTAGTGCAGTTTGCAGAGATGAGAACTTGTTACTGTTAGCAGTCAGTCCCCTCGCTTAAGCAGCAAATATTTCAGTGCTGGGATGATTGTTGATGCTCAGGCCATGGCATTCTAGGTTGTTTTTTTCCCCAGTTTGCTTAGGAAGCTACACATTTTTCGCTATGTTAAACAACATGATTGCCTTTGGGTGTGAGTAAATTAAAACTTACGAAATGTCAGAGTGTCCTGTGCTGCCTTGTGATTCATACCCTTGATATTTACATTTCTGTACTATTTTCAAGCATTCTATGCATACTGATTTTTCCCCTTGAACAGTGTTTCTTTCAGGGTCTGAGCTGCAGATTTCTTCAAACTGGTCCTGCATTTGTGAACTTTATAAAAGGTTTATTCACTAATGAAAAAGGGGAAACCAATATTATCAGGGTCAAAATGGTTATGAGCACTTTCTGTATTCAAAATGGCACAAAAAGGAGCTTGGACGTACTTGCGCCAACTTATAAGTAAATGTCCTTTCACTAAGTCTCCTGACTTAGTCGTGTCTCAATGCAATATATCAGTTATGCTCTGCAAACATCATTACCTGACATATGATCCTGATATTATTGGTGTTCAGGTAAAAAGTAGAATTGTGTTGGCTTTGTTTCCTTGCTTGGATTTATATATATATATATATATATATATATTTAATTAATGAAAACCTGAATTATTTATGTACCTTAAATTTTTGCTAAGATCCCTGAGGATCTTGTGCAAGATTGTGCCCAAAGTCCAGGTCAAGTTTTGGTGACTTACTTATCGATGAAAGCAAAATACATATATACAATAAAAACCTTTGTTGTGATGGCATGACAGTAAAAGAGTTGTAGCTCCAAGTGGATTCTACAGCTGTTTCCTGTGTATTTCTCATGTGTACAAATAGACAATACCATCATTGCAGATTTCACAGGAGTTATTTATTCAACCTCATTGCCAATGCCCAGGCTTGTTAGAACAGTGGCCATTATAGTCAATGAATACAGAAACACTTTCTGAAGGTGTGATTCATCTGACCTACTTTGCCTGGATGTTCTAGCATGAGATGACTCACACCCTAGCAGGTGCCTGTTTCTCTCCCTTGGGTATAAAGCAAGCTGAGGATGAGTGGCTTGCAAATAGATGCCTGCATTCCTTCACAGCCCTCTCACCCTTGTCTTTTTACTGGCTTATTTGATTATTGTGCCATTTAGGCAGTTTGCTAACAACCCACCTACCACTCTGATATAACAGTCATGAAGCAGAGATTTTTACCTCACAGAGTAAATGGAATCATCTGTGTCCATACGGGGTCTGTCTCTAAAGTACCTACTGATTCTCTATGATTCTGACTCTAGTACGGTGACATCTTTCAAAGTCTTTTCTGAATCTAATGACAGTCAGCTTAAGTCTGACTCTGAATTGTTGTAATCAAGATTCAATACACGTTTTGATTGGGAAATGTCATGACAAATGCTTCAGAAAGAGAGAGAGAGAAGGCATATAATACTGCAGTATCCTTCTTCACAGACAAAGAGGTCTTAAATACATATATTTATGCATGTCAGCTACTTACTAATATTGATGGAATTGTGTGGTAATTCAGCTTGTGAGATTTCACTTTCTATGGCTTTCTTTGCCAGGAAAGCAGCAGCATTTTCCCAGCACACTGCTGACTGCAAGTGTCACAAGTCCATAGCTTTCAATACTGTATCCGCTCTTCCATGTAGTGCCTCTGCACAGTGTAATATTGTTTCTGCTTTGTTCATAGATTCTGAAGGCATCTATGCATTTTGTCTTCTGCAGGACTCACTAAAGGTCCGCCATGTTAGAGAGGTGATGCCCTAGAAGTGATGACTTGCACTGCGCTTCTCCTGTAGTGTTTCACTCATTTCTGTCTGTGCTATAGAAAATCGCTTCAGGCAGCCTTTTGCCTGATATATGTACCAGATATCCAGATCTGGGTAGCAAAACGTGCAAGAAAATGGCTTTCATCCTAAGTGGCTGTCATTGTCAAGTAAAATAGCACCTGTACACTGCCTTAAAAAAAAAAAACATAGCATTTTTTTCTTTTTTGTAGTTTCAATCAGATCCTGCTTATCTGGACTGTGCTTTTTTTCCTCTTTTTCTTCACAAGAGCTTTCTTGTTACGCTTAGTATGCAAGGATGTGGTTAAGTTCCCCTGATGACTTAAATGTAAGCTTTCAGGATTTATGGGCTTTCTTCTGTGGTGACTATAAATTGAACATTGACATGGAAAAGATTTCTGGGCCTTGAGTATATCTCATTATGTTTAACACGTGAGGTTGCAGGTAAAATGACAGTGCAGTCCCTCTAAGTAGAGACCAAGTCTCTGGGCAGGCAGGCAGCTATACATGGCTGCATTAAATCTACATTAATAGATACATGGCATGGCAACTCCTTCCTATCACAGTTAGAAATAATTCCAGAAATGCTAAATACTCTGATACATTAAAAAGTTGAAATATTTACCAAGTTGGTCCAAGTGTTGTATTTCTACATCCTTTGTCTGTCAGGGCAGGCACTGTATTTTACTGCATGTACACTGACTAAAATGGAAAGGATGCATTCTGGGTGCTATTGGAGTATTAAATCTTTAATAACAGATTTTTTAAAAAAATTGGTTTCTGTACCAAACGGAAATAAGATTTTCTGTCAGTATAGCAATTACACTCTGACACCTGACAATGTATCATTTCTATATATATAGTCATCAGGACAAACTATAATTGGAATTTGGCTTGCAGTTTTCCTAATGGTGCAGAAAGAATAATAAAATCTAATTGAAGAAATATTCTACATAGTCTTGGAATGGAACAGAAATAAAAAACTGAAAACACTGGCTTTAAAGAACTCGTTCTTCCTGTGTTATTGCTCTGCATCCATCTGAGGACTTAGTTAAGGTTTCTTTGAAAAGGAAAACAATTTCATTTTAATACAGCTCAGATCTGGCTACAGCTTTAAATGTTTCTAATTTTCGGTGTTACTTCCTTACAAAAATCCCATTTTAGCACTCACTGTCATCATAATTTCCTCTTTTCTAAGCTCTGAGATATTGATAGAAATCTGCTCTGCAGAAACCTTGTCTATTTGTGTTGGAATGATAGCAGCAATGTAGTAAGATTTTGTCTTTCTTCTTCCTAGCCATCTGCCTCTTTTATTTGGACTGGGAGCAAGCAGTCAGCAGCAATCAGATTTCCTTTGGTTTTCCTGCATCTAAGCTTTTTGACTCATGTTTCAAAGCTATCTTTGGCTGGGTTTCACCACATCCTTTTTATCTCCAGCAAGAGATTACCAGTACTGTAATTTCCTCCCCCCCCCCTCTAATTTAATGTTGGTAAGGACAAAAAGAGCAGTGGAACAAGGAGGGCTTGGAAGACCCAGATCTTCCTTACCACATTCAAGATGTCTGGCTTACTGTTCTACAGGGTGTCTTTCACTGAAATCTTACTGGAATTACCTTAAATTACTCTTCTTTACATTTCTTTGCTATTTCATCTCTTCAGCCCTCCTTATTCCAAGCATACCTCTGCAGCTTCTTATGATTAGTTGGTTTTCTTCTGTGGCTTCCAGTTGAAATATGACATTCCAAGCTGTGAAAAAGAAGGGTAACCAACTGAAAGTGAGCACAAAGAGTACAAGAGGTGATACTATTTCTCAGTAATCATCTCTGTTATCAAAGCTTTGATTTCTCATAGGATAGGTAACTATTTCTTGAAGAGCATTTCTCATGAACTGTTCAGAAAATGCAGATCCACGTTGACAGTGGAAACTCTCCTTTTAAAAAAACAACACTTCTCCCACCAAAAAAAAGATATACCACAATATTTTTCTGTCTTGCATGTTTACTAAGGTAGGCTAAGGTTTCAAAGACATTGATTGTCATATTAATATTGTAAAGCATTTTCCAAAGGGCCTTATTTGCTGAGTTGTATTCTCAGTTCTTTTGGAACATCTCAATTTAGGCACTGAAAAACTGAGTCACCCAAGAACCATTAGTTGCTTTTTGAAATATCGATCTTCCAAACTTAACTTTAAAGGACAAAGCCACAAATTGCTTTTGCATTTTGGTGTGCTGTGTTTTGCTTGCACCTATCCTGGTGTGGTCTGACATTCTGAGATCTCACAGGTAGGAGCATTTCTCTATAGACATCTCCTCAAGCAATCAGACTGTTGGCATAGATACAGTCAATAACTGAGCAGTAATTTCTTCTTGATGGGATCAAGATCATATGATTCACTGTAACACAGTAAACTACCATCTTGCCACTTGAAGACTGAGAGTCACCCAGCCCCTTGTCTGATGGATGCAGCGTCGAAGTCCTCTGCTACCTTCTGCTTCTGGTCATACCTTCCAAGACAGAAAGAGCCCAGTTTTCATGGTACTTTTCAGCTATCTGGCTGACCCGTATACAAAGTTAATCAATGGGCAAAAGTATTTTTTTCTACAGTGTTAAGGTACTAAAAATAAAAGGTTGCTTTAGTTCCTGCGTATTTTTTTAACATTCATCTTACTTTAATTACTGGCTTTCTTTTCATCATAAAACATGGTTTGTTTTGGTTTTGTTATGGGTGCAATTTAGAAAATTACTATTAATCATTGAGTAGTGAGTCAAAATGAAGAATTAATTCAGAACTTCAAACAGCACATCTCTTGGGCATATTCTTGTTTTAAAAACCATATTCATTGGGCATCTTCTTTTAAATGAAAAATTAAGGTCAGTGTCTTCTCTACATTTTTTTCTGATGATCTGCTAGAAAATTATATTTTTAGAAATGTCAATCTTGGGTTTTTATGGAAGTAATTTTATTCACAAAGGAGAAATGCTTCTATTGTTTTTAAGGCACTGTAGTATCCATAGACAAAAATACATTTAAAAATGGACAAGATAATGTAATTACATAGGAAGGATCCATAGATACTTCTTCTGGAAATATATTTGATTCTATTTTTTCTAATTTCAATAATAGGACTAATGAAATAGTCAATTTATGGCCTTCTTTAAATACCACAGGCAGATGCTTGAAATCTCAATATTTAAACTGAGAAACACTGTAACAGAACTGGAAAAAAGACTTAACAGTGTTGAAGATGAAGGTAAGTGAATTAGAATGAAGTCTTGCTAAATGATTAGGAAACACAGAAAATTAATTCTTTTGGGAAAGCGCTACAGTACAGAGGTTCAAATTTTTATTTGTAAATTTAAGTTTTCCCTTTTCAAACATGACTGGTGTTTCAAATGTGAAATTAAGGAATGCTACATGCAGCCATTTTAGCTTTTTTTTGTAAGTCATTAATGAAACCATGAATAACATGAATTCAGAGAGCTACCTTATAGTCTGGAAACAGTAAGCCCAGTGAAAATTTCCCCTGATTTATATTTTCAAGCTCTTTTATATGCAAAGATCCTCATTATGAAGGTTTCTTACTTTCTCAGTCTCCAGTTAGTTAAAAGGAATAGTTTTTAAAAATGCTTTTGCTTAAAATGACATGAAATAATCTGGGAAATATAATAAATCTGTATTTATTTTTAAGGTAATGAATGGAAAACCAGATATGAGACACAAGTAGAATTGAACAAACAGCTAGAAAGACAAATTAATATTCTTCGAGATAAGGTGGAGCTGATTCATGGAAATCCAGCAGGTAGAAATGGCTATTTGTAACTTTTTCAATAGAATTAGTGATTATATGTTGAAATTAAATCAATGGGTCACATTTTCTGCTTTTTCATAGATAAATTGTCCATTGTTCGCACCTTTGATCAAATGCCTGTGGTGAGTACTGTGACATTCCATTGGATTAACAACAAATCACAATGTAATTGAAAAACTTGTAGTCCTTGTTTTTTTGTGACAAAAAATAGGAGCAACCTGTCCAAGAAGCCAAAACAATCAGTCCTGCTTATGTTTGTATGGTTTCAGATATGCAGTTGCTTATAAATCTATAAAATATAGAATAAAATCCTTAAGAGTATGAGCTACAGAAGACCCGAATGTTGGGAAGAATCATGTAGTGAAATTTTTAACTGTGTGAACGTGTTATAATTGAATCTGCAGTAAGGTATGTGAGATGGAGTAGCTGGACTAGTTATATAAATAAATGGGAAAACATTAAACTTTGGGCACAAAATCATGGAATCATTTAGTCTTTGACCACTCTCACACACTAAAAACAGGTCCTTAGTTGTGACCAAATGGAATTTCACATGTTGCAGTTTGTGCCCACTGCCTCTTATGTTCTCACTGGGCACTGCTGAGAAGAGCCTGGCTTCCCTCTTCTTCATTTCTTCCCATCACGTATTTATACACATTTATAAGGAACCCTGGGCCTTCTCTTCCCTGAGCTGAACAGTGGCAGCTCTCTCCTTATCTGCCAGATGTTCCAATCTATTAGTAATCTTCATAGCCCCATGCTGGACTTGCTCCAGGAAGTCTGTATCTTTCTTGTCCACAACTGGACCCATCACTTCAGGTATGTCTCACTAGTGCTAAGGAGAAGGGATGGATCACCTCCCTTGTCATGATGGCAACGTTCTTCCTAAATGCAGCCCAGGCAGCCACTGGCCACCTTTGCAGAAAGAAGCATTGCTCTTGCAATCACCTTGTTCTTCAGGACCATGATGTCATTCTCTGCAAGCTACTTCCCAGCCAGTCAGCCCCAGCATATACTGCTGGCTATGATTATTTCTCCCCCAGGGGCAGGACTTTGCATTTCCCACTTCACATGATTCCTCTCTGCCTATTTTTGCAGCCTGTTGAGGCCCCTCTGAACAACAACACAATCCTCTGTTGTATCAGTCAGTACTCCCAGTTTTGTATCAACTGTGATAACATAGATGAATAGTTGCATTAACATTTTGCATAATATAATCACAGGAAAATTCCTCATTTTACAGTAAATTTTTGCAGCAATGAAGGAAGACACTGTTTTCATTTTTTAAATTTTATTCCTTATTACACTCATACTTCATGCCCTGTATTTCACCAAAGCAATAAAACATATTTTTCTGCAATCTTGAGGAAAAAATTACAAGAAAAAACTCCGCAAATATTTTGGCTATTTTGTCTTCTAAACTGGAAAATGAAATGAAAATCATTTTAGATTCAGAACTGCTTTTTCCTTAGTCTGCCATCTGCTGAAATCTTTGACACCTTTTCTGCTTCTTACCCACTTTTAGAAATAGGGAAGATAGATAAAAATGTGATAATGCCTTGTAATATAAGCACGGATAGTGAACATTATTATAGCAGTGATGGGTTTCCCCCTGGCACGGGCGCTGCGTTTCTTACCAGGGGGGCACGCTCTCTGCCCTTCCTCCCCTCCACATGGTTCCCAGGGGACCGGGAACCGCAGCACAGGACTCACGGAGAGGTATGAGGCAAAAAGACTTTATTTCCGGTGCTACCGAGCTTTTTCAAGGGAAGGGGGTCATTTTACTATGAAAGGGAACCCAAGTTAGAACCAATGGGGTAAGGTTTAACAGGGACCAATGGGAAAAGGGATTTTACAACAGGGATTTGGGGAAGGGGAAGGTACAAGCGAGGTGACAATACAAAATCCACCTGTAACAAATGTTCATATCGCAGTAACAGTTTCATTCTCTGCATCAGCATCCACATTCCGTTTATGACAAGAATGTTTCCATACTTTAAATGGTATGTCGACCACTACACATTATGAAGCACGGCTCTTAGGGTTTTATTCCTGTTGCTTATGCTTACAGAAGTGTTACCATCTGACTTTGTGCTTCAGATTCTAATGATTAATGGGAGTTTATGGAGTCTAGAGGAGGCTGCATGCACTATTAGTGGGGATGATTGTTGTAAGCAGGGTGTGAATAATTAACTTCTTTTTCTGAGCTGATACGTGGTGGCTTTCAGACAGTAAACATTTTTGCCAGTTTTAGTGTTGTACTAAGACCATGGTGTTTTCTAGGTAGGCAGGACATATTTTATTTTAAACAGCCAATTGAAACGAGAACAAAATCTTTCCCATCTCACTTTCCTGTTTCACTGAATTGATTTGGAAGTACAACTGATTCTGAAGAAAAGTCTTGAAGGCAGAATATTGATCTAGAAAATTTACCATTTCAGACAATGCTATTCTTGTCAGCTTATAAAGAACAGACTGACATGTGTGCTTACAGTATCAGAACTATTTATTTCACTCCAATTGCTAGTACTCTTGTAACCAATCCAATCACACCTTGCCAAGCACTCCAGGCCACAATTACCAGTGAGATAATCTTCTTTACCAGAAGCTGGGCTGCATCAATCCAGTACATTTCTAATCCCTACTAAATACAGCATTGCCTCCTCACCAGTGAGTTGTGGTTCCAATAGGTTTGATTACTGTTCCCATAACAGGAAGAATGCCAGCACAATTGAAAGATTTATACTGCCAGAAGAAGTCTAGAAGACAGCCTGAAGAGTCCTAGGCTTACTTTGTGAAGCCTGGGCAAGTCTGGAGCCCGCATATCATGCCATGACTTTTTTATTCTGCAGTTTCAAGTACTTCCTTCAGTCTTTCAGCTTAGAGTTAATACATTCTCCTGTTTGCTAGCCAGAAAGGAAAGTGCTTAGGGATTTAGTGAAAGGTTTATTTCTTCCTTGGTTTTATTTTTGGGAGATGGAAAGAGAAGAAGAAAATAGATGTATTTTGTGGGCTTTGCTGGTGGGGTTTTTTTTTTTGTCTTTGCTTGTTTGGGTTTGTTTGTTTGTTTGTTTTCCTAAAACTATTAGAATAGTAGTGTATATTTACAGATACTCTTAGGGAAGGCAGAGCTGCTTTTTCTTTTTAAATATATTTTTAGGAGATAAAACATTGGTAAAAATACATAGAAAATTTTGTGGTGTTTAAGCATATAGATTTGTTAAAATCCTTTTTGTGTTTTTGGGAGTTGTTCAAGGGGCTAGGGGGAAATATTTAACTTTTTCACAGATGAGAATAAAGAACAGATCTGGTGAGTAGAAAAACAAAGTTTTTAGCCAGTCATCAATATACATTTTCTTGAAGTAAAAATGTAGATAATGGGTATATAAAACATGCATATGTCTGTAAAAATCAAAAGTCCAATAGGATAGTCAGCTTTCAACTTGCAGTTGCATATGAATAGGAATAGATTTCTGTATGAAAACATATTTCCAATGTGTATTGCATATGAAAAATTTCTTCACTGAAAGGCTTGTTAAGCACTGGAACAGGAAAGTGGTTGAGTCACCATCCCTGCAAGTATTTAAAAGACATGTAGATATGGCATCTAGGGGCATGGTGAACTTGGCAATGCTGGGTTAATGGTTGGACTTGGTGATCTTAAAGGTGGATTCTGTGAGTCTGTGAAGCTCTGCAGAAATATCACTGAGTGATTCTTTCAGCAAGATAATACAATTTCTATAATGTGGCAACAGTAGGCAATAGATACTGTTTTGAGCAACATATTTAGAAAATTAAATTTAATTTTCAAGTATTTTTAACTTGCGTTCCCAATGAACTTAGAATTATATAGTTATTAGGAGGACCTCTAATAATTCTTAACTTACTAAACAATTTCATCTGTGTTTAAAAGAGGAGTTATCTCAAATATACTAAAGATATTTATCTCACTCAGCTAGTCATTTAAGGTCCTACTATAGTGAATAGAAGGCAAAAAACATGTCTGTAGAGTAATTCAACCCATTTAGAGATAGGTAGCATAAAATATTTTCTTGATATCAAGTACTACAGGGAAAGTAAAAAAAAAAAAAGAAAAAGATTAGTCATCAGGGACCCTGGCAGTCATCAAGCTATGAAAACTGGAATGAAAGAGAAGAATACAAACGCAAATTCTGGAGTGATGAACAAGGAGGCACAGAGGATTTTCTGTGTTGATAAATTGCATCAATTGTTGTAGATGGCTTGCACTATTTTTGCTTGAGAATTAGAATTGTACTGATGAATGATTTTTGCTATTGAAAACACCCCTAAAGCATTAAAATATACAGTTATTCTGAAATCCCTATACTGGCATGAGATACTACTTTTTTTCTTTTTTTTTAATTCAGAAAAGTCAGGTAGGTGTCATGTAGCAATAAATGCAGAACTGATACCTTGAACACACAGATTGTTACAGCCAGGGTTTAGAAAATCATTTTTGTGTACTGAGGGCAGATTAAAAATAACCTAAACAGTGAGAAGCACAAGAGATTTCCAAAAGTGAAAAGTGTTTAGTCAATAATTTCCTTTATGTCCCAATGAATAGTACAAATGTCATACAGTACTTCAGAAATAATTACAGAAGGAATGCCTTCTCTCTGAAGTATAACATGATGTGAATTTTACTTGCTTCTTTTAAACATGGTGCTTTCATTTGTTTGCATTTTTTCATTAAATGAGTTTTGGTAAAATATATGCACTCTGCTTAGCACAATTTCCCATATAAGCAGAAAGAAAACTATTCCTTCCTCTCTCACCATTTCTGCAAGAACAAATCCCTAGACAGCAGCTTTAGTATGCAAATACTGAAAAGCATACTGCAAAATCAGTTCAGAAGAGCACACTCCTGATAGCATTGCCTTAGCAACGCTCTAGTTAAGATTAGCCAAGGAACTACAGTTTTTGTGATGTTACCATTTTCAGAATGTCCAGCACCACAGATGAGAAAATTCTGACATTAAGGACCAGATACTTGCCTTGCAAAGCTGCCCTTCTGGGAGCACAGCAACTACAGAACTGAGACCTTCACACAACCGCCTTTGGGTTTTTGCTCTCAGTTTTACACTGTAAGCAGAACGTGGGGCAGTGTTACAGTGAAGACATACGTGATTGTAATATGACAGGAAGGGAATCTAATCTTGGGTTTATGAAAACATGTAGTGAAGACTGTGTTTCAGTAGGTGTTGTTAACTACCTATAGGGAACATCCGCACTTTATAATGGCATGGGAAATGTTGGCCATTCTGGCAACTAATTTAAATGAACATTATTGCTTTTCCTGAATTAAGTCATCAGTAGCTGTATGAGAGGAGGAATTTTGGTATCCTAGCTTTTCATGAAACTTGGAAGTGTTCTGGAGAAAGTTCTGTAGTCTGGTCTGAGTGCCCTAAGCTGTATTCTGCCTCCTCACAGACTTTCTACCCCTTTCATTTGACCTCAAATAAAGACTTTGAATGCCTTCAAGAGACCTTTTTGATTTGTATTTTTTTTCTTTCCTTGTCACGTTGTCATTAGTTTTTCCTCCTGGTGGCCTTGCACAAACAAGGAGACTTGTTTTACTCCAATCACTTTGTGTTATGCCCAGAGGCAGAATACACTTTGTGTTTCAAAGAAAACAATCAGGGAAAAATCTTGGCATCAAATGGCATAATTATCTGCTGTTCTCAAGAATTCCTTAGCAATTGATGGGGACTCTGGGATATCTTCCAGAGAATATGTATGAGGAAGCAATCTCCAGCCTTTTTCAAGCCTACCAGGAGAGATAATAAGCGAAATTTTTCAGAGTTTCTGTCAGTCAGTCTGTCAGTCTGATTCACAGTGATGGTGGACTCCGTTTTAACTTTCTCCTGCCCAAGTCAGCCGATAACCTCTGGGAGCAATGCTGTGGAGACCACTGACGTAAGGATTCAGGGTATCAACGTTCCCACACCTCCGTTAAAGTCGTTTCACTCTGGATCTGGTTTGTAAAGATGGTGCTGACCACAAGGGGGCACTTGGCATTTAGGCAAGTACACGGAACATTTCCTCACCAGTCCTGAAGCTCCTACAGGATCTAGTGTATATACTTACATCGAGTGCATATTGGATGTAGAAATATGAATAACTGTTATTCATAATTTTTTCAGTTATATATGACTAGTGAATTTATTGATAACAATCTAAAATATATTTCCATTTCAGTAAAACTAAAGATGTAGTATTACTTTTTCCTCTTAATGAATTTAAAATGATATGTTAACAGATTCAGCTAAATCAGCTGATGAATGTCAACTCGTAGTGTTGAGGGAAAGGGAGTTTGTTTTCTAAACAAAACTTCATTTCATATAAAATGTCAAGTAGAACGGATTGCAAAGGCTTCTTGTGCTGCTCTTTGTTCTACACAACTGAGAGATATATTGCTTCTGTTATAACTCATGGAGAAGAGTCACAGAGGCTTAGAGCTGAAGGAAATTGCCATGAGAATCAATAGTCTGCATGAGCTGGGCTCTGATGAAAACAAGTTTGAGCTGCTTGATGATGTCAAGGATTTGTCACCTTGCCTGTTCTGTAATGATTGTTAGAAATTGTCACCCCTGTTGCCACTGATAGCAGGGCAAGGAAAAATCCAGAATGAGAACATCTTATGTGGGTGGCCTTAAAATTCAGCTGCAGTATCTTTCTGTATAATTTCGTTTTCTGGCATGTGTTAAGTCAAATATATAACTTCAGTTGAGTGAAAAGGAAATTGTGTGAAAAAAAAGAACTGGAGAGTTGGTGTTCCCTTTGTGAAACTCTGGGCTTGGTCACTGCTGGACACGATTAATGTATAATTGTTCTGAGAGTGAATCATGCTAAGCCCTGCAAAATTCTGTTACATAACGAAAATATGAATTTAAAATCTCAGTGTGTCTTTTAACTTACCAGCTTGCTCAGAGTGATTTGACATGGACAATTTACTGAAAACTAAGGATCTTAAATTCAGGTTAAATGCTGTAGTCAGATTATGTCTCCTTTTCAGGAATACATTGTCTATTCAAGGCTTAGTAGAAAAACCTCTATTAAACCTACCATAAAAAACCCCAAACATTTCAGTATTCAATTAAACTACTTCCAAAAAGCTTTTTCAGATTCATCTTACTGGTTCCTGTTGAAGTTTTGTTGGCAATTTTTCCTTCTGGGTGGGGAGTGCTGCATAACTGGGAAGTTCCTTCTGGCTCTCTTGAGCTCTCACTAGTCCTTGCTTTGTTTTGAGGCTTTTCTGTGGTGCAAGAACTCTGCTACAAGTCTGTGTTACTGTATGCTTTAAGTTCTGTTTTCTGTGAGATTTTGCTTTTGTGTTGTTTTACAGTACTAAGCGCTAAGCTGCTCATACAACCATGATCAGTGAGAATTGAATTTGTTTCAGTGAGGTTTCTTTCTGCTGTTTCCCACAGAATTCAGGAAAGGCAAACCCAGCCCTTAATGATTTGGCTAAGTTTATATGCTGGTGTTCCTCACCTCTTCATTTTTATTGATGTACAGCAGCTAAAGACCTCAGATTTATAAGGACTCAGCTAGTTCTCCATTACTGCCTTGAAAATAGGGGTGGTAGGTAACTTACAACCAGTCCTGGCTAAAGTAGACCTCTGGAACTCCTCTGAAGTTTTACTGTTTAGAATTTTTTAGTGTCTTTTTGAAATTGCACCTAATAGTGTCTGGGGACTTGCAGAGGTCTTCTAGTTGAGCAGGAACATCTGTGTCTCTAGATTCCCGTAAGATCTTCAGTATCACCATACTGAACTCTGCACCATCAATTAGGTACATGGACACAGGAGCAGAAGCCCTGAATAATAGTCACCTGAATGAGGTGGCTAAGTTTCCTAGGTATTAGCTGGGACAAAAGCAGTTACCCTAGAATTCAGAACAGATTATGTATAGAGATTGAAAACCAATGGGAACTTGGTAAGAAACACCCAAGGACTGTGTCTGAAATCCTGCCTCCTTTCCAGAAACAGGCGTGACCTTGCAGCTTTTCTCACTTGTTCCTTCTCTGTCCATGTAAATTTTTGCATTTCTGATTGATTAACAGACAGCCTTCAAAAATCATCTCAGCACTGGTTAAGTATGATGGTACCAGGGGCATTCTCAGGATATGAGATACGAGAGTACAAGCTCTTAGGGTAGCAGAGGACTAATATGTAACTTGCCTAATTTCTTTCTGGGTTAAATTCTAGGCTGTTAGATGGGTCATATGCTTTCTTCCTCATGTAACATGGGTGGCCAGGCTATGCCCTGTTAGAGAGATGACCTCCAGGAGTCTTTTCTTTGATATTCCATTAAGGCTTTCAGCAGCAAACTAAACAGCTCTATTAAGCTTATGCTTATGGGCAACCACAACAGCAACAGCTCAGATGCCTACCTGTTATTTAACAAAACCAAATGTGAGGAACGTAAGACATTGCATAGACTGTTTTATTAGCATTAGAATGTTAAATTCTGCCTGAAGTGCAATTTCTGTTCCAGTTCTATTTTGATTTTGGGTTTCACTTCTCAATCTGTAAATGTAGAGTATTTTATAGTTTTCCTATTTCACAGATTTGTAAGTGTAGCTTTATTACAATTTATGAGGTAATCAGATACTGTAGGGATGATAACTGTATACTTTTAGTCACATTATCAACCTATTTCTGTCTGCTTGCTCATCAGCAGTGCAGTGCACCATTTGTTTGCTTGCCTTTTGGGTAGCACCCTTGCTCCAGAACTGAATGAATGCCCAGACATCTGCAGTGGACCAGCTGCACTGGCAGCAAAAAATAGACAGTGCTTCTGAAAAGACTAATAAATAAAAGATCTAAAAGTAGTTTACTTCGTAAGTGAAAGAACTCAAAGAAATTAGATGAGTACCGTCACGGAGGAGATACCAAATTGCTCTGTTGTAACAGCTGCAACACCAAATCTTGCTGTCTTATATAACATTGATGGACAATCTAGTAAGGAAATAAATAGTGGGCTGTGGATTTACATAGAACAAATATGGAGAGCAGCATGAACTTCTGTATTTATTGGATTTAAGATTACTGTGGTGGTACAAAATATGTAGTAGGTGGTACGAAATATGTTGTACAAAATATGCTGCCACATGATTGTAATCTTTAATGTGCAGTAAAGTCAAGAAGTCAAAAGAATTTAGTTTCATAGTTGGACAGTGCTGAGGCCTTCTCTATCTATCTTGTTTAATTCTGTAAATACACTGATATTGAAATTAAATAGCACATGACCCTAGTGGAATGTAGCCAAATCTTCTCTTTAATCTGCAGATTACTTTTTCTCCTTGAATTGGCCAACATTGCCTGTATTGAGTGTAGGAGTCTTCTGTATTAAGACAAAGATGGCATCTGCATCCAAAGTACTTCTGCCTTAATTAGGAAAAAACCCCTAACAATCCCCCAATTCTATTCATGTCTCCAGTATGCCTCTTACAACAGATTAAAGTTAATAACAGTTCAGTCATGTGCAAAATGTTCTTCAAAGATACAGCTCTTTTGTATCTCCTTTTTTTCTTTTTGAACAGTGGGAAGGGCTATTCTCTCTTGCAACATGTGTTAAAAGTATTGTGCCTTTTGCCATGCTCCTGCAAAGTCTTGAGTTTAATGGAAGTCATTCAAAGGGAAATCTCAGTAAAAACCAGATTTTTTTAAATGAAAAATAAAATTTGCAGCCAAATAAGTAGCATGTTATATAGAAAATTATGCAAAAAAAAAAAAAAAAAAAAAAAAAAAAAAAAAAAAAAAAAAGAGCAGTGATCCGAAGATGATACAAAAGAGAAGACTGGGGACTTCAAACAGGCAAATGTAATTTTTTTTACCATTAGCAAGCATTTGTAAACTCTCTGAGAAATAGACATATAGGGATATTAGCCTTCTGGATCTGAGATTTGCATGCTAAAAATGGAAAAAACTTAAAATGTCCATGAAAAAAGAAGGCAGAAATATTTGGAGATTCATGTTATCTTCCTTTCCATGTTTACCAGGAAAATCTGGTAAATAAAGGCCTAGCAAAGCATTCATGAGAAGAAATAACTGATTATTAAGGCGATGGTCAGGTGATCAGTACAGAAAGTTAAAGGCTTCATCTATTCTGGCTAAGGAGGTGCTTGTGTTAGAAACAAAAAGAAACAAAAATTCTGAGACAGATACTTATTTTACACAGGGGACCTAAGCAGACAAATGGAAGAACCTGACTAGCCAGGAATGCAATAGCATTGGTAATGAAAACATGAAGGAATAGCGAGTATTAAAGGTACACAGTTGTCAGGATAGAACAAAACAGAGATAGATGTGGTATGTAGCAATGTGAGAGACTTTTACAATAACATTGTTGATTCTTCATCAGCTACTTGGATGAATTCATCTTTAGGAGGGGTAGGAAAACAAAGTTAAGGGCCAATAATATTGGGAAATAATATTGAAATCTATATTGAAACAATATGACTCACTTAAATATTAGGACACAAATATTTTCTTTTCTCTATATAGATGTCTACCTCCTGGCTAGGTCTTTTAATTCCCACTACAGGCAGTGCAGGTCTCATTAATACAGTAAGCTGAGTACAGAGATTTGTATCTAAATTTATCTAGGTTGGCATCTTCAGTGGAATAGTTTGTGTGTAAAAAAAGTTTGTTTCTGTAAACAAAGAGTCCTGCAGATGTTTCAGTGCAGAGTAGCCCACTACTGCTCCAGAAGGACCTGTCTAGTGCAACCCATGTGTCATATCTGCCACACATGAATGTCTCACTAGAAAACCTCAGATGGCAACTGAGTTGAGCTCTTTAGCTGCTTATTTGAAAGAATCGCTGCACATCATTGTCTTCACTGTAACTCAGTCCACATATGACAGGAGCTCAGTTCATATATGGACAGTCAAATGTAGATATCTGCACTTCAGACTAAATCCCATCCATACAGTCAAATATAAATATAACATTTGGATGGATCAATTTGGATATAATATTATTAGATTATTGCCAGAAATTTTATCATATGTGATACTCATAAACAAAGACTGAAAACCACGGGCTAACAATAACGATGAGGCACAGTTCTCGGTGAATGTGATAATTAACACATTGTATCAGAGAATACTGGATAAAAAGGAGGAAATACTTTTTTAAAATCTAAATTGTTTTAAAATCTACAAAAAGATTTCTGAAAAGCCAGTCAAAAAGCCTATCAGATCAAGTGATCACGAATTCATTCACTTTAAATTAAAAATGTATATATTGCCTAAATTTTCAGTAAACATAGAAACAATACAATGCAGAAAAAAGAAAAAAATAGGTAATGTCAGCAAGTGTTTGGAAGAGGAAATGACAGTAACCAAATCATAAGGAAAACTCACAGAGCTGGATGTGCTTAAAATGAGGGAAGTGGGTAATCTGTACCTTAGGGTTCTGAAAGAACAGGCTTGCTACATCACTGATCTGATAGTAAGTGGTTTAATAAAGATGTGTGCATTGTGTGTGCTGGAGAAAAGCACTTTTTTCAGTTTCAAGATAAAGAGAGGAATAGTAGTTGCAAAATGAAACCGAAATAATGGATTTATTAAAAGTGGCTCATAGTGAGCAAACCTGTTGACATTCTGTGATGAGACAACAGATTTATTGACACAATAAATATAGTAATCTTGTTAATCGTGACCTCTGATAAAGATACCATGTCACATGGGAAGTGAGTGATTAATTTGGAGAAAATGAAAATGAGTAGATTTGTTGAAGGAGTAAAGAGCTGGCAAATGAAACATGATAGTGGTGATTAGTGAAGGAGTCTGCTGGGAGAGTACAAGCAGATTTCTTCCAGGACCAGGTTTAGGATGAGTCTTAATACTTAATGCATGACCCTGATACACAAAGTAGAGTTAGATTATGATATCTCTCTTGTGAAACTAGTTATATAATATAATTGGCATCTGAATGTTGTTTAGAAAAAGAAAGATACCGAAGACTAGATTATTAAAAATGGGAGTAAAACTTCATAGTGTAGACCAAAGGATTTAGGAAATAGTAAAGAAATTGTGTTCTGAATTGAGAACTGATACAACTGCAGAGGAGTATCTGGGTATTCTAGCTGATCACTTGTTGACTGTGAGCCATCATTGTGCAGCTGTGAAAGGGGAAAGCACAATCCTAAAATTTATATAGATAAAGAAGTATCACTGACATTGTTTAAGGCACTGTGATGGCTTTTGGACTACTGCATATTGTTGTCCAGTTCTGTTCTCCAGCCATAAGAAGGTTGAGCTCCAGCCTAGTGTACAAAGGGGTTACTAGGATGATTAGATGAAAGGACAGCCTGCTGTGTGAAAGACCATTTTTAAAAGTTCAGCTTATTCATCCTAGTAAAGTGAACATTGAAAAAAGATGCTCATGTTCCTCAGTCTACAAGACCAAACAGGTAAAAACTGACTTTGAATAATCATAGAATCATAGGATGATTTGGGTTGGAAGGGACTTTAAATATCATCTAGTTCCAACCCCTCTACCATTGGCAGGGATACTTTTCACTAGACCAGGTTGCTCTGTGTCCCATTCAACCTTGAGCACTTCAAGGAATGGGCCATCCACAACTCCTCTGGGCAACCTGTTGCAGTGCCTCACCACCCTCACAGTAAAGAATTTCTTCCTAATATCTATTCTAAATCTACCCTGTTTCAGTTTAAAGCCATTACCCCTTGTCCTGTCACATATGCGTTTTTAAAACAAAGTCCCTTTCCAGCCTTCTTCTGGCCGCCTTCAGGTGCTGGATAAGGCCTTCTCTTGTCCAGGCTGAACAACCCCAACTGTCCCAGCCTGTCTTCAGAGAAGAGGTGCTTGCTCCAGTCCTGTGATCTTTGTGGCCCTCCTCTGGACTTGCTGCAGAAGGTCTACATTGTTCTTATCTTGGGGGCCCCAGGGCTGAATGCAGTTATCCATGTGGGGTCTCAAGAGAGCAGAGCAGAGCGGAGGAGGACAATCACTTTCCTCACCCTTCTTATGATGCAGCCCAGGATATGGTTGTCTTTCTGGGCTGCAAGCACATTGCCAGATCATGGTAAGCTTTTTATCCACCATGACCCCAAGTCCTTCTTCTCAGGGCTGTGCTCAGTCCATTCTCTGCTCAGCCTGCATTTATGCTTGGGATTGCCCTGACCCAGGTGCAGGTCCTTGCACTTGGCCTTGTTGAACTTCATGAGGTTTGCACAGGTCCACTTCTAAAGCCTGTAAAGGTAACTGGATGGCATCCCTTACTTGCTGGTGAAGACTCTGACAAAGAATTAATTGAAAATCTCATCCTTCTCCATGTCCTGGGTAATCAAGTCTCCTGTTTCTTTCTGTAAAGGGCCCACATTTTCCCTAGACTTCCTATTATCACTAATATACCTATAGAAGCTTTTCTTGTTGCCCTTGACATCCCTGTCTTTTGGGGTATTAACTTTCCTAACCTGATCCCTGGCTGTTGGGACAATCTCTGTGTTCCTCCTAGACTACCTATGTTTCTGCCCTCTCTGGGCTTACTTTTTGTGTATGAGTTTGTCCAGGAGCTCCTTGTTCATTCACACAGGCCTCCTGGTGTGTTTGCCCAAATTCCTCTTTGTTGGAGTGCCTTGTTCCTGAGCTTGGAGGAGGAAACTGTGTGACAAGGAATTAGAAGTCACCTATGTTATAGCCTTTTATAGGAATGTCTCTACTGGATGGAATGGATCAGTTTGTGAAAGGGATTATGAGAAGCAGTTTCCTGTGGTAGAAGTGGAGGACCACCTGCTTGGCTGTGTGTTTTACTTCTATTACACAGCAAGCAAAGATTTGGCCAGTGTCAGTAATCAAAAATGCACTCTACTGCTGTTAATCTAACTTAGCCCAATTGTAGACAAGTCAAATGGCTGCACACCTAAGACAGATAGTCTTCCCACCACTTGCTTTCTAGCCAAGTTGGTATGAGTTACCTTTGACATCCTGTATGCCTCCTCAGCCAGACCAACAGCTCTCTCAGCAAAGTGGTTTGAAAATGGATGTGCTGGTAAGATCTGAAATCTTCCTCCTTCTAAAGAGGAACCATCAAAGGAAATTCTGGTCAAAAGACAGGAACAATTCTGACTGGTCCCCACAAGGTGACTTTGTTAATCTCTCAGGAAGCAGCAGTGTGGAAAACTGTACCTGCATCATTTTAACACAGTGGAAATATGTAGTACATAACTCATAATTGTAGCATATGGCTAAATGCTTTTATCTCTGCAGTGTGCTAGCCAGAACCATGAAAACGAAAGGTGCACAAGAACCGAAGAGAATGAGAAACATCATAACGCTTGAAAATAAGGACTGTGGTGATGACATTTTTATACAGAATGGAAATATTTGTAAAACACTATTTTATTTACTATAACCACAGGGTTCCTTAAAGGAGGTTCTTAAACAGCTGGAAGAAGAGAAGAAAAGTCTCCAAAATCAGCTAAAGGACTATGAACTTAGACTGGAACAAGAAGCAAAGGTTTGTAATCACTGTATGCCTCCAATCTATAAAAAATATTATGTTGTCTGAAAAACAATGTATATGTAACATACAATAGAATAATTCCACTAAATATACCCCTGGAAAAAGATTCTGCTGTATATTTGGGTTTTCCTGTATCATTCAACTTAAAACATTTTTGCTTATTGGTAGCCTATGTCTCTTGTTTTAACTGTAGGCTTACCACAAAGCTAATGATGAGCGGCGCATGTACTTCTCAGAGATCTTACAGGTAAGAAAAGTGTGTGCCTCAGGAACTTTTAAAAATCATTACACTTTCTTGATATAGCAAGAGCATCTGTTGATGCCATTAGGTCAAAGTGTTTTATCACTTCATTCATATACCAAATCCATTACAAAAACTGCTTTTGAAAAATGTTGAGCTATACATTGAAAGATTGCTACAGTTTCTTAATTTTAAATACTTTCTTGCTTTTGTATCAATTGGAGTTTCATTGTTCCCTAGCATAGTCAGTGTTCTTAACTGAGAAAGCTGAAGCCATTGTCTGATACTTGCTTGCCCATCCATTTGTCACAAGACTGGTACACAGCTGAATAGAACAGAAGCAAACTACTAGCAGTAGTGACACCTACTTTAAGTAGAATTCCTTTTTTTCATATTTCTCCTTTTTTTCTTTTAAAGACAAACTAGTCAACCAGTTCAAAATTACTATACAGGACGTATTTCCATTAATTTTATAAGACAGGAATAAGACACCTTCTTTTGGTGAAATGACAGGTTAAATTTTATTGCTGCAAATTACATAACACATAAACTTTGATACTACAAGTTGGAACAACCTGCAAAGGAATCTGTAAAGATTTATAGTACTCTTATTCTGGAAAAGCTCTTAATTCCTGAATAACGTAAAAGTAATAGCTTAGTGTGACACTCAAGAATGCCTGTCTCTGAATTCCTGTTATCGCTAACTGGGGTGAAAGCCTGCAATTAGCAGTGTTTCCATGTGTTTGCACAGTGGGCAACTCATTCTCTTACGTGGGTCATTGCGGCTTAGGGAAATCTGAAAGAATTGCTTAACTGAGTTTCTAGCATGAAACCAAGAAAAAGTCCAGGAAATGCCCATGATAACTCTTAATATCTTTGCATTAACAGTGAAACTGAGAACTTCTGGATTAAGAAGGTAGGAAATAAAATCTGATTTTACTGCTGAACATGCTAGCAAGTAGAGTGCCTATGTTCAGCTACCTAGAAAAATACTTAAACATGCATAAAAATTTGAAGTGAAGTATATGCACTGGTATATTAAATGGGGCATCGGGGACTAGGATTTTGCCAGTGACACTCAAGATAGTTAGTGCATTATATTTTAAACAATTAATTATTTACTCACATGATTTCAGAATCATGAGAGAGCAAAATAGTATTCCTCAGAATAATATTCCTGTCTTTAGTTCTCTGAATGTTAAATACCCATCCTAAAGTAGTTGTAGAGGAATCCTCTGTAAGCTGTGAAGGGAGAATCATGTCTAAGGTGCAAACCATCGCACCTATTTTAGATCAAGATGAAATTAATTTCCTGTCCCTCCTGAGCTATAAGCAGAGCCTAAGTGAGTAGTTTAGATGAGACATCTACCTTTTATATTGCTAATCTGAACATGGCAGTAAACCTAACTGCACTGGTGTGCTCCCTCCCCACGCCTTCAACTACTCTCTGTGCAGTTTTGAGCACTTCTGTGTAAGAAAGAAGGGTGTCAACCTATTGCAGTGTGTCCCAGGGAGGGTCAACAGTATGGCAAAAGGCCTCAAGGGTAAAACTTACAAGAAGCAGCTGAGGTCACTTGGCTTGTTCAGGCTGGATGAGAGAAAGCTGAGAGGTGACCTCATTTCTGAGTAGTGACTACATCACAGGCTACACCTTCCTCAAGGTGGGCAACAGAGAGGGAGCTGATCTCCTCTCTGTGGTGACCAGAGATATGATGTGAGGAAATAGAATGAAGCAGCATCCAGGGGAGTGCAGATTGAACATTAGGAAAAGGTTCTTTACTGAGGGAGTGGTCAGTCACTGGATCAGAATCCGCAGGGAATTGGTCATGGCACCAAGCCTGTCAGACTTCAAGGAGCATCTGGACGATGCTCTTAGTCATACAGTTTAGTTTTAGGTAGGTTGCAAGGAGCAGGGAGGTGGGCTTGATGATCCTTATGGGTCCCTTCCCACTTGAGATATTCTAAGATTCTGTGGTTGACTGTTGGTTTCAAAAGAATCAATGGTTTATCTGGTCCCATCAGGTCTTGTTCTGCTATTACTTTAATTTGACTGTTGCTTTTATATTATTTTAAAATCTGAGAATGTATGCCCTCTTTTAAAAGTTCATTTTAACAATAGAGGCAGAAGTAAACATACATTCAGTCTAGACTCTTTCAGCTCTATTAAAATGTCAGTGTTCTAAAGTCTGCACGCTAATATTCGCAGCAGTTGAGTTAGAAGGATTTACCCATAGGCTAACTTATCCATACCTTCCAAAGTGAGTATACTACAGGATATTGCTATCCTGTGACAACAGTATATTCCAGTGACACTCTCTTCATTACAGACAATGGATGTAATGTTTTTTTAAGCTTTTGTTTTCCCTCATTATATTAGTAATTTTCTATAGCTCACACCAAAACAAAAAAATAACAATCATAGAATGGAAGTTTGTTACTGGTAGGTGTTAAAAAATCCCAGGTGTTTTAGGTTTTTTCTACTTTGTTTTTTGGATCCCTCCTGAAGCTTGCAGCAGCAGCAAGAGAGATGCTTCTGAGCAGCTATTTCTTTTATTTATCTTTTTATTATTGAGTGCTTTTCTGCTTTTTTACATAATATGTTTATCTTCTGAGTGCTTCTGATGTTTATCTTGTCTGGAACTGTAAGAATATAGTCAATTTTAAATTATAGTTTTAAAATAAACTAAAAAATTCACAGTCCTGAGAACTAAGGCTAGAGGCATGGTTTATGGTATATTTTTGTTTGCTTTTTTATTTTCTTTTAAATCTGAAAAAATGTTGGTTTGGGATTTGGACTTCACAAATCTTAAAGGCACTTTCTAGTGATATTCAGAAATCAGTTTAAGAGGCAAGCAAAGAAGAAGTATAGCAGTTCTTTAAAAAGACTTCTTTCAGGCCAGATTTTTGCCACAAACCTTTACTGGCATAGTAGAATCTGACTTGTGAATGGGATTTCTTCGCAGAAAAGGCCCATGATTATAGATTGGTACAGGTGGAAAGCTGTTTGTGCGACAGTAGCTCGTTTTAGTTGGGACAGGCCTGGAGTAAACTGTCCCAGCAAAAGCGGTCCTGTGGAGGATAATCATATATGCCAGCACTCTATCTTCATATAAATTAAAAAAACAGTGAAGGTAATCATGACGTTTGTCTTGTCTCATGTGTCACAGAATCACGTCTGCTTAGATAATAAGATGATTAATTATACTCGCCGTCATGTTTAATACTAGAGTGTCTTGAGTACAAAAACGTTCTTGCCTTCAAAAAAGTAAATCTGCAAATGCTGTTCCATTTTTGTGCTTGCATTCTGAAAAACTCTGCTTTACTTAGAGCTGACCTTGCTATTACTGGATCAGGAATACTTGCTTAGTGCATGTGTTCTCACATATAAGATGCAATGTTGTAATGTAATGCAATGTAATAATCCAAACCTTAAGCCTTGTTTAGATAGCCTCAAAATCTAGCTCTAGGCTCTCAAAAAGTCTTCACCAGTCTGGTGTCACTGATACTTCTTATATCATCATTATCATATATTTATTACATGTTCCTGTTGGATCTGTGTAAAGAGGCTGAGAAAATGCCATTCACTTCCACGAGACACCCAAGTACGCACAGAGCCAGACAAGCCCTAAATCTTCTGTGTTGTCTGTTTTTCTGTCCATGGTATGGCTGTCCCTCTGAGAAGAAGCTCTAGTAAAGGCAGCTGGATGAGCTGGCAAGTGCTGAGTGAGAAGGGTACCCTGTGAGCTAAGGAACAGGGGAACTGACTGATTAATCCAGCTCAGACTCTGTTGAACACAATACCAAGATATTTCTGTGTGGTTTTTTAAAAGTAGTTCTTGTTCTTAACAGTTTAATCATTCAAAAGCACAACTAAGTGACTACAATATGTTTTGGTTTGCATTCAGGAAAGTAGGTTAGGAATATAATGCTTCTTCATTGAAAATGAAGAGTTAAAGAGAGTATCACCAAAAATATGCTGATTGAAATTACATATTCGCTGATCATCCAGCTTAATACATAATAGTATTTTTGCACAGCAAGGGATTTTGGCATGTGTTCAATTCCACAAATCAACATAGCATCAGTATATGTACTTAGGATACTTTAGGTCAGTAAGGTCATGGTGGATCAAAACTAGTTTGGAAATATTTACTTCCTTAACTGTGATTATGGTTAGGATTTAACTTGTTTTGTAAAAATTTGGCTGTTGCAGACCTCGGCTACACTTAGAATTGTTGAAAGGCAAAAATCAGATGCTCTGACTGGCAAGGGAGAAAAACAGATACTGAGGTAAATTTCCTTTATATTCCTTATTTTCTGGTTTATTTTTTTTGGCTAAGTACTATGTTACTAAGTACTTTCTGTTCATAGTAAATATCACTGAGGATAATTCCATTGACAAAATATTACTCTTAACATAATTTTTGATATTACTTTTCAATCAGTTTTATTTAATACTAAATATGTTGCAATGTTGAAAATACATATATTTAAGTGGTCTTTTTTAAATCTTAAAATACCTCTGATCATCTTTCTTTTCAACCTGCGTTTGAAATGGATCATTTTTTTAAATATTACTGCGGAGCTGAGAGCCAAAAGTATCGCCTTTAGTATATTAAGAGTAAATCAATTAAATAAATGCCTTGATAGGTCCCTTTTAGCCAATGGACTGTAAAGCTTTTTGTGGATGATAATGTGAGTGATTTTAAATGTCACCATATAAAGATTTCCTTGTTTAACAGATTTCGGTTTAGTTATATTGGTTAGAAATATAAATTTGAGAAGAATCCACCTTCTCTGAGATATATAGCAATAAAATCAATTTCTGATTGTAGTGCTTGTGGATAAGCTTGAAATTGGAGGAGATAAATTTTTTACCTTGGCTAAAAATGTTAAGAATATAAAGTATGAAAAATATAGAGAATCATATCAAAAGTTTGTTGAGCCTAGTAGCCTATTGCCCCCAGTGCCAGACTTCCTAAGCTAGTATGGTTTGTGTGTATTTAGTAGCTCACATTAAATACTCTACCACAAACCCACTTATCCATATTATTAAAATGAGTATACACAATACATATTGGGATCATCTGAAAGTGTAATGAGTAAATTGTGTACATGAAATTGTGTGGAAATGTTTGTATACCAGCTTTATCCCCTCATTCCATGTAAGCACAGAATCACAGGATTTCATAAATCAGAACAGTGAACCTTCATGCTCCAGAAGAGGATATTAGTAGAATATGAATTAATGTAGTGCAATATTAATTCAATTCTATAACTGAATTTTCTAAATATAGAAAAAGCACTATGAGGGTCTGAAATACTCCATATGCCACTGGCCCCAGTGATATTTAACATGATTCATGTGGAGAAGATTAGAAAGCTAGAACCAGGAGAATTCACTGCCTCTGCATTGGGATTAAATATCATCAGCCAGATACTGAGATTTGCTGAGAGGCAGCACTGACCTGTGATTATGTCAGGGTTTTTTTACAATCTATTTTAGTAGAGCATTACTTACCCTGAAATTATGACAGTGTGTTTTTATAATTTTCTTCGTATCAAACAAAAGAAAATAAAGTGTAAAAGAAAATGTGTCCTGTAACTGCTGGTCTCAGAAGATGTGTGTTATAACAAATACCCATTTTCAATCCATTTTCCCTAAGCAATTTCCCTTTACTTTTCAAAGTACTTTAAACCCATGAAGATGACTGTTCATATTTTAAATTTTTCTTAGTATAAAAGGACTTAGTTTGCAAAGGATTGGCTATGATAACAGGTGACTTAGAACTTTCATTACAAACTTTGATCTTTGTTGGCAACATGGATGTCAGAATGGGCATTTAGCATAGTTTTTATTTTAAGGAAATATTAGAATGTAACTGTGCACCCTTTGATCATCACAAAGTTACCACAGTCATTGTTATATTATTCCATTTTAGTTATGCTTTGATTTACAGCCTGAGGGTTGTTTGTTCAGGTTGACATTAATGAGAAATAATTTCATTCAAATAAGAGAAAACCTGCATGATTGAAAGTACATGTTCTTGAGACTAATTTGAAAATTTTCTGTCCAGAGTTCTTATTTCACCTCTGTTGCTCTTTCACAAAATACCTGCATTGGATTTAAAACCATACTAAGAAACTATGCTTAATGTTTGTTTTAGCTGTAGGTACAGGTATGGAAAGCCCAACCTGCATACTAAAGCAATACTGAAAACATAATTTTGAGTAGTAATTGTGAACACATTATTGATGCATTCAGTTTCCTGGCCATCACAACACAGAAGCCAAGTTCAGCAGATGTCCTTTTTATGGTTATTTACAGGACAAGAAAATAGGCTAGCAGACACTTGGGAAGAACATGGATGTCTTGATGGTTTATGTCTCTGATGTGATCTGAGCAGCCAATTTATTGTCATTCTGAGCCCTCGTTACACTCAGGCACATAGTGGGGCTTACTAGCTCAGTTTCAACACTGTGTTGCTGCAGCTACCAGGCTTCTTAGTCTGTATATCCAGCTGGTTTTGGCTGGAAGAGGTTTTGTGCCTAAAGAATTCCATACCAGACATTTTCTATCTGCTTCATCAAGCTGTACAGAGATCTACAGATTAATTAATTGGTTTTGAGTAATCAAATGCTTTGAATTTGAATAATCAGTTATTGAGCACACATGGGGACTTGGGTTCTGATCTTCCAAATCTGAGTAGAATTAGCTCCATATCTGTAGGGACACAGTTCTCCCCTCAAGACGAAGACCATTTGGAAGAGCTGGAACAAAGGATTGACACATCCTTTGTTTTAATCTCAAGAAGATTATTGAGCCCCAGGGATGACTTTGTTGGCTCTTTGCCCATAAATCTGAAACTTGCACTGATCATGTCATCACAGCTTCTACCACATGTCTGGTTATCATGATGAATATAGTGATATGATGTTGTTAATTTGTTGTTAATGTTGTTGATTTTCTGTCAAATGCCTTTTCTTGAGAAAGATACTGAAACTCTATATATTGTCATTGGAGTATGTAAAGTGCAGTCTGTCCTCTGTGGTAATGAACAGGAAGAGAAACAAAGGTACACTGCACAGCAGCAGAGATCCATGCTGCTTGGTCATGAGAGCAACCCTTCCAGTTTGAGGAAGCACCATTTTTTCCCTGGAGATTTGTTTACATTTCCACTGACTTCTTAGAAGATCAAGATGAAGCTCTAGTAGGTTTCATGTAGATGGTGTATATATCCATGATGAGAACCACTTCAAAGGTCTGCTGGAGCATTTCCTTCTGGGCATTTCTTATGATCATGGGCTCAAGAGCCTGGGTCTCCAGGGTGTAATACCTGCAGAGAACTGTAACTACATCTACATGAAGTGTTTTTCCATTTTCTGATGGAGATTCTTTAATTGATAAAAATGTCTCCTTAACCAGGTATCATTCTCTTTGTGCCAATGTTTATTGTCCATTCATGCTCTTCAAATGCCATCACTTAGGCAACAGGAATGATGATATGAAGATTGAGTTTGTATGCAGAATAATTAGATGCTCTGATAACCTGCAAACCTATAAATATACTTGGTTTTTTGATCTCTCAGATTTATTAATTCACTATAGTAATCAGATATGCAAATATAAAAAGCTTCCATATTTCTAGTAGTTAAAGCTTACAGGGAATGTGACACTTGATGACTAACTTCACCCATTTTATTTCAGAGGGAGATACAATGTTCCAGAAAACCTGAAGATTGTTCATACTCAAAAAGGATCAATAGAAAAGACTGTAGGGGTGAACCAGCTTCCACAACTAAAGCACTGATTTAATATTAATGCCAAGAATTTCCAGTCACTTTTTAAAAAAGATATTAACTGAAAGTTTCTAAATTGTAAATGAAAGTATTAGTGCCTTATTGTAATGCCAGATCCAGACTGGCATGTCTTCTTGGCAGGCTTAAAATAAATGTTCCTTTGCCTAATGAAATTGTTCTTCTAGTTGCCATCTTTCTACTGGTGATCTCTGACCCTTTCCATTCTGGTTCACATCAGTGATTCTGGGTGTGAGGGTCTGGAAGACTTGGAGAATATTTAATGTCTTTATTACACTATGTACTGAACTCTGACTGCACAGCAACCATGGAAAACAAACAAACCTCTAGCAATTTTGACCTCTCAACCAAGAAGAAAAAGGCAGACTGATGTAACCTGATGTATTGTCTTAAATATAACTTTTTTAAAAGCTGGCTTGCCATAGATCCTGTGTTGACCACCACTTTCTGTCTGCATGGTTTAGAAGTGTAACACCATTTCTAGCTACTTTCAGAAGTAGTAATGGATAGAAATGACAGAAAAATTGAGCACTTTTTATTAAGTATATTCTTCAGGGTCCATCTTATCAATGGATTGTTTCTTTTAAACACTATATTCATGTTATTTTTCCTGATCTTGGTACGTTGCTCTTTGAAATTTGATCTCTTCAGATGAACCCTTGTATCCACAGTCTGGGTTTCATAAAAATCTCTTGTATCCTTCAGTGGCACTGTTTTCTGTACTTTTAGGGCATAAAATAATGCCAGCCCTAAAAGTAATCTCTTCAGTGAAAGTAGAACTACTTTGTCTTTTCATTCTTAAACATGCATGCAGTTATTGTTGCAGTTTTATTACCTTCATTTTAGTCATTAAACTTCAGCAGAATTTTTCAAGTGGCAACAGGAAAAATGTTTTGGTAGTGAAGCTTCAAGCCTCTGGATTACATTTTAAAAGCTCTTGGCAGAGCAAATGTGATTTCTTGACTGCCCTTTATAATTTTAAGAGCATCTTTAGCTCTTTGCAGTATGAAAGCTTTTTGCCTCTTTAAGAGCAGTACTTATTACTGGCAGCATTAAAGTGTTTCTGTAATTAAACTCATACAAAACAGACCAAGGGTGTCATTCTAAAATGCAGAGAGAAAAGACCTGCAACATGGTACAGCTTATTCAGTATGGAACCCCCATTTCCTTTCTCTTACATTGTATGAAATTCATTACAGATATTTCTCATGTTACGTGGTGCACCTGGTATCATTCTGTCATAAGCAGAGTGGTCTGCCTGGCCAGTTTTTTCCTCACAGCATAGCACAGCTGATTAGGTTATCACTCTTCTGTTCCTGTTTTTGGGATGGCAGATTTCCAAATGTTGATTGTGCTGGCATTTATCACTGCAGATAAGGACAGAGGAAAAATAGCCATAATGGTCTTATTGGCCTAAAAGACAAGGGACATCTGCAGTAGTAAAGAAGAACCAGTTCTTGGATTCATGCAGCAGACATTTACTGAACAAAATGTTAGTCAGTACACTCAAGTCTTGTCCCTGCAGCACCTCAGAATAACTGGAAACATTGCACAAATAGGGCAGAACAGCATCTATTCACAGCAGGAGACTTGGACGCTTCCCTCATGGGTGGTTCTCACTAAGGACTTAAAAAGAGGCTTTTTTTGAAGCCTAAAGAGAGACATTTATTGGTACAGTTTGGTACAATAATGACCTGAGGAGAAGAGCAGACTATGTCCTATTTAGTCTCTGTTTCAGCTTGCCAGGAGCAATCTCGGGATTTGAAACTCAGTAGTATGATAATTAAGCACTAAAACATGTGTTTGACCCTTCTAATTGCATGTCCAGCTGTAATGTTTGCTGTGCAACGTGGTTATAGTTCTGTGTTCTTACTCTTTGAATTACTTGTCATTTCATTTTTTTCCTGCGTCTCTGAAAATAAGGACAAACCTGACGATTATATTTGACAACTCCAGTTTCTTTGCAACAGTAAAAAGATAGTTTTTGGTTTCAGAAGTGCTGTATTGTGTCTTTGGACCTGAATAAAATTTTTGCACCTCTAGTTATCTCAAACCATGCAGGATTTTTTTGTTTGGTTTGGTGGTTTTGGGTGGATGAGTGCTTTGAAATTCCTGGATTAATCTTATGTGGGCTTTTCTTACTGCTATTACGTTGTCCTGTGAAATGCGGTTTGTTGACATTTACAGCAATGAACAGTTAGATGGCTTTATACTATGTCTTTTATATGACTATTTCAGCACATTTGGGATTAATGAATCCTTCAAAGCATAGTATGTACTATTATTTTAGGCATAGAAAACACAGTCACAGAGCTAGGTTTATTTAAAATAGATAGGAGTGTGTAGTGATGTCCAGTTTCCCCCTGATTTCACAACAGGGTGATCTTTTGTAATGTTACTGACCATTGCAAGGCAAATTCTGTCTCCTCTAAAGTCTCTGTGCCTCATACATGAAAGTGAAGAAATCTTAAAACAAAAATGGGAAACTGAATTGCTGACAGCTGTGGTCAGTGATTGAATGAAGCTAAACATCAGAGGAAGACAGGATCAGAGGTGAAGGTTTGAGTCTGGCCAAGCTTCTTCCTGCAGCATAAGAATGTAATTGGGATTTCAGATGTACTGGTTCTAGCGTGTATGTGCCTTTAGTAGATGGACTGGGAAATTTGATATCCTAGCTCGGCACATGCTACCTTTATATGGTTACTCATGCAAGTTCACTGATTTCATATGAATCATGATTTTGAGGTAACTGAGGCATTTTAAGTATTTACCCATATTGTTTCTGGAGAATATAAATTGGTAAGTTTCTTATTTCCAAATGCTGCTAAGTTTCTTATTTCAAAAAAAAACCCAAAAAACACCCTCCTTTTTTTTCTTTCTTTTGTTTAAAAGTCTCATGATATAAGAGGGTATTGAGTCATGACTTCTGCTTTTAGTGAATCAGTATACCAGCAGTGTATTATTCTATGATAGAATAAAATTAAAATGTTTATTGGATAGGCCTTGACTGTGTGGCTGAATATTATGTAATTATGCGCCATAACCACAGGGTCCAGAGAACTTGGGTGATGAGCTTCCTCAAATTCAGGATATTATTAATAATAAACAAGATATGTCATTGCTTAAATATTTTGTTTAATGTGTTCTCCATATAGAAATTGACTAGGTATTACATTTCACAGTTTTCCTGATTCCTATGATATTTCATATCCACTGGTAAAGATGAGGTGTGTAATTTACCCTTAATACATTTCCAGTAGAGGAAGATGCTGTGCAGGCCCTTTTACAAATGTGATGAAGACACAGTAGCAAGCAAATAAATAAATTAATAAAAAAATGAACCTCTGTGTTATTACGCTTCTGCTGTTGCTGCCAGCCTGGTGTCAAACATAAACTGTACTTTGAACTAACTCTAGTTGGAAGCAGATGTAAAGTGTGTGGACTAAAATCATAGCTTATTGAAACAGTTTTATCTCTTTAAATACAGGCATCACACTGTGGCAGACAGCTCTAGAATGAATAATGAGGTGGCAATACTTTATTTAACTTGGCAGACACCAATTTAACCTTTTCTTCCAAAAATACAAACATTGGATGTAGTTTCTTATAGGTTACAGCTTGGAATCCAGTTTTCCTCTGCTTCACTAATCTGTGCCATAAACTACCAGCTAAGAACCACGTAGAGCCTAAATGGGTATGCAGTATCTACAGGAGCATCATGCAGGTGGGACCAGGCTTTCCCTGTGGTTCTGTGAGTGACTTGATGCAACACTCCACAGAAACGGCTCTCCCAGACCTCCTTTCTAGACTGGTAAAATTCCTGTGCTCTGGTTCCCATGTAACTTCCTCACCTCTCCCTTTGTTGCCTGGGAGAAAATGAATTCTGCTTCAGGAACCCATCTGTAAATTGGGGGGCATAGTATGTTTCTGGTGCTGAGAAGTGATACAAAGGTAAAAACACCAGCGCTGGAAGGAAGCCAGCTGGTAAAACCACAATGAACCTAAGTCAGCCTGACCTAAATAAAATGGATTTTCTTTAGTTTTACAATGAAAATGGATAACATTGGTGCTATGGTGTGCAGAAAGTTAAGAGCTGTGTCTGCTGCATCTTACTGAAAAGATTTACCAGTAAAGAATCATGTCAGGGTATTTCCCAATGAAGACAACCCAGCAGTGACACCAGTTTTTGTGCAAGTCTTGTGAAAGGGAAAAACGTCAGCCCTGAAAAGAGGAGGATCTCATGTGAGGCCTCACTCCCCCACCACTGTACAACAGACACTTCGCCCTGCAGCTGTCTTGATCCCTCCACACAACTAGCAAGTGTCCCCTAGGGAATCTGCTATGGAATGATGTGGTATAATGGAGCAATGCAGACTGGGGACCAGAGAAACCGTGCACAGCTGAAGGGTTATTTTGGGGGAAGGATACAGCAACAAGGGTGTGCACTCTTGACTCAACCTGTGCTGATTAGGAATAGGATACTGCAATATCTTTAAAAAAAGAGAAAAAGAAGGAAAAATAGCATGGGAATCATCTGTCCCTGCTTGCAGCTTAAAAGTTATACATCTAAGTCTGAGCTAATCACTGTATACTCCATGAGCAGTCAATGGGAAAAAAACACGGACACCCTCAGAGTGCAGTTCCTCTCATTCTAATAAGGATGCTTAAAATGGATCAGATGACTCATCATCCAGACTGGATTTCTCTCCACTGACTAGAAAGAGAATATAGGATGACAAATTCAGAATAACCTGTCTAGCATGTAGAAAGGTAGGTTGAACCCAGTTCTTGAAAAGGTCTGTATTTTTCTCGATCTGGTTAGGGATAGTGATGCCCAAGATCAGTAGAGGATCTGAGCCAAGAAGCAATACTGAGCTGCAATTTGACTTTCCTTCGGGTTGATCTTTTTCTCTTGCAGCAGCCCAGCACGCAACAGAGAACCTGTTCTTCAAGCATCTTATTTACAAGGCCTCTGATCATGTTGCATCAGTACTTATAAGGACAAATTACCTTTTTTTCCTCCCTTCCTTTTGAAGACATTTGGAAAGCTCCATGCTTTTTTGAAATCAAACCAACAGGCTGCTGCATTATGCTAAAAAGTTCTCCCTAAGTCCTATGGATCTCCAATATACAGGTGGGAAAATAAATCCCTTAGATCAATTTTGCTACAGACCATAGAAGAAATCTGATGCAATTGTGATAGAAATCAATAACCAGGAGATCGATAGTTTTTTGTGTGTTCCTGTCTCTTAAAAAGCTGAGCTAGGAATTCAGTAATGACAAGTCAAATTGTTGGCTGGGCAAATGTGTTCTTGAAGGACTAAAATAGTTTGCAATTCCTGCCAGGCCTGCAATAGCTGACAGCATAACTTCATTAGTATAATATATTTCTGAGGCAAGAATAATTTGTCCAAATACACTTAAAATGTTTGGATTATCTGCCTTGCCTTAGGCTGCCATCAGAAAGCACATCTGAGGCCAGTCCTTAAGTCTCGTTGACACCTGAACAGTGAGGATGGACACTGATTCTGTGCTGCTGCAACTGTCCTGGCTCAGAGGGGTGTGAGTCCTGCACCTTTTGCTGGCTGTGAGGAGAGGAGTGGAAGACCATAGGTTTGTGCTGTGTTTTCCACTTCAGACAGCTACAGCAAAGCACCAAGTCTGAAAACATACTGTGTCATGCTGTGCTTGCCTTTCCTAATGTTTCTTAATTTGTATTAATGCCTCTCCAGTGGCTGGTGTTTCCGGGTGTACCCACAGACATGCTAAGCTGGACAAGTAATGGGATTCCTCATAATCCAAATCAACAAAAGGCTTGACAGAGATAGAAAAAAAAGTCTCTTTCCAACCCATCAAAGTAAGAAAACCAGAAAATATATTAGAAAACCATGCTCACTTCCTTGGTTCCACTTTGATGCCTCAGTCATTCTGGGCTGGGTCTGACCCTGGTTCTCACAGAGGCCCAGTCCCCAACTCCACTTGTAGGCAGATGTCCTGTCCCAGCCTTGGCTGTCCAGGGAGGTTCCTGATTCCTGGGGCTGGGGCTGCTCCTGGTGCCTCCCCGCCCCTGGTTTGTGCTGCTCCTGTCTGAAACAATGAGATGGTCCCTGCCCTGCCCTGCCCTGCCCGCCTGGGAATCCCCTGCAGCTCCCAGCCCTCAGTATCAGGGGTCACTGTCTGTTGCCCATCCTGTCAGATTTGCACTGGTTGGTAGTGCAGACATAAGTAACAATTTGCTGACTGCAGGAGTGATTTACTTTAAGCACTTCAGCACCTGCTGTTGCTCATTATGGGATTATCGTGCCCCAGATTGTTACTGGCAGCCCGGGGTTTACAGCTTTGGCACGTGTGTATAAGTTACCTTACAGCGGTGGGTTCATGCACTTTGTCCTCCCTGTGACCCTGTTACATGTTAAGATCTCACATGTAACTGGAAGCCACACATTTTAGACATGCGACAATTAGAAAAAAATTCAGCAATTATACCAACATGCATGGTTTTAGTGGTAAATTTGACAGTATCTCATGGTTCAGAATAGCAAAGCATTCTCCATTGTTGGCTTATTTTGTCACTATGTGGCTATCACTGCAATTAGTCTTTCTTGAAAAGGTTGAGACGGATACAGAGGTGGAAGAGTTGTGAACTTGTGCTAAAGCCTCTGCAGTGATCTGACATTTCGCACTGTCCCCCTGGGCTGGCATTCAGTGGGAAGTTATAGGAATGTTCAGGGCAAATATTCCAAAAACCTTGGCAAAAATAGCTGTCTCACGCTTCCTAGGAGTCTCCCCTGCCTACTTAATTGCTGATTCTTCTGTTCTCTGCAGCCTGCAGCACATCCTTTCTCACCATAGCATTTCCCAGTGCTGCAAGCTTAGTCCTTCATCTCATTTTATTAAAGTTGGTCACCTGCAAGCCCGAGCCATAGTAGAGTTCAATTATTTTCTGGCATGGTAATTTCCCAGGACCATCTGTTTCCTACTGCCAGTGCCAGCTACAGCAGTGTCTGCTATGCCCTTTTTGAACTGTATGTCCTCTCTTCTCTCACCATCAAAACTTTCACTGGAAAGTACTTGACTTGTACTGCTTAGTATGGCTGTATGGACTACATCTCTGGTCTCAGGAAACTATCAGTTAGGAGCAGTGCCCGTAGCATTTCCGAGTAGGAAAGATGGAACAGTCTGTGCCCAAAGATACAAAAAATGGAAAAAAGAACATGCTAACACTGCAGAGGGCAAACAGCACGCTGCTGCTTTGCCAGCTAGTGCTCTGATGATGTGCAACACCCCCACCCCCCACAAACGGCAAAAAACCCCCAATTCAAAATAGCCCCCCTAAAATCTAAATAATAGATTTATACAATGAAAGGCAGAACTGGTACATACAAGTTTTGAGTTGTTTTGAGGAAAAGTTCAACATGCATATAAAAACATTATAGTATCAGACTTCAAATTTAAATAAGCATTGGTACAAAGCAGGGGGAGAGGAGGAAGGTTACACCATAATGGCCTTTGAAAGGTTTACTTAAGAAATACCTTTGAGGGACTATTCTGAATCTAAAACTGTGCTCAGAGGCAAGGAAGATACTTCTGCTACAGAACAAAAGAGATTTGCTGAGGACATAATTTTTTTGCTTGTTTAACAAGTTTAATGGACTAATAGAATTCTCATATAAAGGAAAAAAAAAAAAAGAGATATTTTCTAAAGTAAACCTGCATGCTTTTGGCATTCTTTTGAGCTGGAGTGTAAGTATAGCTGAGGTACTTGCCCCATATATCTGTGCAAAGACTTTCTAACAGTATCCAGTAGATTTCTGGACCCTTAAAAAGTGGGTCTGGATAATACAGAATGTGGTGTTAAGGTTTACATTACAAGCCAGATTTTCAAAGGACTTTGCAGAGTAGATTCAAAGATGGCCCAAATTATATAGAGCCTGAAAGCTAGATTCCAGAAAGGGAACCTGCTGCTGACACTCTCTGTATGTTACATGGGAGAAAGTTAAAAATCATAGGATGAGATTTGTAGCACTCAGATGCTGACGTCGGGGAAGCCTACGCCAGCCAGCCAGTATTGCAGTCATCAGGATGATGCCCAGGAATGGTGGAGAGCTCTTATCAACCTGCTTTATCTTATCCAACCCAAGTGGGGAGAGCTTCCATTTCAGTTGTTGGCCACTTCATGATGAAATGCAGCTTAACCAGGAAATTCTCCACTCTACTCCATTTCAGAACCCTCAAATGTTTTTGAACAGTTCAGCCTTTAGATGTTTTCTTGTTAATGGAGTTTTCTACAGTGCAAAAATAAATGCATCACTGATGTCATTGCATGTATATTGCAAAATACATGTTTTCCACAGTCATCCAGGACTCCCTGGTGTTTGATAAACAGAAAATGTTCTGCTGGACTGATAAAATAGGTTGGTACTTGCTTTTCTTTTTTTTAAAAAAAATGTGTCTGTACAAGAACACTGAGAGTAATCATAATCAAGTGAAAGGAAAAGGGCTTCTTAATAAGGAATGCTGAAGAGATTTTGTGTAACCTTTTCACCCAATCAAATCAACAGGCAAATCAACATTTCTAATATGTATATCTCTGAAAGAGATGCTCGTAGCGGCTTAGTTATCTCACTTAGTTGTTGCCCAAGAATCACTACTTTAAATACAGCAGGTCAGTCTCCCTTTTCTACGTTTTCACTTAAGCACAACTGATATTCAAGAGCCTGAAATTGTGATTTTGGCAATTTTAACAAAGCAGTGATATCAAAAGTCTTCTGTCTATGATCTGATTAATCAGGCTGGTGAATCTCAGGAAGGGTAACTTCAGGCTTCTTCAGTGTGTGCAGAAATACCAGAAGATTTTCTCTCCAGGTATGACACTGTTATCAAATAAACATTTTCTATTTGTGTGTTTCTTGTCCTGTGTTTTTAAACCAAGGCTGTGGCAAAAGCATTAAAGGTGCTAATATCTAAAGTTACTTTGAGGCACCTGGCTTTTAACGGGGTCATGAAAACACAAACCTGAGAAATGCAGGTGGTTTTCAAGAATAACTGCTTGATTTTCCTGGCAGAAAAGGTAGGAAATCAAAGCCGGTCTAGACAACATGTGCCATATCTGAGATTACAGCTTCTCTGGAATAAAGATACTATTTGCTATTGGACTAGAATAGAAACACACTACCAAATGTTGATGCCTATTGTTCTAAAATATGTATTTTATTTTCAGTTAAAAGAATGGAAACAACTCTGGGGGAAGAACTTCATACCAAAGGTTTTTGATAACTTTTAGTGGCTCAGATTTATGAGTCTTGGTTTTGTCTTTGACTTTTCAGGTAGAAGACACCATTTCAGCTGCTGAAAGCAGTGTTTTCAGCATGGAAGAATCCAGATATTTCCTTCTGGGATTAACAATTGCCATCTCCATTACCTGTGCAATCTCACTCAGCTGGGAGTGCATGTACAGCATATCTGCCCACTTGGAGGAGATTTACATTTCATGAGAAAACTTGAAGCTAATATATGACAAACCACAAAAATCTGCAATATTGTTCTGTAATTCAAAATCTGCAATTTTGTTCTCAGGTGACAGCTGTGTAAGTGAAAGAGGATTTTCCTGGGTTTGTAATAGAAGGGTTTTCTTACTTTTTGCTACCAGGTACCTTCTTCACGCTGGTGGGTGGAAACTGTTGGCAAGCCATACCAGTAGCTCTGTGGACAACACTCCATTCAACTGAGCTGAGCTCTTGGGAAAACCTTTTTGAAATGCTAGGAATAAATGATTACTCTTAAATTTGCTTTCTAAGGGCCATTAAGTAATTAAATTAGCTCATTTGGCTGGGAGGAAAGCTCAGTAAACCAATGTAGTCCTGGGTCAGTATGGGTACTAATGAGTGCAGGGGAGGGAGCTTCATGTGGCTGGGTGGAAAGTTCACAGTGATGGCCACGACCTGTTCTCTTCAGGATAAAGCGCTTCATCAGGTGAGTATTGAACAGCCCTTACTCTGGCCTGCAGTACCTCCTGAGGTTATCCTGCAGGTCGTGACCCAGACTTGTCTGTAATTCAAATGTGAGACAGCATGTTGTGCCAGCAAGGCACTTAACTTTAAGGCTTCATTTTACTTAGATGATTCTGAGTATGGAATGATGTTATAATTAGGACACTCGGCTGGGCTGTAGGAGATGATGGTGATATGGTGACTCAATTTCTCACTTGCCTGTGGGATGACAACTGTTTCCTGTGGGCGTTGTAAGCACTAGAATTCTGTCATGTTCTAGAGGTGTTTCCAGCTCAACATGACAGGCATTGCTGGTTAAATCCTGCAAATGAGTCCATGACTTCTAACTCAGAAAGATGAAAAAAGAAAATTGAATGAATGGTGGAAATTGTGCATGCTTATATTTTTATACACCAAAGGATGGGAGAATTTGTGCTTATCGCCTGGCCACCCATCAACATGTAATACTCAGATTTTTACAGTGACTAGTTTCCTGCAGGCTGCTCAGGCTGTGCACTGCTTCTGCAGCATAGCAGAGCCCTGATCCTGATTCTTTGTGACAGTCACTTCCACCAGTCTAGACCAAGTGAGTGTGAGAAATCATGGCAAGTTGATCATGTTTTTAATTCTCCCTTCATGAAGGCTAAGCACCTTCTCTGTAGGCAGAAGAACCCTCCAGTGGGTGCAGAGCAGTCCACAACTGCAAGCAAAAGGACAGCCACCAGTAGAAATCCATACTGTCTTCTGCAGAATGCCATGGGCATAATTTTAAATTAATATTTTGAATTATTTTGAATTAATCTGTCACATTTTGCTTTCAGAAAGTGATGACGGAAAGTGCCCTTTAATCTTCCTTTCTTTACTGGCATAAGAACCAGACAAAATCTGCTATTTTGTCCTAGCTGAGAATGGTACAGAACATCTATTATGACTGAATCATTGCCAAACACCCGTGGGTTAGAGAGATGAATCTGAATGAAACTGTCAGCTGTACTGGGAATATTTTTAGTTCCCTCTTTATCTCTGACTCCCCTGATCTGCCTTTCTCCATAGTTTTTCAAGGAAAACATAGGATATGTGGTTCAAATTTTGGATTTAATCCAGGTAGATGTAGTGATTGAAACATCTCCTGATTGCCCAAACTGAGACAAATGCACACAGAAAGTAAATACAGAGAACATTCAAATTGTTATAACTAACTGGGAGCAAACGGAATGTAGTAGTAGTAGTAGTAGTAATAATAAAAATAATAATAAAAAAATAATAATAATAATAATAATAATATGTAAAGTGACTTCACTCTGTAAGTGGTTCTTCACTTGAATAGCTTTTAAAGTAAGGGTTGTCTTATATCTTAACTGTAGCTGATTTCAGTTTAAATTCTGCAGGCTTCTCAATCTAAGCACAGAGATCCACCCACAGGAAACAGCTTGCAGACTCAAACCTTTAGCTGGAAGAGTTGGCTGACTTATGTCAATCAGCCTGCCTGTGTATACTCTCCCTACTCTCTTCTTAAAATAACAGTAGCTAGTTGAAAATTTGTTTTCATGGGGTTGGGGAGGTGATAGGAATAATAAAATGAATTCATAAGCCTGGCTGTGCATCATGAAATGTATCTCTTGATTCTTATGTATATTGGCTATTCACGTATGGTGTATGGCTGCAGAGTTCACAGTAATGCCATACAAAGGGATTTTGGCATTTAAAGGTCAAGTAGCACCACATTCATTGAGTGAGTGCAACTCCCCCTCTCCCACCTACCCCCCGCCAAAAACAAAGAAGTGAAAGTGAGCTTCAGAAATAAAAATTAAGGGAATGATGGTGTGATATCTTGCCATTTTGCTTGCTAGCTATTTTGAAGATCAGTAGGTAAAGTTTTTCTTGCCATTCACTATGAAATATAGTTATAAAAGGGACATATAAAGGTAAGCCTCTGGCATAAAAATGGCTACAGCACCTGCTAGAGATCAAATAGCCAAAGGGCTCTGAAAAGCAGAGGAAACAACAAAAGAATTACATGACACAGCTCTGCTTTCTGCCTTCTGCTTCCTTCTTTAAAGAGTTGGCAACTGAACTAACCTTGTCTGTGGTCCATACTTTTCTCCATCTCTTTGCTTCTCTTTTTTTCTTAGATTTTTTTTTCATCAGACAAAAAACTGATAGTTCTAGAAGAATTTAGGAGAGGAAGGAGAACCAACTGAGTTGGTAAAGGGCCTCTTATTCAGCTTAGAACTCACTCAGTCATGCTGGCAGAGGCCACTGGATACGTGTACAGTGCTGTTATTTGCACAATCTAAGTGCAATGAAACTTTTTTTTTTTTAAACTCATCATTACAGCACTTTTATAATAGTCAGAGCAAAAACCTTCAGGAAAAAAATGTAAACATTTTTATAAGTTTGTTCTGTTGCATAAGAACTGAAAGGTGAAACCAGCTTTTCCCCCATTCCAGACAAAAATAGACCAAAAAGCAGAAAGAGGAGATTAAACTCTCAACTTTTCTTGAAATTCTTTTGCAATTAACACAAGAGTGTGGTTTCTCAGCTGGACACTCTCCATGTCTGCCAGGCACTGTTGTCTACTTTTCCACACCATTCAACTCACCTGAAAATCTGCCTTTGATGTGTGTTGTTAAAATGAGTCTTTAAGCTGGATGTTTAAAAGGCTGATATTTAGCTAGATGGGAAGAAAAAAACCGCATGACTGTAATGACAGAACACACTCTTTCTCGCTGTTATGGGTTTAAGGTTGCAGAATTTTCCCTTTCCCTCACCCGCCTGGACTGGGAGTGAAGCCCGGAGCTGAGGGG
>JAWWEU010000001.1:51294737-51305265 GCA_035583155.1 Acropternis orthonyx | reverse complement strand
TGGTGTGATTAATAGTGTGGAGTCCTCTGTTCTATTAGCCCCCAGATATCTTAGTTTTCTTTTTCAAACTAAGACACTCACCCATCCTTCCAGTTGGAAGGATGAAAGCAGAGGTCTGTCTTCTTTCAGGGCATTTCCAAACTTTCAGTAATGAGTTAGTGGGAAACTATTGCCAGAAACAAACCACCATGACTGTCACTGCAGAGTTCCCTACAGAACTGCCCTGCACATCAGCCTGGCTGGTTTGAAACCACCACATGTTGGCAGGGAAAAGAGGCAATGCAAGTTAAATCACTTCCAATATGCAAAATTTCTGGAAAAAAACCCCAACACAGTGAAATGTCTCCCACTGGTAGATTATTATTTGTCACAGCAATATGGAACATGGAAAATGAAGGTTAAAGTATTTTCAAACTCCTAATTGATTTGGCTATTCTTTTTACAAAGTTTCTAAATGCTAGTTTTACAATCTATTTAATAATGAAAAGAGTAAAGAGCAAACATTACAGATGAATGTTTGTAAAGGACACAGAAGAGTAAGCAGTATATTTAAGTTGGCTTAACTAGAAAAATTTAACTGGATCATGCTGAGTAGGGAAAAAAGCAGTAAAATACATGGCAGTTAATTGAAAGAGGAGCAACAAGCAATTTTTCTAGACAGTAAATGTTTCCTTTTTTTGTTGTTGTTGACAGTAGTCTCACTTTACTTTCTGATGCAATTCATTAATTTGAAGACTTATGCTTGTATGAATTAAAGAAAGTATTAGCAGTAACTTGTTAATCTAGATGATATAATGTACAACTTCTATGAACATTAGTTTTCAAGGGATGCAACAGTTTTGTCTCTGAGCTCCTCACTGTGGTAAAAAGCCAGGGCACATGAAGTGAAATGGGATGGTGTTCCTTGGGAAGAGCTTGAGCTGCTTTCCCCCTGCCAAGAAGAAGAAGCCAAGATGGTGAGTGTTGTTAGTGCATTAAGCAACTACTGCAACACAGCTTGCTTTCAAGGAGAACACAAAGTCTTCTGATTATTTTCATGAGAAAACAAATGAAGTTATTACTATGATCAGCTGTTTTATTTCCTGCAGTAAATAAAGGACAGGAAATGATGCTACAGTAATTCTTCAGATAATATCTGGTTGTATAAAGTGGATATATATATATATATATATATATATCCAAAACAGGATTTCTCAGGTAATCAGAACTCATTCTAGGATGTTTTACAGTATTTTACACCCTGCCAAAAAATACTTCCCTGTGCTTAACTGAATTCCACACACCTCCCCACCCCCCATTTTTTACACTGCAAGAACACTTCAAAGCAATGGAAGAATTTATAAGAGGCATCTGATGACTGTACTTCCATCACCAGCATCCAGTGTTATGTCACAGAGGTATTCCTGACAGATGTGGGTCCTTCAGGATCTGTAAATCATATTTCTTCACTGAGGAGTGTCTATACACCAGGTCTATGCAACATGCACAAGAAGACAGGCTGAGAGAGCTGGGGTTGTTTGGCCTGGAGAAGAGATCTTACAGCAGCCTTCCAGTACCTTAAGGGAGCTACAAGAGAGTTGGAGAGGAACTTTTCACAGGGGCATGTAGTGATAGTGCAAGAGGTAATGCTTTTAAACTGACCGAGGGTAGATTTAGATTAGATATTAGAAAGAAATTTTTTATGGTGAGGGTGGTGAGTCACTGGAACAGGTTGCTCAGAGAAGCTGTGGATGCCCCATCACTGTAGGTCTTCAAGGCCAGATTGGATGCAGCTTTGATCAATGTAGTCTAGTGGAAGCTGTCCCTGCGCATGGCAGAGGGTTGGAACTAGATGATCTTTCAGTTCCCTTCCAACCCAAACCATTCTAGGATGCTATGATTCTATGATCTTGGAAAGTGTATAACCTGTACCTTATCAGGCAATAGTTTTTCTTGACGTTGTAATAGCCTGGGTCACTGGTCCTCTGAGTGCTGTTTGTGTGGCATTATAAAGGCACCAAGTATATGTAGGTCTGTCAGAGATGATGCCTGAGGCTAAATCCCTTGGCACCCTGGCGTGTTACCTGGAAGTATTCCCACAAGCAGCTCTGACAGCTTTATATTATGTTATGCAGTGCATTGCTCTCCAGAAACCAGGGCCAGACTTCTGTCTCAGGATTATGTATCACCTTCTCTAATGAGCTGGAAAACACACCAGAAGACAGTGCTTGGAAATTTAGTAGAAATGACCACACAACAGCCAATATGCAAGAGTTTTCACTCATCACAGCTGCCAAAGTAGCTTACATGTCAACAGGAGAGGAGATGCAAGACTGCAGCAAGTCAGAGAAATAGTTTGCACTGCAACTTCACGAGTCTCAAACCAGATTTGACTTAAGTGACCTTTAGATTTCCATTCACAAACAAGCAGAAATAATCAAATTTAAAGATGCTTTGAGCACTGGTCTGGGTTTTCAGTTTTCCTGAGGATCCTGCTGAAGACCTTGGCTGTGCTGGTTTAAGACAGTTTGTGACTGTAATTTTTTTTTTTTTTTACACAGGTATCCATCTCCCTTTCCTATAAGCTTAACCAGCCAGGCTGCAGCTGAGCTCCATGGAAATACAGAAAAAGGAGTAAAGCAGTTGCAGTTAAAAAAGACCCTAAGTTGTCCTTTTTTTGGTGGTGGATGAGTAGAGCTTGTGCTGATCCAGTTTTTCATGTCAGAATCCCACTTAATTACTGTATTCAGCCCTCACCCCTGCCTTTCACAGGCAGCTTTTAGAGCATGCAGAAGTACAAAGCAGAACCTTCTCGTTTCTCCATATTTGCAAGCTGAGCTTTTCTAACATAGGTTTTCATCAGTGAAAGCATTCTGTGAGGGCAGGAGGATACAATTGTCAGGGATATGATAAAACCTGACTGGTTAGGATTATTTTTTTCTTTTTATTTTTTCTTTTAGATTGTAAGCCAAGATGCACCATACTCATCCTTGTGGCTATGGGGGAATCAGTGCTTGATTCAGAATATGGCAAGCCACAGGAATGGCCTCATACAACTCAAGGGTTCTTAGAAGAAGGTGGAATGATGTTCTGCATAGGTTAGATAATTTCCACCAGAGTTCATGCCTTGATTTGCTATGCACAGGATGGACTACAGCCATACTCTCTAGTGTAGTGTATAGCTTGTTCTGGATTATTTAGCAACAGGAAATCAGTAAAAGTGAAATAACAAAAAAACATGCAGTCTCTGTCCTGAGGCTTGATCTAGGCACAAAAATGTAAGCATTAGTAAGAGGTTGCAAGATCACTTAATTCTGCTTCTTGTGCTGCCAGCAGTTCTTGCCATTTGAAAATGCCTCAGCAGTGCCTGTAAAAGACCTTCCACATCCCTTTGTTTTCTTCAAGGATTTTCCCTTTCACTAACCTTTAAAGAGTCTTACATCTTTCCTCATTTAGCGGTTTGAAGGACTGTAGAACAGTTTGAAATATACATCTGTATATATGAGGTTAAAACAAATTTTGCAATTTGCAAAATTAAATTCCCAACACATTATCATATAAATGTGTTATGTTACATGTCTGGTTATGTGGCCAGGGTAAAACATGATTTTGTTCTTTTTATTCAATTTATATATGGCATTACCAACATAAATACAAACTGAGAGCCAGATTTAAAAATGTATTGAATTTTCATTGAAGTAATGGTTACTGTGTGCCTAAGTTAATCTTCACTGTTAATTACTACTCAGCTACCTTTTTCTGTCAGTTGAATTTTATCTAAGTTAAGGAGCTCAGAACTTGCCTCTTGACATCTTTTAATATACTGAGTGAGAATCAAGTGTGTGGGTTTCCATCACCTTGATTACCCTTGCCATCAGCAGGAGAAACTGTGCTGCAAGTAATAATAGCAAAAATAAGATAATTTCCTTTTTTTTTTTTTTTTTTTTATTTCAGGCAGAGCACTGCCAGTTTGCAGAGGAGTGAAATTCATGCCAATAAGAAGATTAAAGGTTGTTTAGACTACCATCATTTGAGGTTCATGGAGAACTTGAACGCTATATATTTTACCAGTAATACCTGCATAATCGTGAAATACTAGTAACTTGTTTTCCTGAAATGGTTGTAGCTGCCCATGCCTTCAGGCTGTAAATAAAGCTAAGTATCACAAAGGAGAACAGATATCAAGCTTGTAAGTAAGAATGTCTGCTTTCAGTATGAAAATATCTGATCTAATAAGCTTGAAGCTTGAAAAAATAATTGAGATGATTCGTTCAGTCCTATTTTTCCTCCTAAAATGAAATCTTTACTCAGCTGCTCTGTCAAAGAAAAATGGTGGGTCTGAATAGAAACTAAAGAATCATATCTGAGTTACTGAACTTCCATTAGTTGAAAATACTTGTCTCACATAGGACACCAAGGGTTATTTATGAGAATCACCAGATTCATTCAGATGTTACTCAGTGGTAAGTGGAATGCAGCCTTGCAGGTTTGCAAAGCATCCAAGAGCCATAATCTCGGAATGATAAAACCTTTTAGGTTGGATAAGATCACTGTTAACCCAGCACTGCCAAGTCCACCACTGAACCATGTCCCTCAGTGCCGCATCTACAAGTCTTTTAAATACCTGCAGGGATGGTGGCTCAACCATTCCCTGGGCAGCCTGTTCCAGTGTTTGAGAAGCCTTTCAGTGAAGAAATTTTTTCTTGCTTTTATTTTTAACTTTTTTTTTTTTAATCTATACAAATTCAATTAATTTAGGGTTGAGTATAATTTGATTTAGGGATTTGTAAAAACCTCAGAAACTGCAAAAACCAAGAAAAAACCTAAATTCAAACTTTAACCTCTGGAACAGAAAAACTCCAGACACCAACACAGGCTGGGAGCCATTAGCTGAAGAGCAGCTTTGCAGAGAATGATGTGGTGGCTCTAGTGGACAATAAGATGACCAAAAGCCAACAGTTCATCCCTGTGTCAAAGGCCATCAGCCTTCATATCCAGTAAAGTGATTCTTCCCATGAAATTCACACTTGTGAGACCATAACTAGAGTATTGTGTCCAGTTTTGGGTTCCCCATTACAAGGAGGACATGTACATCCTAGACTGAGAGATAAAGAGGAATCCTGCAGTATAGAATTAGTCTTACTTTCACTATTCTTACTGTCAGTGTTGAATTCAGGTGCCCACCATGTTTTGGTATGAGGCTTACCTAGTTCTCTTTAGGGAGGGTTTCCTAGCTGTTATGGTTTGAGCTTTATAAAGGAAAGTGGTTTACCCAGTTTCATAGAATCATAGGTTATCCTAAGTTCCCTTCTAAGCAGCCCACAGGGATCGTCAAAATCCAACTAATAGTCCTGCACAGCACAGCCCCAAGAACCACACCTGATGTGTGATTCTCATATGCCTGAGAGTGTTGTCCAAATGCTTCTTGAACTCTGGCAGGCCTGGTTTGTCATGAAGAGCCTGTCTTACTAGAAATGGCATTCCCCATCAATGTGCCAGCTAATACTGGAGTTCAGAATTTCTTGCCTCTGTCATTATTTTTGTCCTTCACTTTGGCCTATGGCTGTTTGATGTTAGACCCCTCCTTCAGTTCTCACAGCTCTTGTCCTGTTCTTCGATTAACTTCAGTTCCGGATGTAGCTCTTCAACTCCTTTAAATCAGGATAGTACCATTTGTTTACAAACCCATGTGATTACAGTGAAGGCAGATTATCTAGGCTTTTTTCTTCTCTCTTCCTTCCAATGCTGAAGACTTTTGCACACCAGTTGTGTGTGCAAAGACTGATATTTCTATAAGCTAATCAGAATATGCATAAGAACACTTAGAGGACTTTTATCCCTTTACAAATGTTGAAGTGACACAATCACATTGGAGTGTTTTATTCTAGGAAATAGAAAAGAGTACCTGAAAAAGTAGTTTATTGTTCATATTCTGAAATATTATAATTGCTACTTTCTGTTTGAAAATAATCAAGATGAATTCTTGCTGTTGTTAATTATTTACATTTTCTCCTTTATCCAGTTATTCTTTCTACATAATTAAAAATTCTTTCCCATCCAAAAAGAAGTCTGCCTTCCAGCTGAGTCTAGCCTCCTAGAGGGAAACAGTTTTTTTGTTATTGCTGGTTTTTAGTCATCCCCTGCTGATATCCTGTTGTCCAGTCAAAACAGAATGAATTTGCCAGGGACTTTCAGCAGCTGAAAAGTCTCTGAAGCTTTGCTGTAAAATAATACATACAATATACTGGATAACAATTGAGCTCACAGTGCTGGAATATAAAACCACAGTAACAACCACTAATCAGTTTGACACACCTAGTCCAGTACAGATTTCAAACAATTTCATGTAGTTCTTGTACATTGTCAAAATGGGAATTGGATGCAATAAAGACACTAACACAATTAACTTATAAAAGTGTATGGAGTGAAGTAAATAATCACTTAGAGGTTTTAAATGACTGGTAAATATTTGGTCAGATTTCATCTTACTGTGGCGAAAGGCTTCTCTGTTTTGCCTGAGAATATTGTGACATGCTTAAGAGCAATCAGGTAGCTAAAATGACTTAGTAACCAAATGAAGAATTAAAAAAATACCCAAATAACCAAAACATTTCCAATTAGTTTGACTCACTAGATGGCGTATGGACTGTCAGTGCTGATGCGAGGAACTGTCAGGTTCACGCACAATTAGAGACACATCCTTCTAGAAGCCACCAAAATGGAATCTGAAGATAGTCTACAAATACACAGAGAGTTGCCACTACTGAATCCTGTGAAAATCGTCATGTAGGTCAGAACAGCACAGAAGACAATCTAGACTGTGGCTGGAACACAGGATGGAAGGCTAATCTTAACATTATCTGCATTTTAAAATCAGTTTAATTAAAATCATGAACACAGTTGAATGGACACACTTCTCCTTTCTTTTAGTATACAAATAAGCCAGTATGGTGACACCAGTCAGAAAAGGGATGTGAGAGTCACGGATATACAGCATGGTCATGCATCTGTCATCTTCCAGCACATGTGGATCCAATACCATTGAGCAAATCTATTCCTTGTGACATTTTGATGGGCCTTTTTAGATCTTTTATTGCTGCAATATTGAAGACCATAGTCAGCAACATTAAGACTTATTTTCATGTCTCCTACATGGATTCTCTGAAAACATAAATAGGAGGATGTTCTCAAAGAGTTGCTTCTGAATGGGCTGCCAATCTGAGACAGCAGAAAGGACCTACCCTCTGTGGTCTTACGTATTATTGTGAGACATATTAACCAAATGAAAGCTTTGTTGCTCAGTTTATTCTGTATTATCTTTCTGCTCAGTTTATTCTGTATTACATTTCTGTCTTCTTCATGTTCTTTTTGTGCTTTTTAAAAAGATTTATGTGAAGAAAATGATACATACAATCACTCTTGTGCTGAAAAATTTATTAAAAAATTAAGATTTTTGTGGTTTATAGCCAATTCAGACAATAAACCTCTTGCACTAAACATTAAATTCAAATGGTTTTATACAAACAAAACATTTTGAATACACAAGTGCTTTCCAAATATTAATTAGTTAACCAACTATTTTTCTACCCCTGTTACACTGCAAACTTGAAAGTGCATGTTGCAGAGCCAAACATGCATATAGTAGACAAAAGCAATGAGCCAAATTCAGACCAATGAATCTCAGCCAGATGCTTTTGTATATCTCAGTAAGCTTTTACTGTATAATATTTGAAATAAATCATGTAACAATGTTATGCTACTCATTGTTTATAGATCTTCCTTTACAAAGGTGAAATTGTCCTTTTCTCTGTGGGTCCACATTATCATAGATCTGAGTTACTGAGCAACAAAGCTAAGCTCTTGTTAAGGAGCACTACAATGGAGGAATGAAAGAAATGTAAGGATTCTGCTAATCTAAATCACAGCCTTATCCAAACCTGGTATCAGTTACACAAGAAGTAGTATCTTGAGCCACCTAATTTACTCCACTTTTTTGCAATTCTGAATTAATCTAAAATACAGATATTTTGCTGATGTCACATCTGCTGGCAAGGTTGAATGTTGAATACTATCATATACAATTTAACTACTCATTACCCTATTTTGCTCCTGATCCATTCTTCATTTTGTGACTGCAACAGCACCTGAATTTGCTGAATAACCCAGTAAAGAAACCTTTAGGTGAATTTTTGTTCCTGTAGTGAAGATCTGACATGAACAACTAATTCTTTAAATTATTTTTAAATTATTCAAGAACAGTTTCATTTATCTGAGATTTAATCTATGGAAAGCACAATTTTCAAGCAGTTCTTAATAGCATGGAAGTTCACAAGGTGCTGTGTAATATGTAATAATTTCTGCCATGAAACTGATTTCTCTCAATATTGTTTTCTATAAATATTGCTTGATCTAATGGAACTTATTTTAGAGCTGTACTGAAACAAACAATTACCTCTTGAAACTTTTCCCATTATCATCTAGCACACTCAAGCCATAAATTTTAGTTTCTAAAATAGATAATTTTATGTAGCACTCTACTGGTTTCTGAAGATTTCTGGAGTAACTATACCAGAACTTTCCTTTATAAAACAAATGATTTTTACTCTCTGATGGGGCCTTGTCCTGCTAAAAAAATCAACTTGATAATGAGAGCTTCCATTAGGAAATAAATTTTCAGTAACCTTGAAATATATGAATTAAATTTGCTCTTCATTCACAAAACCCATATTGTAAAATATGAACTTTTAATAAGATCACAGTTCTAATATGCCAGGAATTATTAATATTTAAATGTTCCTGAGCCTGAAGATTTTTTAAACATTTTTTTACACAGTGGTGAAATAGAGTATCAAACAATACAGTGTTTCTGCACCTGTGGTATGCAGTTAAAGGCATCTTTTTTTCTGTAGTCTACCCAGTAGATTGAAACCTGCTGTAATCTGCTGTAGTCTGCTGCTTATTTTCTCACAGATCACAACCGATCACAACAGATTTTTTAGTCCATTTTCTCCACTCATTGAGTATGTGGAGGAGAGAAAGAAATTCTTATGCCAGCAACTCCCTATACAGATGCCTGCTAAACACCTAGGCACCTGAAGCTGACTAATATCCTTTCCCTTTGGTATGCAGTGCTTTCCCTGCATATCCATAGTGCCCTATGTCATTGCATGTCCAGAAGCATCACTCTTCATAGCTGAAATCCTCCAGCATGGCTCATACCTAAAACATATGGAGATCTAGAAACTTAGGATAACATTCATTTTACCCAACTTTGCAACATGTTTCAGTATTTTGTTCCCTGTTTGTACTTCACAGGAAGCACAGGCACATGCAGAAGGCTTCAGATGCCTAGAGCACAAACAACTTTTTTCAGCTTCCACCTATTTTATGACTATTATTCTTGGGTCTCCTACAGCTTTGAATTAAGTCAAGGGTAGATCTCCCCACACCCAACTCACACACTCTTGTGCTCCTCACACCTACTTGTATGAATAATTAAAGTTTTTTACTTCTTAAAACAGGAGATAAAGCATTGTCTCTTATAATTACAGAATCAGTGGCAATGAAACCTAGAACCCATATGCCACATGACATTGCTGATGTTAAAGGAAAGATGTAAACAACTGGAATCATTTTATAGCAAGCCACTGAGTTTGATTTCTTTGAAATTGTATTTCTTGTTAAAAGTCAGCTTTAGCCTGTGATAAGAGGTGATGGCAAAATAATTTTTAAATGCATTTATTTTTAATACTACAGAGAGACCATCAGAGAGAGACTGTCAAACAAAAAGCATTTTATATGGCAGCAGTTGAATAAGGAAAAGCAGTAAGATTCATATTGTCATTTTTCACAAGTGACTTGTTTATGTTCTTTCAGAGAGCTATCAGACTCTCTGAATGGTTAATAAGGAATTGTGTATTCATGACCTATTCTCAAGAGGTACTTCACAGCAATCAAGTATCTTAGTTCCCCAACTGTCTTCTGGGTCTTGGTTCCCTGATTGTCAATACTGTATGCATTAGGCCAGTGGTAAGCACTCCTTTAGACTAAAAAATTTAGTTCCCCACTAAACAAAGTCTAGGTGCAGTTCTGGGATAATTCAGGCCAAAATCCAATCTCTGAAGATGATGTTATTGCCCTGCACAAGCTAAAATTCCTGCATTACATTCTTCCAACCACTCTTGGCAGGCTTTGCTGCCTCAAACAGCCTTACATGTCTCACCAAAACAGGTAATACATGTTTTATGTTTCTTGCTATAAAAATATTGCTCTTGAGGTTGAAACAAGAGCCTCTTTTTTTTTTTTTTTCCTGGCAAATTCAATGAGAATAGACAAGCTATTAAAAATCAATTGTTTTTCTCAGGAGCCTGGGCACCTGTTATGGATTTAAAATCTTGGCATTTTTCTTTCATCTACCAACCCTGCACCTCAGAGGGATCACCTTCTCTCTCTCTTTTTCAACCATGGAACCAGGGAAGAGACTGCATGCCCCATAGAAAAGAGTTCCACCTGGCCCCCTCATGAACTGCTAACAATGAATCATTTGCAG
>JAWWEU010000001.1:51269797-51293439 GCA_035583155.1 Acropternis orthonyx | reverse complement strand
AATTGTAGTTCTGACTTGCAGTCTTTTTGTGAATTGGGTTCTTTTTCTCCTGCTGGTTTACCTTAAACCAGCACACAAAGAAAAGATTCAGCAGTGATGTTATGAATATACTTCATAGAAATCTTTAATGCAGACAAGCCCCTCCAGTCCCTGCAATTTCATAAGCAAGGACTGTAACAACCCTTAGAGATGGAGTGGGAATTTTAATTTCCTACCTAGTTCTCATTTGGCCCTTTTGGGTAAAGTAAGACAATTTTTGGATTCTATCACTGTTCTTCATTTTATTGTATTTTCTTGCAGACCTGTGCAAAGAAGGCAGCAGAGACTCTCTGAGTCTACCATCAAGGATATGTAGGAATACTTCACTGATACATTCTACCTGGATGATAGCAGCAAAAGACACAACTAAACAGTATCCGAGGACAACAGAAGCACAGCAGGGTGAAGGACAAGCTTTGATTTAAGCTTTAGAAGGATCTAGAGTAGAAACTAAGCTGAGAAGATGCTGTCTGCCATTACTTGAGACAGACCTGGTATCATGATTCTGTACTGAGTCCTTTATCTCAGAATTGTGTCAGCAAAAGGGTAAAGGTTTGCCTTCTGCTGTTCACGGCAAGACACAACTATGTTCCTTCTGCTAATGCCTGGGCATTATGTTACAACATGGTTTCCAGGGTGCTTAGTAGGGAGCAGCAGAGATGAATGTGAAGGCATACCCCTTTCTCCCAGTACTTATTTCCACAGGATACTGGTCTGATTAACAACTGATACCAGTGGCCAATTGTTAGGATAATAGAACTCTTAGTTTTGTAAATGCCTTAATACTCTACACATAAACTAATAATTGCAAGAGTAAGAACTCCCTGAATACAACATAAACTGAGACTAAGAAGAAAAAGAATATCTTGTATATCCCCTCCCAAGCTTTTAGGGATTATTTATATGCCATTTGTATTACAGTCACATGCAAAGGGCCACCACTGCAATATACTGAATCATAAAATAAATGGCAGTATTTTCTTTAGCACTGTTAAGATAGCATGCATATGCTTGCAAGTATTGCACAAAACACACCATGCCAAACATTTTCAAATGAAAGCCTGAGAAACCAATGGGCTATACCTCTCAAACTGTAGCTATGTTATATCAGTTATAGGTTTAATCCTGGCTCTCTGAGATGTAGATTTATGATTGGTTGGGATAGACTAAATTCCCTTTAAGGATGCTATATCATATTTCAATTTAAAAACAACCTAAAATGAAACAAAATCCCCCAAACTAGGCAATTTGCCTTTCTTTGAATTTTAGCTCATTCTTGTATCCAAGAAAAAAAAAAAAAACTATATAAGAAACTCACTTGAAAAAAGATGGAGAGGCTAGGATATACAACATAAGAGGATCTGTACAAACTCTAAACAATTAACCTTCCTTATCTTATTTTGCACTGTGCCTTATGTGTGTACATTGTGTACATATATATACTTTTCCTGTTTACTTCTCATTATCACTGATTGTCCCCAAAGTATATCTTCTTATATCAGGTTTGTAGGCAGTACCTTGTCTTTCATCTTTATGTAACCATTCACCCCCTCAGTTTTCAACACAGCAGCCTGTTTCTTCCTCCTAGCTCCCACCTCTTTTTTATCTCTCCCTCTTTGCTATATAGCTGTGCAGTCCCTCAATTCTTAGCATATATGAATATGTAACTTTTCATAAAGTCAGGAATATACCTGTTCTGCTGGATTATACTTGTGGGAAAATGTGCTGAGACTCCTTATATGCCTAAGGGAGATATTTTAAGCTATACTATCTTATAACAAAAAAAAAAAATCATATACATACTTTGTTTAGGGTGTCATCTCATAAACTTGCTTTTCTTAAGCATGGAAGACACACTGCACCTTGTTGTTTTAAGTTGGCACACCATGAAATATAAATGGGATTGATCCAAAATAGGTGGTAATTAGTGCTCTTTAAAATCTGTAATGACAATTTTCATTTTAACTTGCAGATAGGTGTGAGAGCATATGATAGCAGATACACATAAGAGCACACATGCCTACCGATTAGATCAGTGTCTTTTTACACACAAAATATCATCAGACACAGTCATAATACCATAACCTGAGGCATACATTCTAAAGCTCTATCTTTACTATGCTTCCTCTTTTTTATTCCTCCAGCTTTATGCTTGTTTTATCCTTTCTCACTCAGGAGCTTTGTGTCTCCTCTCTAGCTTGAGAATGAAAAAATATGAACACCAAAAACTCTGCAGGGAGTTCAGGAAAATCACTATTAAATATTGTATCCTGCAGTTTTCATGGCTTCTTACACACACAGAACCACAGAAAAGGTGCAGAATCTAGGGCAATTCTTCCAGCTTTGCACTGTACAGTATGTGGTCATGGGGAAGCTGAAGTATATCCAGCAACAATAAAGGAATCCCTGTTGAATTAGAAAGGAGAAAAAAGCATTTTTTGTCCCAGTTATTCAAGGATTCACCTTACTATGGAATTCAGCCTTTATTGTTTGTATAGGGTCACTTCAGCTCCTTTGTAAAATACAGCTATCAGCTTCTAACAACATTATTTTTATCTCATAAGCCTGTCAAAAGTACAAATTTTGCTATAGGTACATTTTTCAAAACTATTCACACAACTGAAAAGCCATTATTATTCTGATCCATCTTTGCTTCCTTCTCCCTCTTGTTCCCTATTTCCATTTGCCAAAGAAAGGGGGGAAAACAGAAAATAATACAAGTCATGGATTTCTCCTGGGTTCAGATACCCACTGTCTGGTGGACTATTTCTCTATCCAGCATCACCAGGGGTTAGATAAAATATGGGATCCCTGGAAAGCATGGTCTAGGAATTACATCTTCGGGTAACTGTAAGTAGGCAGTATGGGTATGCTCCTGCCTGCTGTCAGCCTGCTGATGTAACATGACTTAAGTAAGCCAGAGGGAAGAGTTGATTATTCCAAAATCCTACTCTCATTTTGGAATATGAAAGAGCATAAGAAGACAATATTCTTGCTGAGATTATGGGTGTTTGGGGAACATGCTGAGCTGCCCAAGGAGTATGCAGGGATTGGATAAAGGGATCTGTCTGTCAGACATTTGCTGAGACAGAGGTTTTCTGCACTGGTTCAGCTAAAGATATAAAACTCAAAACATTCAGAAATGCTCAACTGAAAATTAGCTATTGGAAAGTATGGAGCAAATATTGTCAAACTGAGTACCTTCCTGAACTTTCAACATGTTTTTGGCAGTGCTAAGGTATGGATCATCCATTCTCCCAAGAGACTCTTCACACTCTCTGGAGGATCACTGCCAGCCTGCTACTGCTGGAGAGCAAATCCATCAGCTGCCCCCTGATCATCTGCAGCCACTGGAAACTCTAATCAAATTGGACAAGAGGAGAAAGCTCAAGTACCTTAAATTCCTTAAAATGTTATGAAATGAAGCAGCTGGTGAGAGAAAAGGGTATTTCTGTCTGTGATGAGGAAAAGACTAAGAAGCTCACTCACCACTGGACATCAAAGAATCAATGTAGGCAAGATGTGCTACTGACAGAACTCCATTTGCTCTGTTGCTTTGGGAACAAATTTTTTTAGCATCTCTCTTAAAAGTGAGGGAACTTCCTACATCAGATGATAAACTGTTTTTAAGCACTTTTACATTATTTCTGCCTTTCATCTAGCTAAGTGATTGCCATGGTGTTGTGCAACGGATTTATCACTTCTGGGTTTATTCCCTTTTCTGGGTTTAATACAGTATTTTACTTTAAGAAAAAAAAAAAGATCCAGGTTCTTTACTAAGAATGCAAATTTAAACAATTCCAGGCTGATAGTTTTATTTTACTTTTGAAGCTTTTTTTTTTTTTTTACCTTTTGTTCCTCAAAACATTTAAATAGCTCAAGTAACATGGGGAACAGGTAAAAATGTTGTAATTCTTTAACAGCTTCTATCTACCAACTTCTGTTGTGTACCAACTTAGATAATGCTCAGATCTAAGATGCTGAAACTGGAATTAATACTCTTCATAACATATGTAAGAAATTTTAAATTATAAAGACAGTCTCTATACTTAACTACTTAAGAATAAAGAAAAATGCTTTTTCTGAAAGATTAGCTGTCAAATTTTACATTGCTTCAGTTTTCAGTAAAAGGCTTTAGACCAGTGCCAGACAGCAGTGGAAAACTATGCTAACGTTAAGAAGGAACAGAGGAAATATTCACATGGTAACTTAAAGGAATACTCGTTAGACAATTCAAAACTCATACACATATAGGATATTGAGGTTTCATGTTTTTCTCTGTGATGTGCAAGAAATAATACTTTATATTAAGTTACTTGCCATCTTAAAATGATTGAGCCTCATGTTTTCTGCATGGTTTAGTACTTTCAAAGTGGGACAAGTAATTATCTCTTACATAACAAACCATCTGCATGGATATAATTAAACATTTGCTCAGTTGTATTTGATATTAAACCAGAAAAAGAATGTGTTTAAGCAGCATTTATCATGCAAAAGATGTCAAAATCAGCTGAAAATCCATCTATAATATCCTGGTTAGTTGCTAAGCTTTTGAAGGGGTCTTGAATAGATGTCAAATGTGATGCTGCATAACTCAGGTTGACATGGTAACATGCATAGTAAGGAAAATCTCAGCTTTATTATCAACTTCATTTTAATTCCCTCCCCTTTTCATATGCTCCCCTCAGCTTCTGGAGTAAATGTATCTTAAGAGTCTGATTGTAACTCATATGCATTTGGCATAATTAAGATGGTGTGCTAGTCTTTTATTTTGTAGGCAGCAGGTTTATGAGATGAATCCATAGCAGTATTTTTTTAACGATCATGTTAAATTTAGTGCTGTTCTGAGAGAGATTATGTGTAGTGTTTGGTTGATAGGATGTTTGCTATACTCAGAGTGATCTGGCAGCACTGTGCCTGAGGAAACAGGCAGAAAAGAAAATTTCTCAGTGTCGACATTCTAACAAACATATAACCTGTTAAGGGTCAATGACCACAGCTATAGGTCCTGAAAACTCTTGTTGAGAAGACAAGGTCAGAAGAGCCTTAGCTCGAGAACACAGGCTGAAAGAATGACAGCAGGGTAAAAAAGGATCCTGTAAGACAGAGGCAAAAACAAGTTTGCAATAACAAAACTTGAGACATAGTCCACACTTTGGGTATATTTGGATAAAACCAAGGCTTTATAGATGACCATCACAAAATTGTATATCTTCAAGAAATATAAACGTATCTTTAGATTGTTTTTAAAAAAAATCTTTCTTAGAGCTTTATTTCTTCTGCAAAGTAAACCATACTTTGTTTTAACAAGGATCCACATCTTCATACATTCCTTAATTATCTTCTGCTGTGCATGAGAGAACACTACAGATTGGTGTTTGGTGTGGGATGTGTCTGGCACCTTATAGCATGTGATTGAGCAGAGGGAGGAAAGGAGGGAAGGAAGTAGCTGCAGAACTAGGATATCATCTGAGAAACATGATAGTCAGACTAGGAAAGCAAAGTGCTATACTGCATGAATGCATGAGGTACAGGCAGAGATAAAGAGAGGCAGGATCTATTTAACTGTGAGACACTTCACAGGTCTACTGGATACAGAATCCCAAAGGTACTCAAACTCATCCAACCTTTTCAGTAAGTTATGGATGATGGAATACTTCAGCTCCAAGACTAAGGGACAGGAGAACTGAGAGATTCCATGGAGGATAAATAAAGGCAGATCCAGAGCAACAACAACAAGAAGAAAGATTAGCTGAAGCTTCCCCTGCAACCTTGACAGTGGTTACTCCTCAACTCCCAAAGTAACTTACCACTTAGAAAAGTGAGACGTTACCCTCACACTAGACTGGTATATTATGGAGAGAGAAATTAGTGCTTAGGTTTGTCACCTGGCTTTACAGGAAAACCTTCATCTACCATGAAAATATTGACATCACTGTGAAAGATCTCTTACAATGGACATATAATTAAGGCATTAGAAACAACTTGACAAAAAACAGCCGATTTTTTAAACTGAGAAGTGGGTTTTCTGTTGTTTAGATAATTCTAAATGTAATAACTTCGATAAAATTAAACTGAGGAAAAACCCCAAGAACAATTGTTCGGAAGCACTTTCCCCTGGGCCTACACCACCCAAAAAGGAAGAAAGAAAAGACAAATTTTAATGTCACTATTTACTGCAGTATTAGTTGTTAAGCCTAAAGAAATGATGCTCTTTTCACAATAACTTCCTTTATTGAAGCTTCACAAACTTAAACCATGCATGATTTAAGGTTCTTTAAAGCTTTAGAGTTGTAATTCTGTTTATGTGAAACAGTCCTTCATATATTTTCAAGGGATATTTGACACTAAACTTTTGTATACTAAAGCAAAATTAATTAGTTCTTCAAAACAGAGGACTCTGAATTCCACTTTCATGGCAAATTAGGCTTTGCTTTGTTACTATCTAAGACCATGTGGATTAACTTTTTTAATACTACTTTCCTTACTATCTACAATGGTTTGAATGTAATCTTAAGATTTGTCTTTGAGTTATTTATGGCTACTAATGGCAATAGGCTCTTTTTTATCAAAATTCATGTTTAAGGCTATATGTGAATATATCTCACATTGACTGCACTTTAACCTTCAAGATGTGATCACAGGGGCAAGCAGAAAAAGAATTATCAGCCAGCTACCTTCTTCTCTTCTAAACCTCATTAATTTCCCCACACAAACATAATTACCATATTGATAACAATGGCCTTATTTCTTATCAAAGGACTGATCTGACAATCCAAAGAATTTCAAAACTACAGCAAACATCAACCTACCCCAGCCCAGAGCTTTTGCCTCACATTTTCCAACAAGTAATTTTAAAACAGTTAGTCTCAAAGAGATTTAATTTTTAATGATTACAGATCATTGTCATTTAGACTAGCTGAAGACTTTTCAAGCTCAAGTTCTTAATGAACTTTTGGGTAATTCTAGTATGGTGCAGTAGAACTGGAGGTACCTGGAACTGTCCAGAAGGGGAGCATGTTGGGCTGATTTCAGTTTCGTATTTAGGTTTCTGAAGTCTGAGTCCACTTTCAGGCATTTAAATTCTTTCTTCATGGGAAGGTGAGAAGACTATCAGTTACATTAAGTTGCCTTCTCCATTTACAGGCTATTTAGTTTATCTCAAAGAGCCTCTAAATTTCATTTTTTTCCCTCTGTATATCTGTGCATCCCTGACACAATCTGTGATGACCACGGAATATTATGCTTTGATCTGATTTTACCTTGAGCCACATTACCACATAAATCAAAATTACTCCCCCAATAAAACACTGTCATTAAAATAGTCTGGTCTTTCAGACCTAAACCTACTACTGCTTGTGTATTTAACTTTATTTTTCTTCAGTAATATTTAGGATTGATACCTATGATAATTTTGTTTGTCTTTTACCTGATGAAATTTACAAAAATGCCCAACCTTATGGTGGCGAAGCATAGCTAAATAGTATCAACAGAGTTGTTATTAAAGAGTACTTCTCTAGAACTTGTATTTTCCATGATTTGGAGGTAAAATTATTTCCTGTTCAGCATCTTAAAAGAATACTTACTATTTGTCCAAGCACTGATGGTATTAGACAGGCTGAAATCTCTAAGATTACCGTGTTAATTTGGAGGTTGAATCTCCTCTAAATTAATCAGAATTTGACTTTCAACCATAATGTAGATAAATCTTTGATTAACTGCAACGGAATTAATTTCACCCGCTGCTGTCCTTTGTCATTGGGTGGTTAAGTGGAAAGACCGCCAGTGAGGGAGCCTTTTCAGACCATGCAAGATGCAGAGCAGCATCCCTCCATAGTACACAAATTGCATGAGAAGTGGTAGTCTAGTTACAGTATCAGCTTTTGCCTTACACCCCTAACCTGTGAATGAATTGTGAGAGAGGGTGGCATCCAAATCCTCACTCAGAAAAGTGCCCAAAGGATCTGATTCAGTTTGTAACAGGAGGTGTGGAACTCAGCAGACACTGCTTGACAACCTACACATAAAAATTTAAGACACGTCTGGGGTCACTAATGTCTTCCCACTTAATTGCCCTTCTTTGAATGACCTGAGATTCCCCCATTGTTTCCTGCTTACAGCCCTCACACACCCTTTAGTGATTTGACCCTGGCTGATGATGAACTAAGATGTACCCTCCCCTCTCCTCATAAAATCCTACTGTGATGTTCCAACCCTCTTCTGACTGATAAAACCCACATGGGAAAAAAAATCATTTGGGAATTTACTTCAAAAGTGCCAATAGTGGGTGAAGAATTTCACCCTCTAAATTCTTTCAGGAAGCAGGTCCTTTTTAAAAGTAATATTTGTAGAAATTTTGTCCCAACCCTAGCTCCTTTAACTGACTTTTAAAACACTGGTAAACAAAACTACCACATGTGCTCTTCTTAGGTAATTAAAAAAACAAACAAACAAACAAACAAATAACCAAACCAGTTTGTGCATTTATATTCATAAAACATTCCAGCTTTCTCTCCAAATGAAAAAGATAGTCCCTGAATCTTCAGCTTAGAGCATGTGAATACTACTGAGATTGAGTTGAGGTTATTGTTAACATACATATTCTAAATTATTTAAAATGCTGCTGCTAAAGGTTACCAGTCAGCAAAGAATATCAATACACTTTAATTAGTTTGAACCAAAGACCAGCAAAAATTCAGATTCCGCGCTTCAGAATTATTTTAATTCAGCCTCTTGGCAACCTGGAAAGGAGAAAGATTATAGGAATAATTTACTCAGATATGTATCTTTCTATACTAAATGATGATGGAGAATATTTTGGAGATTGATGGAGTTGTTTCACAGGTAGAATTTGACCTGCCACAAGGATGGTTCATTTATAAATGATAATCCCAAATGACAGGGTTTTAAGTTCAATTTGTTAACCCATTAGGGCAAGCAAATTAAATCAGAAAAACAGCTCTTTAAACATGTAATTAATGATACATGAAATAATAATATCTGAAAGAAAAACAAGAGACATAAGTCTGATAAACCATGCTGAAGGTCATTTGTTGACAGAGTTAAAATAGCTGTGGAATATCAGAAAGTGAAATAAGATAATTTTCCAATACCAAATGTGTTCATTTTACACTGGAATCTCTGTCCAGTGGACAAACATATAGAAATAACTTTAACAGTGTTTTATCCAATGACGAGCATGTAATTGTATCGGCTGTATGCAAAGAGAATTAACTCCTGGTCTGTAATCTAAAAAGATGAATTTCTTGCAGAAGTCAGTTATAGACAAATAAATGAAAAAAGAAGTCTTTAAGAGTGAATGATTTTACCAGATTCAAAGATCCAGTTGTGCAGTTAGAGAGGATAATGTCTTTTTTTAAACACAGCCTCACTGAAGAGAAATACAGAAGGTCAGATAATATAGAAAAAAAATATTTTTGCCCCTTATTGTAAGTATGGACAAGTGAAATATCAACAACAGACATATGAGAAATTATCAGTGAGAAATTTTATAACCAGAAATACTGAAGAGAAAGAGGAATTAAAAAAAAAATCTTGTGAATAAAATTAATCCTAGCAAAATAATAGGACTGTTATTAGAAGGAAACAGTTGAAATTTTCAGTAACAATTCAGAACACAATATGGTCCCATCCAAGTCAAGAATGTCATATGTTTTTGCCTGAAATAACATGCAACAGTTTTTCATACATGAGTAGTCAAAAAAGAAATGATTACTGATCTGCCTGAACAATTAATGCTGCTATTCAAGAAATTCAAGGATGCTAAGGAAGTATTAAAAACATGGATAAAGCTAGAGTTACATTTGGACAACATAAAAAATAAGACCTTGGTGATATAATTGTATCTATGGTGGAATCACTAGCAGGTAAAACAACTGAAGGCCTGATATGTGATGCAATCAATACAGAAAGTGATTGTGTAATTAGTGACAATGAGCATGTCAAATTGGGCAGCTTTCTGGGTGAAAGTGCCGAATGTGATTGATAACGATGACTACATTGACATATGCCTCTGTAAAGTAACAGACATACAGCAGTATATCAATCTAATTAAGTGATTAGCATTATAGAAAATCAGTGTAACACATAATAATTAATTAAAAAACGGGTAAATGGAAGATCTACCAAAGTAACCATAAACAGCTAATCATCATCCCTTGGGTCATCTTGAGGAATTCGTAGCGTTCTGTTCTTTTTCACAAGCAAGTTTTTCCCAACGTGTGGCTGGTGCCAGGACTCCGCCACCCCACCCCACGCCTCGGCAGTGCCCAGCTGGCTGGTGCTGCTCCAGTTGCTCAGATCCCTGCCGGGAGCTGGCACAGGCTGTTTGCTGAGCTGGGCATATGCGGCGACACGAGCACCAGTTCCCTTGGCCTGGTTTGGCATCCTGAGAGCTCAGTGCCTCTCTGACATGAAGTGGAATGAGCTATAAACACACCCTTGACACCGCTGCCTTGGTGGATTGAGCCCCACATTTTAGAAAATGCAGTCCTCTGCTACTACATAAATTTATGAGTGATCTGAAGAAATATTTAACAGCATTAACAGTAAAATTTGCACATGACATCAAATGCATAAAGCATTAAATAATGCAAAGAGAAAACAGTTTTTCTGTAGGGAAATTGACAACCTTTAGTAAGCCAGGATCATTTGAACATGCTTTTTGAGGCAGCTGAATGCAAGGTCATTCAGCAGGAACAAAGAATGTAGGTCATGTTTAGAAGACTGGAGACTGTCCTGGAAAGCGGTGATTCTGAAAAGGATTTAGGGGTCACAGTGGTTAGGCATCTAAAGAGAAGATCCCAGAACAGTATTCCAAGGCATTTGTTACAGCCTTCAGGTACAGGAGTGTTGGGTGGTGCCATAACTGTATCCAATTCTACTTTGAGAAAGGTGCTTAAAAATTACAAGTGTTCAGAAGAGCACTGCTGGAATACTGTTAGATCTGAAAATCCTGATTAACAATAACAGAGATGAGAAGTCCAAGTTACTAATTTTATCTAAAGTGTGATTAAGAAGTGACTGTTTTGTGGTTAATAAAGATGCACTACAGAGGGCTCAGGAAAAACAAAATCCCAAAGTCTGTCCAAAAAGGAAAGACAATTTTGTACTAGCAAAACAGTATGTTTTGTTAACAGTGTGTCTATATTAAACTGTGGAATAATTTTATTTAAGCTTTGTTTCTGTTTAGAATTACATTCTTTTAAATGGAGAACAAATACATGAAAAAATATAAAGAAAAAGCATATTTTAAAGTGCTTTAAAAAGAAAAGTACTGTAAGCATGCTTGACAGAAGCAATTAGACTGTACACTATGTTGTATCTTCATGTTTGACACAGAACTGTAAATGAACAAAACAACACATTTAAAAAGATACTTTGTTATTGCATTTATGCTTTTGTATTGATTTGTATTATATTCTCTTCTCTTTTTTAAAAATATAATTGGAGTGAAGACCTTCCTTGAACATCTGTGAAATATTTTGCACACTTAGGCTAAATGTAAATAATACATGTTAGAGAGACGTAAACACCAATGGGAGAAATAAATTATGTACGTGAACACAGGGCACTATAGCTAAAGTAATGAGTTAAAACATAAGAAACTTACATTAACCTGATAGTCAGAAAAAAATTCCTTGTAGTTGGAAGAATTCGACTTTGAACAGATGTCTCCTTTGGGAAGAAGAAGCCCCATTACCCAAGACATTTAAAATGAACTGGACAAAATTGCAAAAGAACGTTAAAGAGCAATCCTTTGTCAGAACCATGATAGCATTTTCCATCTCTAATCTTTGTGATCTCCTGGTTTTTCTTATAATTTAAGATAGTCATGAATATTATATTGGATTGTTTACCTACAAAGGAAGTGGTTTAAAGAATAGAATTTTGTTGCAAGACTATCAGAATCATTTGAAAATTAGTTTCATACTCTCATCAAGTATACCAACATTTCCAATATCACTGTATCTGTTATGCTTAAACAGAGACCAAGAGGTTTTCAAAAACAATAGATGAAAAAGCAACATAGCTGTTGAAATACTTGATGTGGAGGTGCTCATTTTCTAGGAACTTGCATCTGAAAAGCAACAGCCTTTATAGTAAAGTGACTCTGCACCCCATTGACCATAGGGGAAGAATTAAGTGCTTCAGAACAAGATCCACAAAAACTAAGCTAGGTGGTAAGAGTGTGCTGAGCACAGAGTTGTACATTGAATTCTGAATATTTTTGATGTTCAGGTATTTTACTGCTATTACTCCTTTGAGAAGAGGCTTTTCTGAAGGTTTTAGGTGCTCATTTACTTTCAAAAAAATGAGGAAAAAATGTGTTTCCAGAAGGGTCCTGTCTCTGCTCTATATTTTAGTGATTAAAGAACTCCTCCAGGATGATTAAGACTGGACAACAATTAATTTTTCTTCTTCAGGGAATCTCCTGTATCCTAAGAGGCTCTATGTGGACTACTCTAGGGGAAAAGGAATAGAAAGACAGTGCTCTATTCCCTCCTTCTTTTGAGCCTCTTACAGTTCTTGTAGTCTTAAGGCTTCGTTTGCCTTCAGATGGATTAAACAGGAGCCTGTTCTGATTAGAGGTCTATCAAAGGGAGCAGGGCACCCTGGGCTTAAGTTCTTGCTCCACTGATTGTCTCTGGATTTATGGATATAAAACATATAAATGGTCCATAATACAGACACACAAAGCCATCTTTTGTCCTTCCCAAATGAGTGTCATAACCACGAGGTTATAGACTACTTCCCTCTCTCTGATCTAATGCATTTTTAATTCTTTCAAAGTGTAGCAGCTTCAACAGAAGGGAAAGACTGTGCTTTCTTCCCTTTCATGTCCCCCTGGACCATGGGCTGTTTACCTGGCAAAAAGAGAGTTGAATTCTTTGTTGAGCAAAGAACAAATCAGATCCTTCACCTCGAGAATATATTAACCATTAGGATTTTTACATTAAAGTGAAGGATAACCAAGCCTATGAAGAGAACGTATCAGTTACGGCTGAATTTCTATGTGGAGGTTGACTTAGCAAACATGCTCCAAGACCTGCGGGGCTCAGGCGTTGAGTGACTCAGTGAGATGAAGCCTGAGATGCCTTCGGGCAGATACAGCTTCTGGGAAATTTAAGCATAAAATCTGTAGCAATTGTGGATGTTAGTCACATCCAAGGTCAGCTGTAACTAAGCGAGTGGTGTGAATAAGCATGGCTCCACTGGTTTTAATACCTAAATTTCAGATCCATTCCATCTTCAGCACCCAAACCCTGTCATGGGGTTTTGGGGACTGGGTGGGCTTTCAGTCCTTCGCGACCAAGCGAGCCTCATGGAAATGCCAACTTACACATTTGGTAAAATGACTTCTCAAGGCGTTTTTTTGGACGGCGGGCCAGCCGCCCCCCCGCCAGGCACGGCCCTGCCTCGGGCACGGGCATCTCCGGGTCGGGCACGTCTCGCTGCCCGGGGCTCCGCGGGGCGGAGGGAGGCGACGGGCGGGCAGCGACCCGCGGTGCGGCCAGAAATTCCCCCAGGGAGGGCTCGCTGGGACCGACGGTGCCGGCACAGCTTCCCTACGCTGCCCGGAGCGGCCCCGGCGCCGATGGAAGAGCGGGCCCGCAGCGGGAGGGAGAGATGGAACGAGGGGGAGACAGCGGCGGCGGCGCCGCCCTCTGGAGAGCGCCTGGGAGAGGCTGGTGTGAAGAGCCGCATTTCAATGAGGGCCGGGCTAATGCAAATCACTGCAACGGGCAGCAGCAGAAGAAAGGCGAAGCAGCTGCATCCCGGGCTCCCCAGCAGCGCGCTACAGCCAGGGGAGGCGTAACAAAGGCAGCGGAGCCGCTTTCTGCGGCAACTACTGCGACTGCAGCCGGGTGGTCGCGGGGGGGAAGGGGGAGCCGCCGCTCTTTGGCCGCTTCCCATTCCGAGCCGCCGCCTTCCCTCCACGCCCCGCCGGCAGGTCTGAGAGAGGAGGTGCCCGCCAGGCTGCGGAGAAAAGGTGAGCTCCGGGGCCATCTCTGCTGCGGGCTCGGCGGGGCGCGGTCCCCGGCGGTGCGGGGCGGTGTGGTGCGGTGCGCGCACCTGTGCCCATTGTGCGGGGCGCTGGCCCTGCGGGTGCCGGGGTGTGTGCGGGGCTGCAGGGCACGGCCGCCGCCTCCCCTCCGCTCCCTTCCCTGCGGCATCCCCGCATCCCGGCCCGGGCCGCATCCCGGGCAGCGAGCGCGGTGCTCCCCCGGGCGCCCCCGCCGCGGGCTCCCTGCGGGTCACGCCGCGCAGCCCGCGGCGAGGCTCAAGTGCTTATGCCCCCTCCGGCGGGCTGGGGGCACTTCGAACACGTTTCCCCTACCCCACCATTATAAACGCCTTTTTTTTGTCCTGGACGCGCTGCCGCATTTGTCCACGTTTCCCTGTTCCCCCGTTCCCCCCAGAGACTCGTAGCCATCCTGCTGCTTAGTGCCTGTGTGATCTGCGCTGAGCCCCAGTGACATCGCTGCGTGATGTATTTTTCTTTATCAGCATGTGTCATTGTTTCGTGGAAATATTCACCCACACCTGTATTATAAATAATTCTCTAACAGATGTTAGGGTGTGAAGTGTTGGGCATGGTGGTTTTCCAGGGGTGTGTCCGCTCATTTTCCCGTATCTTCTTGTACACGGCTATATATTTATACACAGACAAACGGAAACATCTGATCAGATGAAATTTTTTAGGATTTCTTTGTCTGCTCCGACCTTGTGGTTTGAACATGCTTTTCTGTAAATAGCAACACTGTGTTGTTAAAAGGGGAGCTCTATTTCTGTTTTAAAGGGCAGAACTGGGAATTACAGACATTATTGATTCAAGCATAAGCATGTGAAAGAAAGGACAGTGACTCTCACTTCTTCCTTCTCCCATCCAAAATTGGTAAAGCTGAAAGACTCTTAAGAAAATATATATCTTCGCCTAAATATCTTTGTGTGTGTTTGTGTGTGTGTGTGTGTGTGTGTGTGTGTGTGTGTGTGTGTGTGTTTGAGGTGATTTGAGTAAAGGAAGCCAGCAGAGCTCAGAAAAATCCACATTTTTCTTGGCACAGGCAGCATTGCTTCTGAGATACAGTTTCTGAATTGTGCATTCTGGGATTGTTTAAATCTGAATAACAAGTTCTCATTGGAATTGGAAAAGAATTAAAACAATTGACTTTTTTTTAAACATAGAAACAGTGGTAGTATAATCTTGTTCCCAAGATGTGGCCACTAAGCTATATTTTGTATTTAACCTATACAGGAGCATCAATGAAATGCCACAGCAAATATTCTTGTTCATTTCAATGAAGTGCGGTGTAGTTGTGTATGGGGAAAACATAGATTAGCCTATATGTAAGAAAACGCATGTATACTGCATTATATATTAGGTGCCTTTAAAGTATTTACAAATATAAGTCCTGCATATACACATAAGCATATGATCCTGTGCCAATGTAACAAAATAAGTTGTCACCTGTAAGCAAAGCAGGGTGAATAATTTCCACCAAGGCCCTGCATTTGCAGTGGTTAGCTTTAGGTGCCTGTGCTAGTCAAGCACATAAGCTGCTCTGAGAAGTTGCTGAGCGCAACCACTACAGCTTTGCAGCATCAGGGTCCAGCTGCATAATCACTGGTTTAATGCAAACTTCTGTAAGCCAAAGAGCAACTGGAATTTTTCTGTGTTTCCTCCCACTGTTTTACAGTTGATCTGAATATATTTTTTTTCTTAATAGTCACATCATTATGAGTGATTGAAATAAAGCTAGTGCTTGCTGGTTTTTGTCTTTTTATTGGAAATCAATGAGAGAGGCCACTTCTAAATTAGGTCTGTGTACATGTGCTATAAATAAACTTACTGTGGTTTGCTGTTCTGCGGACAACTGCAGATCTGGGTGGCTCCTAAATTAAAATAGATGTGTTTTGAAACTAATGATTTTTTTTTTTAATTTTGATGTCTTCTATTTGTGAAGATTAATGTGCATTTTGTAGAATTTGGTCTTATATTTGCTGTGAAAAGGAACAGAAGTATTTGCCCCCTGGATTTAATTTTGGAACATGTGAACTTCTATTTATGTGAACTGTATTGAACAACTGGGATCGTTTTGGTTAGGGCTGATGGATTTTTCCTACTGTCAAGCATGGGAGACACCAATTGCTAATTTGCCCAATGACACTGATTTTATCACTCCTTTGGTAATGACAAAAAAAGATGTTAGCCTTAATCAATTTGAATATTAGGCTTAGGATATTAATAATACATCTTGCAAGTCTTACAGAGCACTAAAATGAAAAATACCAGTTTCCTGTCTATCCTTAATACTTTTTCCTTTAATTTCATGCCATTTGAGCCCTTCTGTTGGTTCAGAGTGTGTAAAGCATTTGCACAAGGACAACTGAATTACAAAGCTTAGGCTGTAAAGAAACCAGTGGCTTGAATATGCAGGGACTTTTTAGCAGTGGGATTGACCCACTAAGTGACAGTCCTGATTCTCATTGCCAACCTGCTAGACCTATTCCTCTGAAAAGTTCTTAATTACTTACTTGTTGGTGATTGGCTGCCCTCCCGAAACACTTAGTGAGATCACAGTTGGAAAAAATAGTTCAATGGGGGCAAACTGTCTAGAAGATAGACTAGGTTCAAATAGCACCTGAATATAACATGAGAAAAAGTAGAAAGTTGATGCGTTTGTTTCTTTTTTCCAGTAGCTCAACTTTGTCACCTCATTTTCAGAGTTACTAAATTTGAGCAAACTCTTCTAATGTTTGCGTATCACTGGCAGTTTGGTTTCATGAGTGATGTTTCTACAGCGTATAACAGTCTAACTAATAATGTTATTTATGGCATGACAAGAGACTTATGTGTAAAATAACCATGTGAACCATGGTTTTATTCAAACATTTTTCTCAACCTAGAAAGTAGTCCTCTGTAATGTATAAAATGTGAAGTCTCAAAGTGAGCTCTCTTAAAGTGTTTGAGTTTCTTAAGGTTTTTCTCTTCTTTTGTACATCCCTTAGGTTGAACTTCAAGATGTCCCTTGGGAGAGATATGGAGCTGGAGCATTTTGATGAGCGTGATAAAGCGCAGAGATATGGCAGAGGGTCCCGGGTAAATGGTTTACCCAGCCCTACTCACAGTGCCCACTGCAGCTTTTACAGAACCCGTACTCTGCAGACCCTGAGTTCTGAGAAAAAAGCCAAGAAAGTTCGTTTCTATCGTAATGGAGACCGGTATTTCAAAGGGATTGTATATGCCATCTCCCCTGACCGGTTCAGATCCTTTGAAGCTCTCCTGGCTGATCTGACCCGAACTCTGTCCGACAATGTGAATCTGCCCCAGGGAGTGAGAACAATCTACACAATTGATGGCTCCAAGAAGATTACCTCCTTGGACCAGCTAGTAGAAGGTCAGCAGTAAGATTTGGAGTTGTACAGTGAAGTTTGAGTCACTGTTTAATCTGTTAAGTCTCTCAAAAATAGGTAATGGTATTGTTCTTCTTGATAAAGGAAGGATCTTCCATGGTCTGAATAGAATTGTGAATATCTTAAATTATGCCTTGAAATACTGTTGCCTTGCTACTTATTTCTGTCTTGATGAATGTGTCTGACCTTTTTCTTTCTGTTGACCTAGTGTTGACAGTCCTAGATCTTGAAGATTTGCATCTGTTCCTTCATTTTTTTAACCATGCAAGTTCAAATGCTAGTGAGAGTCTAGTCTGTTAAACTTCATAAGGTCTGTGGTGCAAATGAAACCTACATGAAATTCAGTTCTGATGGATGTTTTTTTGTTTTGTTTTGGGTTTTTTTTGTTTGTTTGGTTTTTTTTTAACTCTCTGTACCTAGTGAACTCTTCCTTCCAGGTTAATATGCCTTAAGTAAAATACTAGCCTCTCATGGAGTTGCATAAATGTTGGCAACCCCTTAAAAGAGTAATATTGTAGCCGTTGTTCAGCTGGGGTAGATTGCAAACTTCCTTCACCTGTAGCATTTCCCTTTTCCTCTCCCCCAGTCATAGTATTGTTAAGGTTGGAAAAGACCTTTAAGGTCATCCAGTCCAACTGCTAACCCAGAACTGCCAAGTCCACCCCTAAATCATGTTCCTAGGTGCACATTTGTGTGCCTTTTAAATACCTACAGGGATAGTGGCTCAGCCACTTTCCTGGGCAGCCTGTTCAATGTTTGGCAGCCCTTTCTGTGAAGACATTTTTCCTCATATCTAATCTAATCCTCCCCTGATGCAACTTGAGGCCATTTCCTCTTGTTTTACTGCTTGTTAACTTGAGAGAAGAGGACCAACAGCCACCTTGCTACAACCTCCTTTCAGGTAGTTGTAGAGATCCTTATGTTATTTGTAAATAAGTCTCGTGTATCTGCAGTATAAAAAGCATTACTGGGGTCCCTTACAACTTGGCATATTCTGCGAGTGTGTGGTTCTTGGTCACTGTCAAATATCTTACATGCCAGTCTTTAATCTGCCCATTATATCACTGAATTTATCACTCCTTCAGTGATAGTTCTATTGGCAAAAGAAGCTGTCAGCATTAATAAATTTAAATATTAGGCTGAGAAAATTTATAATACTTTTCACAAGTTTTACAGGTAGCTAAAGTAGCTTTTCCAACATCAAGTGCTTTTTGCTTGCAGTGGGTTTCAAGTATAAAACATCAGAAGGTACAACGTATAAAAGCATTAACTATTACATGGTCATAAACGAGGTTGTTTCTTATTTGTAAAGTTTAAATGCAAGTGCTTGACTGTGTTCAAAGAAAATAAAGGTGGAACAATTCTTGCATTGTTGCTTCCATCCTACTGCTGGCCCCAGTGTGCCATGGGCAAACCTGTAAACTGTGGATATATAGTCACTGGGTAGCCAGGTTAGAATTGTATCAGAGATTGTAATTGTGATTTTCATTTTTAGCAACAGGTGAGAGAGCTTGCAGTATCAAGATGTAATGAGAGAATCAGAAGAAAGCTAATGTGGGGAGAGAAGAAGAAAAGAGTAATGCCAAATAAGGTTTCTGAAAGGGAAGCACATCTTTGCATTAGCAGGTGTTCAGCCACCATTGAATTGCCTTTGTGTCATAGCAAAGTTTTTTAAGGAGGAGTTTTGAGAAGCACATATTCCTGATAGTCTTCCTTGTGTGAAAAGGAAAGTAGGAAGCAGCATGAAGACTCTCCAGAAAGAAAATTGAAGGGGTAGGTTTGTCTGTCTAAGTAAGGGGTTTGTGGACTAGGAGCAGAGGTTTAAAGAAATGGAAAGGAAACTGGTCTTAAGAGCAAGATTAGGAATTTCAGGGCAGAGTTTAAAACTGTCAGGACAGTATTTAATTGGTGAAGAAAATCAATTTCTGGGAGGAAAGACCAATATTAGTCAACATCTGTTTAAAAGCAGCATTTGTGCATTTGCTTATGTGGTCTGTATGCTCATCTAGAAGCAAATTTCATTGATGTTAATCTTGATTCGCAGTATTTTTGCATCCAGGGACAGTCAGAGACAGCTTTGAAAAGAAAGAATTGAATGCAGAAATAAATTCAGCAACCTGTAAGATTGGTTCATTTTGGCATCCTAGAGAAGAGTAATAGCAGTTATAAATCAGTAGTCAAAATAAGTGACAGTACAAGAACTTGTTTATTTTAAAGAAGGGCTTTGAGATTTCTTTTAGTCCTGTGGGACTTTTCAATTAGCTTTTCAATGAACACATCTCCCTTCCTGGTATAGTTCAAGTTGGACAGTCTTATTTTTTTTGTGCCATTAACACTGTGGGATTTACAGAAGTCAGTCTTTGTGTGTGAGTAGAGACCTGCATCTTCATTCCATCTGGAAAGGTCCTTCTGCTTACTTGCATAAAACTGCAGGTGGGTTATTTTGTAGTTTCCCTTGAAGAGCTTCATAGTGCAGTACAGATTCATATATTATTAGCTCAGTAATGGGTTTTGTATTAGCCCCTTCCACTCTTTACTATACGAATTTATTAGTTTGGCCAGTCTGGTACAGCATTAATTAGCTTGAAGCTGTGCTTTGTGTTTAAATAGCTGGAAAATCACTTGATTTTTGCCTCTTGCCAAATGACATTTGTGCTCCAACTACTGAAATATGAAGCATTGCTTTCTTCATGGTAAGACTATTCCCTTACTGTATGAATTCATTAATTTAATGAAACTGTTGTAATTTAGGTTGTTGGGGTGGCATTGATTTTAGTGATTGCATTTAAGGGCAAATATCTAAAGCCTTGATTTGGAGTTGGTTTTTTGTCTTTATGCCTATGAGGAAGTTACTGTACTCTTACCTTCCCATGAGGTACATGAAGACAGAGAAACAAGTAGCTCCTGGGGGAAGTGAGACAGCAACCACTGTCTTTCATCCCAGAGCTAAATACATAGAGCTGTATGAAAGATAGTCCTAAAGGAAAAGGACTGTAAAGGAGGTGTTTTGATTTGGTATATTTAGTTTAATTCTGCATACAGTTCAGAGCTGGTGTGGCCATATGCTGCTGCTGTAGGTTATTTTGAGCTGCATGAACACGTTTTGTCTTTATTTGTGAGTTTTTTTTTCTTTTTTCTTTTAAATTTTTTTTTTTTTTGAGTGGGCACATGAGATTTGTTAGAATTTGATAACAAGGGATATGTAGTGTTGTAAAATGTTTCACACAGTCTGTAACATCACCCTAGATGAAGGAAATAATGCAATGGATTCAGGTTACCTTCTTTTTGTCAGACATGATGTTAGGGCCCTCTTACCTTTAAAGAGTGGCTTCCAAATGTGACATGACTTTATTCCCTAGGTATGACATGCATGTAAAAATAGTGAAGATAAAGCTGCTCCTAAAGGCTAAACTTTCTAGCTGTAAAGAAAGTCTCAGGAAATGACTAAAAGGCTTGTACTTCTCCAAAAGTATATCATCTTTAAAGCTGAAGGCAGAAGTAGACTCATAGGTCTTACCCCCAGAACTGCCAACGAACAATGTAAAAGAACAGTAAGAAATAGGATGAGCAGGATAACTCTGAAACAAAGAATATTTACAGTTTTTACTCCTGGGGTCCTGCTTTGTGGAACAAAGACCACAGACGCAATCCGTAGCCAGGACTGCATCCCTTTCTCATCAGTTTTTATTGTAGTATTACCTCAGAGTCTTGGGTATGAACCAGAATTGATTGGTTTAGGTTTCCACAATACCTGCCACAAAGTTGAACCCTGCAGCAGAGAACTGGCCATCAAAGACAAACCAAAACCCCCAAACCACAAGGTTGAGTGTACTGGGAAACATTATTGTCACATGTCAGTATTGGGTGTGCTGCCTAACGATTCTAAAGACTTGTATCTGTGCATGCATGTTTTTTGTCGCCATAATGGTAAAAATGGAAAACAAGTATCTCAGAGCTGCAATCCTCATTGAAGGAGGAGTTTGAATACACAAGTTTTAAAATCCAGTAAGAGCTGTAACTAGCCAATAACTCTTGGGAGATGTGAACCTTGCTGCAGGGCAGAGGAGATGGTGGGTCACATGAGGACTGTGGGGAAGCTCTTGTGATGGAGGCAGGCAGTTTGTGTTTGGAGCAGCAGAGAAGCTGCCTGCCACTGGAGGGTTCAAAAGGCAGTGCCTTCTTCCTAAAGTGGTGGGCTGCAACAGAGTTCCTGGCCTTTTTTTTGTATGTGGGTCTTGCTGCTTCTACTGTCTCCTCAATTCCTTTTATTTCAGCTTTTCCCTCTCCTACCTGCTGCTCCTGCTGCCAACCACTCCAGTGTTGCTGGTGAGAAGCCCAGTCAGGCCAGACTGCAGAAATTAATTGATGTCGTCTCTCATGCTCTCTGGAGCTAATGCTCTAAGTCATGCCTACCTCAGCAGCAGGGAATTGATGGGCTGGAAAGATTCGTATGCATATGCAGTGTGATATCAAAATAATAATAATAAAGTATCTGTTTAAATGTTTGTGGAGCTGAATCCATGTGGACATTTGTTTGTAGGATTAAATTTACTCTGGATATTTACCATGGACTTGATCCAGGGCTACCCAAGTTAGTGAAACTTGGACTGGATCCTGTGGCAGAAACGCCTGCAATTCTTATATTGTTTGATAAACAAACAGCTGATTAATCCTGTTGCATAAAATAATAGCGGGTTGTTCTGGCACTGTTTATTTGATTATTTTGTTCATCCATTAGCTAGTTGATTCACACTGTGTCTTCCTTAACAACTTCTTGGAAGGCCATGTGATTTCTTTTTCTAGGTGCTCTCCAGGTCTTTTTGTTTGTTTGTTGGTTTTGTGTTGTTTTTTTTTTTTTTTTTTTAACTTTTTTTTTTTTATTAAGCATGTACAGTGCCTATCTTGCTTGGAGCAAGACTGCAGAAGTTTGGAGGGCAAAGGGGGAGGAAGTATGTATTTTTCTTTTTTACTTGGCTTTTGATGAGAAGAATTTTTAGTCTGAGCTGAGAAGAAAGAATATTGTGCCAAAGAAGTCCTTTAAAAGGTCACAGGAGATCTTTTTTATAGTTTCTGATGCATCTAATTGCTAGGTGAACATCCTGTAGGTCAGATTTATTTCCTGGAGGTGCTCTATCTCTTTTGCACAATTGCATTTTTTCAGACCCTACAGAGAGACAAGGCAGCAGCAATGTAGTTAAAGCAGGTTATTGTTCTATTAACTAACGCATTTGGGAACTATCAAGTATCAGTAACTTTTTTGGTTCAGATCATCTTCCTCTTGCAATTTTCTCTGTGTGGTGAGGGATACTCAGAATTCTTTGTCCTTTCTCCTGAGAGATTGAGATTCTGCCTTATGTATGTACAAAACCAAAGGGTAGAAGCAAAGAAAGGCAGGTGTGCCTGGGCATGCAATGCTGGGGATGCTAGTCCTACCCCTGTTCTCTTAAGCTATTTCTTGCTCTATCTGCTGGAGAAACAGACCCCAGTAAATCACTGCTGAATGTCCTCGCCACCCAAGTGTGCAAGCGTTGCGTTTCCTCCACCTCGGGTGGGCCTGTAGATTAACTTTTCTTCCCTATCACATACTCTACTCTAAGGAATCAACACTATCATCAATAAATTGGTAAGTCCTGAAGCCTCCCCAAAGAGTGGGCTGGTTGTTCCCTTTTTGCTTGTATGATTCAAACAGGTTCCTTCTTCCTTCTCTGGAGTTTTCACCTAAGATCAGCTGGCTTCCTCATGAGGCCATTTTAGGCCAAATCACCTTAAGCACACAAAAGCAATACAAACCATCACTTTTAGGAGATAATGCCTTGATCATTTTTGTGGGGAGAATATCAGCAAGCTGAAGAAAACAAACTAACTGCTAATACCAACATGCCAAAGAGGGATACACTTAGACCAAGAAAACTCCAGTACTTACATGCAGTGATTCAATGTCTCCTTAGCAACCACTTCATACACAGATAATATTTTTAAAATTGCATATTTAATAAATGAAGCATGTCTTGAAAATCTGTCATGACCTGTAAGAACTGTCCTTCAGTGTTTCATGTCTCTGGTGATTCGGCTGCATTGGATTGTGTAAATGCAGGTAGTAGGTTTTTGCTAGGTTGGTTTTTTTTTTTTTTTTTTTTTTTTTTTTTTTTTTTTTTTTTTTTTTT
>JAWWEU010000001.1:51252569-51269787 GCA_035583155.1 Acropternis orthonyx | reverse complement strand
TAACTAAATTTCCCGAGAAACTTGGGCCCTTATAAGTTTCACTTTTTTTTTTTTTTTTGGGAGGCAAGGGGGTTTAAGCATAAACAATGTTTTGGGATCTGTCCTTCTCCATTATTAGCTTCCTGATTAATTTCTCAATGCTAAGATTTATTTTGATTGTTCCACACGGTATTTCCTGAAGCACTTGTACAACTTAAATTGTAGGATTATAGGTTTGAAACTGACCAACAAGTGCTGGGTATCTTTTTTGAAGGGTTCAAGTGGTCTGTGTTTCGTTTGAACTGTTGCTTTTAAGAGGCTATCAGGAATGGGAAACTTTCTAAGATTTAGTAATCACTTTTTTTCCTAGATGTCAGATCTCCTAAAACAGGTGATGGAAAGGGTGTTCCCCTTTTATTTTTCTAATGGCTATTTATACTGTAATCAAGAGTCCTTCTTCATATGTGTTCTGCTACAAATCTAGTGTCTGGAGATTGTTACTTTCTTCCATGAAGTTAGTCAAAGCTGATGATGAGGAAGCAATAGCTAAAGCAGGAGGTGGATTTATTGTTCTTGTAAGTCATGCCCCTTGTGAAACTTCTTTGCAATCTTCTCTCCTGAAGGTACTAGTGAAAGAGAGGATGAAAATCTGGTTGAAGATCTTTTGTCCTTTTATTTGAGACTTCCTCTGCATACAAACAACATAGATGCTAAAGGATTTATTCTTATAGGTCTGACCCTTAAGACCAGCATGGTATGCTTGAGAACTGTAGTTCCTGACTTAACATCTAAAACAGTCTCGAATAACAGCATTATGGAAAAAGTGTCTGTATTTCTGTTGACCTATATAAAATAGCTCTTACTAAAGATATTTAATCTTAGAAGGCCTTGGATACTTTACATCCAAGATGTTCTGTAGCTAAATAGGAGCCTCTGGAAGGGGAAAAAATACCTTGGTGTAAATATTTTATTGATTTAATATAGTACTGTTGGAAATTAAGAAAGGGCACAAATGCTGATGCTCAAACAGTCCAAACCTTCAGTGGTTGTAGTGGTCTTCTTTTATGGTCATTTACAGAAAATTAGACTTGTCATGAAGAACTGATGTGCAGTTAAATTCTACAAGGAATCCAGCTGACCTTTAAATATAGCTGGTATTAAAAATAATGTGGAATGCTGCCCTTTCAAGAAGGGGAACCAAAAGAGTTCTTAAACTAAATGTAAATCTTCTGAGTACAACATCCATGGCCACTTATTTATGCACCTACCCTTTGACAAGTCAGTTTTAATATGAAGACTTGTTTTCAAATAAATAACCTTAGTTCATGCAACTAAACTGAAAAATTTCTCTGATAGGGCTGAACCTGAAAACCCCCTGAAAAAAATAAGAGGTTGCTGGTGGATTTCATGTCTTACAGGAAGCATAGGTGGAGACCAGAATAAGTTTTGTTTAAAAATTCGTAAAAGAGATTTCTGCAAAGTATTTTATAGAACACGTATTTATTGTATTGAGTGCAGTCTTACTCATAGTAGGATTTCTTCTTTTTTTTTTCCCTACAAAATACTATTAATGTTTTTAAAGCTTGTTAATTTTATGGATGTGGTGTTGTGGGTACATTCTGACCTTGCAGTAGTTGAGTAGCTAGTACTAGAACTATTGGATAGGGACATGGATAAAAGAGAATATGTACTGTTTGATCATGCATTACTGCAGCTAAGCCTTTCTGTTCTCATGTTACCATATACATATCTGTCTATTTATCTATCTTATGTATATACAGTGGCTAAAAGGAAGAGCTCACCTTTATCTCCTGTAGGGTTGGTGTAAGTGTTCTGTCTTAGATTCTTCTCTTAACACTTTGGATTTTATTGCAAAGTGCCAATTAACTTGAATTTACACAATGAGCAGTAAGCACTGGAGTGTCTTACTTTATCTTCCACTCTATATTTTGTTCTGCTTTAAAGTAATGCTTTAAAAAAAAAAAAAAGGAAAACAAAACCTCATTTTATGATTCTATTTTGATCTTATGCTGTCATTGCCTGTATTTTTTCTGCTCAGCGGTCCATTTTCATATGTTGCTCTGAGTTCTTTGTCCTTTTGGACTTTTCCCACTGCCTTTTTGATAATCACTATACAGTGTGTTACTGTCTCACCTTTTGAGCACAGTGCCAACAAACTTGAATCTTTCTTGCATCCAAGCCTGAAGTGCCAGTGTTCTCCACCTCCATTTCTGGCTGTGGTGTCTCTTCATCTGCCTGCACTCCTTGTGTGGTATAATATTTATGAGATTGGGTTGAATGCCTTGAAACCTTAAAATTTATTTTCAGAAGTAAATTTTAAATACTTCTTTTAATAATTGAACTGCAAGTACTCTTTCATTAGGGTAGAGATCACTAGGGATAGTTGATCAAGGGAAGCCAGTTGTGAGGGGAAGAGGAGGGACAGGCAATGATCTGTCATGACCAGTGACAGAATGCAAGGGAATGGTCTGGAGTTGTGTCAGGGGAGGTTTAGGCTGGATATCAGAAAAAAGTTCTTCCCCCCCCAGAGGGTGGTTGGGCACTGAAACAGGCTCCTCAGGGCAGCGGTCACAGCACCAAGCCCGAGAGAGCTCAAGAAGCATTTAGATGATGCTCTCAGGCACATGGTGTGACTCTTGGGGACGGTCCTGTGCAGGGCTAAGAGTTGGACTCGATCATCTTTGTGGGTCCCTTCCAACTCAGGATATTCCATGATTCTGTGAATATATTTGGTTCTTATGTGCTTTTTGGCATAGCAGGTGCATCACTGGGTTTTGTTCTAGTTTTATTTTATTACCCTGAGCTAAACTACTAATGTGAAAGCCTGAGTGCTGTTGGCATACACCGAACTACTGAACCCAGAAGAATTAAAACATCTCAGATGTCTTTGTGGTATTGTTCAGGATAGGATTTTTGCATTACTTGTAATGGAGTGTAACTGCAGGCTGCCAGCAGGTGTGGTCTTGCTGGATCTTGTATTGCATTCTTTGAGGTTTTTTAGTTGTTGTTTTTTGTTTGTTTGTTTGTATTTTTTTTTTCAACCAGAAAATGATCAGCTGGTTGCAAAATTAGTGTTGTCTTTTTGTTTAGTCAGATCACTGAGGTGATCCAACTCACCCAGTGCTACTGGCAGTGCAGATGCATAGTCAAGCTCAAGGGAAAGGTTGGGAACACCCATGCAGGGGTCCCTTTCACATGAGCCTTCAGTTGGACTGATTCAGGTGTTGATCAACAGGGATGTGCTGGTATTTTCTGGTTGTCCTCTAGTTCCCCAGAAATTGTGTGGGTGTGGTATTCGTGAAAATATTTTATTGTAGATAGTGTAGATAGTAGATACTAACTAATACCCACTGTTTTTCTTTTAAGTATGGTAAATTTGTTGTGATGAGAAGTCTGTAATTGCTACTCTTTGCCTTCCTTTCCCCCATATTATATATTGAGTCAGTAAAATAATATTGTGAGATTTCTTGCCTATAGGTATCCTGGGTTTGTGCTGCTTAAAGCTTTAATAATCAAATGTTAACAAATCTCCCATGACACTTTCATCAACCTTTTAATGGAAGGTTTTTTGTAGTCTATTGTTTCTGATAACATTTCATATTACTTTCTCTGAAGTGTTTGGGGCCTGCTCTTTTGTTAGGGGTGGGCCATTTAAGTGTGCAGGCTCGGGGAGTACAGTGATAGTATGCTGGGCTGGGCAGCTGATGAAATATGAACACTGTTTACTGACAGCAGTGATCCCCACTGCAAATGGTGTTTCCTGGAAAGAAAATTGCTGCTTTCAAGGGTTTTTGTTACCAGCATTTCTTGAATGGTTAACTGAAGAGTGATCTTCAAGATGCATTTTATAGTCTGTAGCATCTGAGAAGGGTAAGAGATCAATATTTTATGCACTGCTGAACAAGAGCGATAAAAATAATGTTTAATAATTTGATTTTGTATTTTTCTGCATTCTTCTTTTTTTCCCCCTTCCTCTCCAGTCTGACTTGCTGGTCTTTCACTTTTGTTTCTGCAGGGGAAAGTTATGTGTGTGGTTCCATAGAACCCTTCAAGAAACTGGAGTACACGAAGAATGTAAACCCAAACTGGTCAGTGAATGTTAAGACAACTTCTACTTCTCGTTCAGTGCCATCCCTTGCCACTGCTAAAGGAGGTACTCCAGATGCAAAAGAAAATAAGGATTTCATTAGGCCTAAACTAGTCACTATCATCAGGAGTGGAGTGAAACCACGGAAGGCAGTCAGGATTCTGCTCAACAAGAAGACAGCACATTCATTTGAACAGGTTCTTACTGATATCACTGATGCCATCAAGCTGGATTCAGGGGTGGTTAAACGCTTATACACACTAGATGGAAAACAGGTAAGAATTTTCATGATGACCATTCTCAGCATGAAGAAAATAAAATTTTACAAATAGAAAAGAATGGTACATTAGTAAAAAAATCCCTTTTCTCTAGAACATACAACCAGGCCTTCTACTGCTTACAGTGTACTTAAAATCTGTGAACAGTTTGGGAATATTGTGAATCATTACTTGGCCTCAGTGAAGGTCTTGCCATTTATGATAAATAATAGTTCTAAATCTGTCAGTTGAAAGTGTGGTGTGGTTTTGGCTCTGCATGCCGGAAATGTAGGATGAAGGATGTCACTTTAAAGAAGCTCATTCTGTTCACTTGGTTCAGCTTTTTCTTGCAGCAGTTTTATGAGTCATTGCACTTGGCTTTCTATAAACTGTAAGAACAAACAGTGAGGACACATTCCACTGTGATAAATGCAGGCCTATTGCTGTCCAGAGTGACTAAGTGATGAATCTTACTGCATCTAGAATGGACAGTGAAGAAGGGTCAAGCTTAGAAAATGAGTGAGTTTTTTTCCCTTTGCAGGAAAACAGGTAGGGTTATGTGTGTTGCTCACATTTATTGAAGAATTTCATTTAGGTTATGTGTTATTTCATCTATGAAATACTTTCAAGCAATGTCTTTTTTGCTGACAATAAATTGCAGTACAGTGAGATTCTTGAGAGGCTTCTTGTTAAACTTGGGGATGGAGGGACATGAAAAATTATTACAAAGTAATCCTACTTCTTTTTTGTCTTTCATTTTATTTGTAATTTGTCTATGTACATCTATTAATTATAGCAAAACTGGAGAAGCTGTTAACCTGGTGAAGGGCAAGGCTAATTTCAGCATGACCTGAATTGATTTAGAGCAATGGTGACTCTAGAGAAATAAGGCAGATATTTGCATTTACAGATTTAACTTATTAAACTGAAGAAATTTTAGAGGTGTAAAATGTGGGTAGAAAGATGAACAGTCTCCCTGAGAGGCTAAAAGCTGCTAGAGACCATGGCATTTCTTCTGTAATATAGCTGTGTTTTACAGATTCTAGGTTCAGTGATTCACAGATATGCAGCAAACAATGTAGCTGTCAGGAGATGCTGCCAAATATGTTTGAGACAGGTAAATTCTCAGCTAGATCTGGTGGTGTCCTAACATGTGTGCAGTTACTGGGGCTAATGTGCAGGCATAGCTCTGGAAACGGCTACAGCAGTACCCTCTGATCTCAGAGAGGTCTGTGTAATGGACAAGCTGCTTATTCAGAGCACTGGTTCAAACTGGGGCCAAGTCTGGCTTGACCAAAAGTCCCTTCCATCTGCTGTTTTGTGTCACTAACCTCTGACACTAGTTACAGACAGTAGTCCAGTCCTTGATGACTGCATACACACCTCTAATAATCCCATTACCATGAGTTTGTTGGGAACTTTGACCTGGAGCCAAATGTGGATATGAAATTCTTTTTGTCTGCAGCAAAGCTAAAGTGTGTGTCAGGGAAAACTCTCAACTCCTGTCCTTCTTTGCCTTGTCTTATGCTCCAGGGAGCACTAAGCCTAGCAAATTTGAGGAAGGACTTGGGATTTTAAAGTTGCAGAGGTCAGTGGTGGTCTCTGTGATGACACTGACAGATCTTGAATGACTGTTTGGGTTCCTGCAAACCCTCTCAATAAAAAAGGGATGCATATCTGTTTTGTACTGTATATGTGAACAAACTTGTGGTTTAGCTATGAAGAAGTACAGCCTGGAAAGGTGCCAACATGGCCTATTGTCTCCTGGATGTGCTCACTTATATCTTTTTATATTCCAAAATCTCCTTGAATGTTTGTGCTTAAAACAACAACAAAACATACCTTTATTCCTGTTTTAGAACTCTAATTCCTGAAAGCTTATGGTGCTGTCCTACTCCTGGGGGAAATGGGAAGACCAAGTGTTCTTGGCTCTGATGGAATAGTTCAGTTGAATCCTTTCTCAAGTCATGAGCTTTAAGATGAGCTTTAATCAGTGGTGTGCTGGGACACTTGTCACCTGCCTTGTAGCCTGAAGCTCTTGTGTCTAGAAGCTCTCCCAAGAGACTGCTGTCTCCACCCTTCTTCCCTTTTTGGATACGCCTGCACAATTGTGTAACTTGCTGTCTAACCCCACTGGAACAGTCGGGGTTCAGGGTAAGGGGTGTGTGTGCCTTCCAAGTGTAACAGAGACTTCGCTCTTGAAGTAACTTTGCTGGCAGAAAGGGAAATGAATGATTGCGTGCTCAGCAGGAGCAGCCTGTTGCTCACCCCTGCATGGGGACATCACTGATTTCCTGTGCTGCTAGGCAATTGCTGCTCCATTTTTCTCTGCCAAAAGCCTGATCTCCCAGATGGTAGTGGGGACATGATGAAGGATTTCTTTATTGGTAAACTCAAGCTCTGAGTTATTACTGGGAGGAAATCTACGGTAAATCCAAAATTTTTCCAGTAGTATTTGTAGTTGGGAGCTTCTACTGTGACTGCTGCTGGGGCTTGGAAGATTCTAGAAAAGACTGTGTTCAGTGGCTAAATCTAACAAATCTGTGATTAAATCTTTCATTGCTAACTAAAAAAGCAATAAAATCCTAAAGCTCTGAGTCAAGAAAATTAATTTACTGTAAGGATAAGAGAATAAAGCTCTCCTGGGATTATTCTTTGGGAACATAACTTTAAGAAAGGCTATTCTATACAGTTGTCTCTAAGTTATTTTAGGAGGCCAACACTGGACATGCCCATCCATGGCAAAAATGGACCTGAGTGCTCTGTATTGTTAGGGCAGGTGGACAGTGTGGTATGTACAGTGTTGTTGGATACTGTCATTGGATGCCTCATGCTGATAAAAAGAAAGTAGCAGGAGTCAGTCTTAACTGGGCATCCAAGTTAGGTGTTTGTCCTGTACTGACACTACACATTGAGAAACAGCTTAAATGCTCTTCCTACAACAGCCTTGTTAGTTGTGATGTTTTAATTTGTATCTCTAAAAGATGTTAATACATATTATGTTCAGTTAAAAGGAGTTTAAATGACGACCTATCAAATTTGATGACAAAGAGCTTGCCTTGATGAGAGAGGTAGTGCTTGGACAGTTAGAAGCTGAGGAAAAAGTTATCATTGCTAGGAAGAAAACTCCTATGAAAGCTGTCTGATTCCCCATCCCAAAAGTTCCTTCTTGATTTTGGAAAGTTCAGTAATTTTTGACACACATGATGCTTTGTGAGTGTTCCTTAGAACTCTAGAGGCTTGATTGGGTAGGTGTGTTGTAGTAGCCATTTCAATTTTTCAATAGCAGATGAAAGGAGTGGGGGAAGTGGGAAGTCAAAACAAAAAAGGACCAAACTGAACCTGCAAAAAACCCCAAGGAAACAATCCTCAAAAAACCAAGCCCAAACAAATTTAACCAATCTCGTTTCATTGAGTCAATGATAGTTCAGGGACTAAAACTTGATTTTTTTCCAATATTGGGTAGGTTTTTACTTTGGTTTTCATCCATGTAACTTAGTTTTGTTAAAATGCATTTCTCCTCAGTACAAGCAGGGTGACTTGGGTTTATTTGTGTTTCCTTATAACACATCAGAATCTGTATTTTGACTTCAAAGTTTTTCAAAATTTAGAATATAATTTAATTTGTGCTAAAAGGGGCATAATATACAACTGCAATCTGATTGTAAAGCACATCAGTGGCCTGCATTTAGGATACTTTTGCAGTTCAATTATTAATGATTCCTCAGAGCTGGATAGGTTTCATACCATGTCTAGAATGGTTTGTGCATATTTTTATGGTTATACTTATGTTTCTACTGGTAAAAGGCACTGATGCTGTTTGTACTCAAAGAAGGAGAATTGCTTCCCTTTAACATGCTGATGGATTTTAGATGGTGGGACTCTCAGAAGTGTTTAACAGTCCTATGAGCTCAGGCCAAAATCAGAAGCTTTCCAGAGGGAGATCTTGAAGTGTTTTATGCTAACTTTGCCATGTAAGGAAAATAAAAATAGAATGAGTAGGTTTAATGACTGCCTGTAGGAATGCAGAATAATTAGGGCATGCTCTTACTATGAACATTATTGGGTTTTTTAGATTAAGAGGTTGTGTAAGTGCATGAAAAGATATTGTCAGTGTTGACCATTAATATTGTCACGTACTTGTGCAGAGAAGAAACACTTTTTCATGGCTAAAATGTGTCTTGCTTTCCTGCAGCTGCACTGTTGCAGTTTGATTTCTAACCTTTCCTTAACAGAAGGTGACATTTTTAGTTCGATGTGCATAAAAATATGGATTTGTGAAACGCACTGTGTGGACACACAGTGTAAACATCGAGGATACAAGCTGCATATAGAGATAGAGCCCAGTTGCTGTGTTGCAAGCTCAGTTTTCTGGTTTTCTGTTTGCTTGGTGCATTTCTAGAACAACACCAGTGACTAAAATGGGAGAAAACTAATGAAGGTCACATTTAACTGCAAAACAGTGAAACAGTACCACATTTAGAAGTGTTATGATGTGTGTATTTGTACGAGGCATTTATAATTTGCATGTTTAGACAAAGACTAAAGGTTGGCAACAGTGCTTTGTTACCTTCTAAGTCCTCCATTTGCTTTTGGCAGAACAAACATGTGGTTTATAATAGGACCTGTTTATTTGAACAGGTGGTTTGCTTAGCTTAACAAGACCCAATAATGCAAATTATTTTTCAGTTTATGTATTATGCTGTCAATTTGACTCCAGACAGATAAGTGGTCAGTGGCAGAGATACCAGAATAAAAGTCACTCTCTTTTGTGTGTGTGTGTGTTTTTTTTAATAGATATTTTATTTCAAATCAAATTACCTTTGCAGATAAGAAATACAGCCACAGTTATTTAAAGACATATACTTTTGTTTATGTATATGTGTGAAGCCTAGGATGTCCCTCAATAACCTTGCTTTAAGCCATTAAAATAGCTATTTAAACTTGGGGCTGCAAGGAAGGGGAACATAACAGTGCTGGAAAACTTTAAGCTTCTTCATTGAGTGAAATATGCTTTTGTTTTTTAGTGAAAACTCACTCTAAACTGGGTATGTTATGGTGCAAACAAACTCCCTCTCTTATGGACTTCTCTATTTGAATACACATGATATCTTGGTTTTTAAAAAGGAATACTACTCTTGTGAAAAAAGCCTCTCTTAAGAAAACAAAAACAACAGTTTGCATCTACACCTAAACTGAGCACGTGTTTTTTATTGTTTTGTTCTTAACAAGTGCAAAATACTTGATAATAACATCAGTATTCTACAGAAAGTTCTTGGCCAAATCTACCCTTTTTTAGGATGTATTAAAGATCTCAGACGTCTTTCTCTAGACCTGGATTGTCCTTGGTATGGAAATACCTACATAAAGGAAGGTAGGTCATTCACAGAATGACATTCTCTACTCAGTGTTTGGGTAGTGTATGTTGTACAACAATCTAGACAAAATAAATGTTAAGCAAGATAAAACTTATGTGCAGCAATTGACTTGTTTTGTGTGTGCTCTGTAATTTTGATTCACATCAGTGTTTGTAATCAATTCCACTCTTAATGTACAAGATGCATTTAATTTTAAGGGTGACTGGTCATGCATGTTATTTTTATTTGTTCTTCAATTGTAGCTGCAATCACTCAAAATAGCACTAACTGTCCATATATTTCAAAACAGGAAAAGTTTAAATCAAGTGCATTTTCTGAATCTCTCCCAGCATGGTAACTTTCTTTCTTTTGTTGAAAGCTTTGGAGCTCCCTGCCAGCCACAGGCACACGGGGGTGATGTTGATTGACCAGAGAACCACAGTGAATTCTCTGTGAGAGATGTAGCTGTGCAGATAATGATTAATTGCAAGAAAACTTGAAATAAAATGGCTTCTGCTACTCACTCAAGCATTTTAACAGGGAAGCAACAGCTTTTGAGTACTTTAATATTGCACTACCATCTGGGGACCTGAAACCCCTCGTGCTTACACTGCACAAGCTGTTCCTTCCTAAAGGGCTTCTAGTGTGAATGCTGGATGGCATACCCCTCAGAAAATACCTGTGCTGCTTATTTTAAACATGAATTTTAGGATTTTAAACATGAATTTTCTGTGTGATGCTCACAGATCATCGTGTTATGTAGCAATGAGAGACACTAAAAAAAAAACACCCCAAAGAGCACCTCTCCAGCTTGTAATGCACCTCACTTTCCCTCCTTCCTGCATGCAGTATATTTAATACAAACCCTTTTTTTTCTTCCTCTGTAAGAGCTATCATTTCTGGTTTTAGTGTTTTGAAACTGATTTTTGGGAAAGGATTAAAAAGATGAGGACTTTTTTCTCAATACTGAGGGAAAGGTCCCTTCTTGAAGACATGATAGTCTGAAAAACAAACAAAAAAATCAATAACTGGAAATTGCCTGTCTCAGCAAGTTGTGATGGGATCTGGGGGTCTTGGGAGATTCCTATGATTACTGTTGGGAAAAGTGGACTTCTGTTATAACTTAAACTCTGTGTTAAGAAAAGCATAAAAAACTGTTTTAAAATTATTTGTGCTAGGGTAGACAATTTTCTGGCAATTGGTATTATCCTGGTGTGAGAGGAGAGCTATGATAGGTCCTTGAACTCTTGTGTCTCTGGGTAGGCTGTTTCAATGTCATGTTATGACATTGACTAACAATTTTAATTGTTACTCAAATAAGGTTCTCTGTAAAGGAGTCAACAGAAGCCCATTCCTGATTGAAAGCAGTGTGTTCATTCATTTGTTTAGGGTCAGTTCTTATTAAGCTGAGACTGACAACTGTGTTGCTGTGTCTCCAAAAGATGTCTCACAATAGAAGTTTCCATGGTTGCTAACTGGCATCCCACAGGAACTGGAGACTGACTTTAAAAATTAAGAGGAGAAGACGCCATGTTCTGAGACCTTGGGATTGGCTTCCGTGCTGTGCAAAAGAAGAGCTGTTATTAGTTGGATGAGACTGAAAACTTGCATATCTGCTTCAATATGCTTGAAATATCACATAAGTTGATCTTAGAGTCTTCAAGGGTATCCAGCTACTCATTAGAGAGCTTATGTACTGTCAGACACCTTTTATAAGGCAGAGTAATTTCCAGCTCCTCAGGGTAGAGTTTCGTATTGTGTAGGTGTGAGGAGGTGTTTATCAGTGGAAAGGAGATTTCAGAACTATCTGTTACTAGAATAAGTGTCCTTTTCCTCTACATCTGGACTTGGCTTTGTTGTTTAAATGTACAGTATAACCAAGAAGAGCTTCTCACCCAATTAAATTCCGATTTGTGCATTACTGGCCAGGGTGGGAGGAGAGAAGAAAAGCAAATGGAAAAATCCCCAACTAAATGATCTTATCTGGGCTAACTTTGTTTGTGTTTTTTTGTTTTTTTTCTTAATTGTTTTGTCAAAGAGACCTTGGAAAAGTGCTTACAAATTTCTCTGAGGACGCTGTTCAACTGTCTTGTGGAGACAGCCATGAGGTTACTGGTGGTTATTGAAGAGCTTCCACTGCTCAGTAACAAGCAGTTCCCAGGACCAAATTGGTTCTCTGTGAACAGCTGAAATCTTTTTGTGATGCTTTCAAACAGTAGTCATCCTAGACTTTTCTCTGTTCTGCCACTTCCAGTTAAGATACCGTATTTCATGACTTTGAATGAAATGAGATCAATAGCTTGAAGATTTTACAGTGGGTATTGTCAAACTGTTGTGTTCACTGGCATGATTTTATTTTTATTCTCTGAAGCTGTTACTGTTAGCAATGCTTTATTTTGTTGGCTGGACTAAGTGTGTATTTCCTTTCTTTTAAGTGGCATGATGTAATAATGTAACCATGATAACCATGTAATGATGTAACCATGTGAAAAAAGCATAATGAATGTCGGATTTGGTGGGTTGTTTCTTTTCTTTCTAAAACCGGTTGTTACAAGAGGATTAAGAATTTCTAGCCATTTAGAAGAATTCTCAGCATCATCTAAAGGAAAAAAAAAAGGCATTTTCCTCTCAGTTTTTTTGTAGCACACGTGTTTCTTTCCTAAGAAACTGAACTATACTGGTCACAGGAAAAATTCTTAATACTGCGTGTAGTTTCTTAGAATTTAAATATTTTCTTTTTAATATAAGTATTTTTGTATAATATTATTCTTGGATTGTTGGGCCTTGAATTCTTACACACACACTTGGAAAATCTTTGTAATGTCTCTTTTGAAAAAAAGTTGAGTTAGTAAACTAAAGGATGATAACTTATTCAAACTCAAGTTCGAACAGCTACGTGAGACTTAGTGCAAGTATGTCCTTGATTACATATTTCTTTCTACTTAGTTTTCTATTTGACACCTTTTTGCCAAGCTGTTGGGTAGAAGAAGATTCTTGTGTGAATGATGAACATTGGGAGGGCAAACTACATAAATATTCTGTTGCTGAGTTCTCTGAAAAGGAATCCATTCATTTATAGGAACCAATTTTTTTTGAAACACTACAAAAGGTAATCAATACTGGCAAAATAATTAAAAAATTACTAATAGTTCAGGAAATGCTAGTGACAGCCCAACCTCTTGTACCTTGTTTTTTTAATTAAGTTTTTATGAACCCATTTTCTTTTCTGAAACTGCAGTAAACTGTGAAGTATCTTACATCCAATATTTTCCAGTTTCTTTAGCCATACACTTTGCTGTTGTTTATAATGAGTGGCAAGTGACAAAAATGTCTGAATATTCTACCTATTTGGTCTGAAATTGCCTCTCATGATTCATTTTCTGTAGAAAGCAAGTCTAGGGCAATGACATACTCTCAGGTGCTCATCAAGTTAATTAAGATGAATCCAGGTCTCTACCTGTAGAAAGATTCTTTCTTAGGTTATCTCTGTTGTATATAGTAGTTGGAAATGCAATTCAGTTTCCTCACTCTGTGAGTCTGAGGATTTCTGCTGTGGGTTTTTGAAGTGGGACTGAGACTTGATCTCTGAGGATCTTCAGGGACAGCAGTATTACATAGTATTAAATCAGTGATGTACTGTGTGTTCTGCCACTTTCCTCCTCCATTCTTCTCTAAGTTGGAAACTAATCTGTGCAGTCCTGCAGGAAGTAATGACTTAATCTCTTCTGAATCTATGTCCCCACTACTGTGTGCCAGTTCATGGGGGCAGAATGCCCTGACTCAATCAGATTTAGAAACTAATACAATTACCAGTGGGTGAAAATACCTCTCTTGTACTGAATGAAGACAGCAGTGCTCTGAAGATGGTTAGATTTTTTTTTATAAATAAATCAGACTCTTTTTGAGACTGTTTCCTGATGTCACTGGTTAATGGTATATGACAAGGTATATATCACATAGTTTGCTCTGAAATTTTCTTAAATACTTTCTCTTATGTTTTACCCCAAAAAATTTTGAAGGTGGTCAGACCACCTGCTTAAAAACAGGTGATTTTGCTTGAGAAAGCTGCCAAGAAGGGAATCAAGCTTCTTCCTAGGATTGAATTCTTGAGTCATAGACAGAAGAGCAAAGAAATCTTTGGGGACTTGAGGACAGGGTATGGTGCTTTACACATGGACAAAAATGAATGCAAATGGGTGTGAAATTATCTTAGTGAGTTTAAGCTCAGAAAGCAAGACAGAAGACTGTGTTATGCTCCCACTGGAACCAGCAAAACTTTATTGGGTTTTGAATTCAGAGCTGGATTTTACTGAAAATAAAACTCATGTTAAGTAGTTAAGGCTGATTGCCTCTCCCAAATCAGTTATTCTAGTGGATTTGGTTTTCCATTAAATGTTGGATCTCACAAATTTCTTTTAAATAAAACTCCTCTGAGTTTTAATAGCTTAAAACTATAAGAGACATTTACTCATCAAGTGAGTGGAGAGTGAAATCTTGGTTTGAACTGCTTTTAATTATCTTTTTGGGTTGGTTTAAGCAATGTTTTTCTCAAAGCTGCCAGACATAAGGGACACTGGGGGCATCTTGTAGATTAGCCAGGGTAAAGTGCCTTTGATTAAAAGTGAAAGAAGACAGATGTTGCCCAAAATGCATATGCTGACTTCTTTTTAAAAAGAAGTGTGTTTACTATTCAAAATATCTTCACCTGCCTTCCCTTGCAGCCAGGTTATATGTCTGTTTTGCATTAATTTGAATTGCAAACTGTAGCTGCTGCTGTATAGGGGGCATCCAAAAGCTAAGCCTTAGACTCTTTCTTTATTCTAGTTGTCCTTGAAATATCCTGCTGTCTCGTGTTCCTTTTCTTGAGTTCTTACATACCTCTGAATCATTTGTTTGTTTCGGAAGGTTTCCTAGGAGTCTCCTTAATTGTCTTTGTGGAGTTTTTTTTCCAAACTTTTTTTGTCTTTCAGTATTAACTTCTTTTTTGATTTCTTGTCACAACTTCTTTGCATTTAGAATCCAGTAAATTCTGAAAAATGATGCTTTCTGTGAAGTTTGTTCTGTGTGTGAAATGGTCTCCTGAGCACGTCTTGATTCTCTAGTCCAGCTTTTTTGTTCTGTTTGTATATCATGTATACTCATAATCAAAATTTCTTTAGCCTTGTGCTGTTTCTCCATGTATGAAATCTGTGTTTGCATTTACACCCACACAAAATCTGAGTGAAAGCTAATGCAGTACATGGAGTGTTTAAGTGGCATACTTACATGCTGCTTGGTGAGGAAATAACTTTGAGAAGGAGGTGATTGTAGCACATATGTGTTGTGGAAAATAGTTCTGACACACGAGGCACTGATAATGATAAATCCTGTGTTCACGCGAGAATAAACTCACGCAAGCTTTCATTCTGTCTTCGTGCTTAAGAATAAAAAGTTTAAAAATATAGAAACAGTCATGCAAAAAGTCCTTATATGGCTGTTTTTAGTTCTGATGCAGAGTAGTTGTTTTTTTTCTGTCCACATTTAAGTATAGCACCATAGGCATGTATAGGGTCAGTGCCGCTGTGCAGGTATGATGGTGCTAGCAAGCACTTAAGCAGTTTGGTTTAGTGTGAGAGCACCTGGAATACAAAAAGGCACTATTATTATCTCCTATTGTTATCTCCTGTCATCTGAGTAGCCTGTATTGCTATCTGAAATGCTTTTGTTCTTTTTAGTCTTGCTACGTAAGAATACTTCCTGAGCTTCAGCACCTTCAGTTTTCTGTACATTTTTGAAGGTCCTGAAGAAAAAAGTTGATATTTGGATGTTTTGGTTTCTAAACCAGAACACATCTGTTCTGGGGCAGATTGAGGAGCATTGTGAATACTCTGGAGTAATCTGTTTAAATAGAGTGTGATCTTGATGAATTAGGAACACGGACTGCAATCAGTGTAAAATTTAATAAGGCAAATACAAAGCAGTTAATGTAGGAAAGAATAATCAAGTGGTCTGTTGGAACTGGAGAAACAGAAACCAGAAAGTGCAGTAAGCGTGACATGTGAAAGTTTTTCATGTAAGAAGTGTTGAACATTTCGTTATTATGAGATGGTGGAAAAACATGCATGTAGGAGAAGTGCCTAGTGGTTGTAGAGTTGATTAGCATGTTTGTGAATGCACTTGGTGACATTAGCTTCCTCATCAGAGGCAAACTGAAATTTCTGTACCTTGTGTAAAGATAATTGGACTAATATTAGCATTGATTGCTATCAGTACTGTGAGCAAAGGTTGAGAGAAACACAGTATCTTAAGGGGTTAAAAGAATAGGACTATTCTAACTGGCTAAAAACCAGGAACCTTGATACTTGAAGTTTCTGTGGTTTTTTTTTTTTTTTTTTTTTTTTTTTTTTTTTATTTTTTTTTTTTTTTTTTTTTGGTTATTTTGTTTTATTTAAAATCAGCAATCTTAAGATGAACATTCAGTATCTGTAGTATGGACATGCCAAGCAACTAGGTAAAGCCTTTCTGGGGCTCTATTTCTATAACTGGAGACTGAAATGAAATAAAATCTTTTACAGTCATGTATAGGTATTACAGTAGTTAATAAAATGTGTAATGTTTTCAGTTAAAGTATTTGTCAGAATGAATACATTTATCCAAGAACTTTTGGTTTTGATAAAAAGTGATTCAGTTGAATTTCTTTTTAATCAGACAACTTCATTAAGTCATGAGCAAGAAATAATGCTATGAAGCTAAAATTAACTTTAAAACATTTACTAAGTTTTAAATGTGGGACAAAAATAGCAAATGGGTAAAGATTTAGAGGAGTCATTATAGATTTAGTATTTTTTAGGAATGTCACCTTGATAAAAAATGCTTTCAAACAAAACTATATTGCAGCTTGATTTAAATCTCATTTAAGCAGCAATATTTAAATGAGGTGTCTTGGTACGTGGCCTCCTGTGTTTTATCCTTTGGTTGTTTGTGTGGGGAGGGAGGTGATGAGAATGAAAGGATGAGACTTTCGTTTTCCTGGCACGTCATCAATAACACGTAGGAGGAGTAGCTTTTAAATGCGGCATCCCTGTAAAAAACTAACCCTTCCATCTGCAGATGGAGGAGGGCTGTCCTAGAAAAGAAAACCAAGCTCTGGTTTCTCTTGTGCTGAGTCCAACTGAATGCCAGTCATTTGTCACAGCATTCAGTAGGAACTGCTCTCTTAAATGTTACAGAAGGAGGGGTAGAGGAACAAGTGGATGTCACTATGTACATCTGTAGGTAGAGGAAAGCTTTTAACAGTTCTCTTATAGGCGACTAATCAGAAGGATCACTGAAATTAGAGGGTGCTCTGAAAAATGACTGGTTGAAGTTCTTCACCACTGCTTCCAGTCCCTCCCATGACTTTAGTTTCAAATTGTGACATCTCTTCCTGCTGCAGCATTGAAACAGGAATGTGAGGATATTATGTAGTCCTCAAGCTTACCCCTTTTTTGGGGGGGGGGGGGGGGGGGGGGGGGGGGGGGGGGGGGGGGGCGGGGGGG
>JAWWEU010000001.1:51223196-51252559 GCA_035583155.1 Acropternis orthonyx | reverse complement strand
TACCCCTTTTTTGCCGCCCCCGCCCCCCCCCCCCCCCCCCGCCTTCTTTTTTTTTTAAGCACGCTGTCATGACTGAACATCATTCTGAAACCCTGAAGTAACAGGCAGCCTTACAGCTCCAGATTTTCTCCCCCAGCATAACCTAGGTAGAGTGTGTGGGAAGGTTTTATATCCCAAATCAATGGTAGTCTGTCTGTACAGTAAATGTTTCTGTTCTTTGGGAACAAAGCCTGACTAAAGGTGTGTACCAGCTTTCCTTAGCTTTATTCTGTATTATTTTAGATTACTCCCTGGAAATAAGTCTTTAAACTTGGTACCAAAAAAACCTCCAAGCAGATAAGAAAAGGTATCAAGTCATTTTCAGCTTGTCAAGTAGAGCTGGAACAGTTTTTGGAGGTGCTGCATTAGAAAGAACAAAGATGCCACTTCTCCATCTTTGCAGTCCTAATCAGTGTTAGGCAGAAAATGATAGGTAACAGATAAATGGGAGGCTTATGCAAAATAAAACCAAGACATTTTACCTTTAGCAAGGTGTGCATAATTCCTTTTTCAATTAGTACTTCATCTCAATCACTTAAAAACAGAGATGTAGAGAAAGAGATGCTGATTACTAAACATGGGACATGAAGTTGAGCATGAGACTGAATAATTACCCTCTGTGGGGGGAGATAATGGACAGAAGTTGAGAGGACAATATAAAGTTGTCATGGATGATGCTAGTAGACTAGAACAGTGAGGCTAAATATTGCACAGAGGAACAGCAAGGAGAGATGAGATTGTAGCAAGCAGGTCAGGGCTACTGAAGAGACATGAAAACATGACTCACCTTCTACACAGGAATTTCTTTGAAATGTAGGTTAGGAAAATATACAACTCTGTGAAACTCTTATGGGAACCCTGGGAGTAGAAGGGCTATTGGTAGTCACTGCAGGGGCAGGAGCAGCTGCCTCCTGGCAAATCCCAAGTAATACATTCCAAAGAAGGAAGGGAGGAAGGACTCTAGACCCTAGAAGGGTAGTTGCTCCTTCATTTCCAAAAACATAACAAGTAATTTAGAGAGTCTTCTGCAATTGACATAAACTGTGATATAGCCAAGTATTGGTGATATATCATGAGTTTATTTGGCAAAGTTGTAACAGAAACTAAGGACTTTTTAAATAAAAATTTTAGCAGATAAAAGACTTAGTAGCCTAGCTTTGTTTTGTCTTGTTAGTGGAGCCATAATTTGAGTTTTTGTTCCCTTGAGGCATCTATGTTCTCTATGACTTGGAAATATTCTGTAGGCTTCATGTTCTCAGCTTTCCTTTCTCAGAAAAGATGTAGTGCTGTGAGTAATACCATTCTGAGTCAACAGGCTAATGCTGACAAGTTTCAGGTATTGTGACACATCCTGCAATAGAAGAATCAACTAAATTAACCAAAGTTTTTTTGGTACTAGTCTCATTCATAAAATTTTTGTGAAAACTTTCTTCAGACATCTCATTCACTTGCTTCTAAATTGTCATATGCAGGAGAAGCAAGACCATCAGCTACTTACCAACCATGCCAAAAAGCTGAGGAAACTGTACTGTTGCTAATTTTCTCTCTTCCTATAGAGAAAATGATATTTAGAAAGTGGGAGAGAAGCAAAGGGAAGGTTGGTTTGGGGGGTGTTCTTTCCTTCCCTCAATAAATATAAAGTTATTTCTGAACAAAAGAATACAATTGATCTACACAGAAGGATTTTTTTTTTTTTTTTAATGACCCTGCGTAATCTGGGTTTCATTTTTTGAGATGCCTGCATCAATCTCTGCTACTCAGTAATTTGCCCATCTGGGACAGGCAGCTTGGAGCTCTTTTACATGTACACACACCCACAATCCAACAGGCGCGTCACTTCTCTTGAGAACAGATAAGGAGGTAGAATTTTTTCTGATTTTTTTGGTTTGTTTGTTTCTTCCAGTTGGTGTTGTTTGTGGGAAAAAAACCCTGTGCTATCCTAGTTACTTGTTTCATGTGGACTTTCACCCTCCGTCTTCTCCCTGCTTGTTATAATGGCTCACATTTCCCTCAGCTTTGTGAAGTTTGGTTCATCTGGGAACTAGTACTGACCAAGCCCATCTGGACTAGTCCTTTAACTATGGCAGATGGCTTTTTAAGGAAATAGTTTCATATATGGCATAGCACGTACAGCTGTCTTTGGAGAGGAAAAAGAAAATTTGTGTTGGTTCTTCTCTGATCTTGCTCCATCACTCATAAAAGCAAACAATCTGCCACTTGCTTAAAATATTTGTTAAAATCTTTTCATTCTGTGGCAAGCAATGTCACCATCAGACTCACTATTTTGCCCTTGCTAGTGATCTCTAGAGATACAGAAGTGTGTTGCTCTTATATGAAAATCTGGTAGTCCTTACTTTCAGAGATACTGGCCAAATGTTTGTTGTTACTTATAAAATCATAGAATCAGTTAGGTTGGAAAAGCCTTTTAAGATGTCTGAGTTCAATAATTAACCCGCACTGCCAAGTCCACCACTAAATGATGTCCCCAACTGTCTTTTAAGTGCCTTCAGGGATGGTGATTCCACCAGTTCCCTGTCAGCCTATTCCAATTTCTGTGAAGAAATTTTTCCTAATATCCAATCAAAATGTCCTCTGGCACAACTTGAAGCTGTTTCCTCTTGTCCTGTTGCTTGTTACCTAGGAGAAGAGGCTGACTCCCACCTGGCTACAGCCTCCTTTCAGGTAGTTGTAGAGAGCCATAAGGTCTCACCTGAGCCTGCTTTTCTCCAGACTAAACAACCCCAGCTCCCTCAGTTGTTCCTCACAGAACTTGTGCTCCAGACCTTTCAGGAGATTCATTGTTCTACTCTGGACAGGCTCCAGCACCTCAACGTGTTTCTTGTAGAGAGGGACCCAAAACTGAACACAGGACTCCAGATGCAGCCTCACCAATGCCAAGTACAGTGGGATGATCACTGCCCTGCCCTGCCCCTGCTGGCCACAATATTTCTGACACAATTCAGGATCCCATTGACCTTTTCAGCCACCTGGACACGCTGCTGGCTCATGTTCAACGGGCTGTTGACCAAAATTTTTCAGAATAAGAAGGGATTCTTAATCCAGTGGATATTTTATGATGACAATTGAAGAAACTGTTGAAATAAGCAGTAAACTGCATTTATGACAACAGCTGCCTTCCAGTAAGTTAATAAGTTGATGCAAAACTGGAGATACAATCTTTTTCTGTGGGTAAACTGAATTCATGTAGGTGTTAAAGAATCGATTTTTCACTCACTTTTGGAAAGCCTCTTCGAAGTATAATGCTGAGTTTTATTGACTGGCTTCATGAGATGATGGGAAGTTCAAGATGACTTACTACCAGACCAGGGCTTCAGCAGAAGAGAATTAGGACTGCCTAACAGGGAGTATATCTTTATCTACCTCTTCAAAGAGCAGAGAATGTGCAGTGATGTATTTCAGTGGAACAAGTTAGCAGTCCACACACTAATAAAAACTTCTTACACTTCAGGACACAGGCTATAAAGAGCAGAGAATGTATGCTACCCAACTGCTTTGGCTCTTTGCTAAGGTGACAGTGCCTCTAGCTCTTCTAGGGCATCAGAATAGACAAGCAGTTGAAGTATAAAGCTACTTCTGAGATGTGTGAGGAACTTAGCCAGCTGTCTTAATACTTAGGTCAAGTGAATTTGGTCTGTTCAGTGTCTGGTCAAAAGAAGTCAAATTCTTTATGTCTTTTTAAATATTCCTTGGTTTCTCTAAGGATAACTCAAAAGTTACTGTAGCTCTGTTAGAACATCATAGTAAAGAGAACTTCACAAGCAGTATTTGGTACACCAACCCCTCAAGCTATAAAAATTAAATTTTAACCTCTACTTCTAACTCTCTAGAGAAGTGGTAGTACTTTTCAGGTTCTTCGGGTGAGTCTGCCTGTGGGGGGAAATAGACTGTTGGTGTGTAATATCATACTATAGAGAAACTTCTTCCAAGCACCTAAAGCTCAGAAATTATTTCACTATTCCATTAAAATTAATGGGAATCTGTGCAGAATTTCTTTGTGTACATAACAGGTAAGGTGTTAAACTAAGAGAACTTGTGGAATTGTTAGTTGGGATGCATGTTTTTTTTCAGTTTATAATTTATGATAACCAATTGATATGCAGCATTTCTCCAGAGTGGCTCCTTTCTTTTAGCTCCACCGGGTCTTAAATACCTGACAGTCTTGCTGATAATCACCAGTTATAACACCAGCTTTCACAGTTCATTGAATAGCTGAGCATGAGCACCGTTGTGTGACTGACTTTTGATTTGCAGAAAGCATCAAGAGGATGGATTTCCTTTTAAACTGCTGATATTCTGGTCTAGTCTCCCATGGAAACAGTATATGACTGTTTATTTCAGTCCTTGCCTAATATGTTTTGAACCTATGGGTCTGCCTAAGTCAGACTTCAAAGAGCAATAGAGATTTTGAAGCAGTTCCAATGACTTTAAGGAATTTTATGGCTGAGTAAAACAGACTCGGGTTGATGCCATCAATGCTGCAAGTGACTTTTCTCCTTGAGGACATGAGGCAGCCAGGACTGCTGTCACTGGTGCTGTGTTTGGCAGTAGTCAGACAGTGAGTAAATAAATATTTACTACCTAACCTGAACTCTGTGGAGATGTCATGGTGAATTGCTGAGTGCTGAGGTTAACATGGCAGGAGGAGAATCCATCCTGCGACTGCTGGCAGCAACCTGCCGTTAGTGAGTCTCTGTCTCTGAGCAAGTGTATGCAGGCTCTCTTCATCTCTCTTTTTCTGGAATGTATAATTCTGAGGAGTTAAGTTGCCTGGTTAGGCAGCTGAATGAACTAGTTTTCTCTTTGAAGAGAGGACTTCTTGTCATATTGGTTTCCTTTCTTAGGAAATACAACATGTGGTGAGGTTTTCCCCACCTTGTTCACTGATAAAAATATATGCCTTGAGTGTTCTCTCTGCATATGCACATACACAAAATGTAACTGTGGTTAAAATGCATTCAGGACATGGCCATCTCTGGCATCTCTCTAATTACTGAAGAAGATAAAATACCTTCTACTAATAAATATTTATAAATTAATAGGAAACTTGAATATACACTTCTTAGCTCAAGTGAGCTATGCTGTACACCATTGTTCTGCCTTTCTACTATATTAACACTTGTTTTATCTAGCTGGCAGATATTCTGGGCACACCACACAGCAGTTGTTCTGTGCCATTTTCCCTCAGCCTTTCTCTTCCCTGAAAGAGAAAACAATGGCTGAAATGGGAAGTGTTCCTCCTCAACTGCAGTATAAATCTTCAGGTGTATTTGCCAACTTGAACCAAAGGGAGAAATGGGATACTGGCTGCTGATGCAACAAAACGTTAGCTCTCTGTATATCCATTTTTACAGAAATAATGAAAATTACAACTAGTTATTTAGTATTTTCATTTCTGGTTCTTTTAATGGGGGGAACACTGTAGGGAGTGATATGGAATATACCCACCCTATTTAGGATTGCCTTTATAGCTGCTTTGTTTCAGAGTTTTCATAAATTGGTCTTTCCTGTTTCCGTGGCAACTCAGTTGTCTGCATTGGTTGCCAAGAAACAGCTTCTGCCACACAAAGGGCAGGGACACTGCTACAGAGTGATTTCATTGTTGGCACCGACGGGCAGTGGGAGCAAAAGCTTGAAATTCGATGGAGTATGGCCTCCATATTGACCGTTAGAACTTTTATTTTTTTAAAAGTGTAATTGAGGTGTTGGCTTCTTTTTTTGTAATTAAGCCATCACAAACCTCCTGTTATACACAGGTACAAGATTCCTGTTGAAAGGTGTAATAATTGCATAGACGTAAAGGACTGGAAAATGTGTGTTTTCAGAACGGTTTAACCAGCCATAAAATACAACATGTGTTTCTCTGGCTAAAAATCAAATTGTTTTTACAATAAGTCCCAATTTTTAGACAGCAATTAAATGTTCTCCTTCTGCATATTCCAGCAAAGACAGGATTAGAAGTTTGTGCTATTAAAATAACTCTTGGACATATGACTGACTCCCTGGGTTCTCTGGAGCTCTAAAAGTATTTTCTTATTTGACCTCTGGTAAAACTACAATCTGGATTCCCATCTGATCTTTCTTTTAAGAATCACAAACTGACACTTGTCATCACTTCATCAGTTTTCTAGAGTGAATGCAGATAGAGCGAGCATATTGTGAGTCATGATTCTACATTAGTGTAAAATTTTATTTTTGAGGCTGCCTTGTAGCCATCAGTTCTATGGCTGTGAATTTCTGAGTGGACGGTCTCAAAGTAACTAAGGAATTAATTTGGAATATGTTAAAAAATAATACACATCTTTTCAAATGAGAATATGCATTTGCTTTTTAGTTTTGTAAGTGGTAATCAGGACAAAATACTGTAAATTGCACATAGACATACTAATAAATCCATTTCTGTGAAAGAGAGAGAGAATTGGACTCTTCCTTGGAGACTGGTCTAGATACGGAAATAGGGTCTTTTGATCTTAGTATAGCATCTGTAGCTCAGATTTAGACTGCCTCCTCTCATTGATTGTCTAATGGAGGGCCATTGCTATACAGTGTTACACTAGTGTTACTCATCAGTGAGTTTTGAGTCAGTCAGTGTTTGGAATATCTGCAAGGAGAGTGAGTTGCATAGTATAACACAGAATAGTTCATTATATACAGAAATGTAGATACTCTTGTCAAAGGGGAAAGCTGTTGCCTAGTATTGTCTATCCACAGGTGTGTAAGAAAAGAGGCAAGGTCAGGGTTTTTTTTCCGCTGTAGCTAAAATGCTAGGAGGAGTTTGCAATTTCAAGGCAGCTTACAGGGGACAAGGAGAAGCTGAGCAATTAGAATTTGATACCATCTCTACTTCTATGTCTGAGGTGAAAAGCTACATTACCTGCAGCCACTTTGCTTTTGTAGGTACTGAGCAGGGCACAGCCTCTTAGGTAACTGCAAAAGCACCATTATTACCTTCTAATTTTTGGACGCTTTTTAAAGTCTTTTGCCACCCAGGACTAGCCCTCTTTATGTGAACTGGCATGCCTGCAGGCTAACTGACAAGAGTTCTTCTGGATTGGATTTAGCTTAGTTTAGAAATTCTTTGGCCTTGGAAAACTGGAATTAAGTGTCTGAAGCCAAGTCAGTGCCTCAGTTTTCTCTCTGACTTTTGTTATCACCATTATTGCTGAAGTTTTTTTTTTTTAAATTTATAATATAAGTGCAGAAGTGTTCAAACCTTTCCTGTGCTGTTCTAATAAAAATAATCAGTTGTTTCATAGTAAGCGTGTTTGAAAGGTAAACTATAATGCAGTCAGCACAGACAAAACTACTGGAAATCAGCCTGAGCAATAACGTGATGTAGATTAGTGTTTGAAAAGCTAGATACCAGGTTTCAGGTATGATATCACACCTTAAGCAAACAACTACATTTTGCAAGTTATGAATAAAGTAGCGGGTATGATGGTTGTATTTCATAGTGCAAAACAGAGCCCTTAACTCCCATTTGCTCCTAGTTTGCTGAAAGCTTTGAACAGAAAAGAAAAATGCCCTGGAAAATAAAGGAAGTTACCTATCTTATAATGAATGCTATAAATAGCAGCCTATCCTTTGTGCTTGCTCTCTCTCTCAGATACTGTATTTCATGATGCAAGCCCTACAATGTTCTTTAAAAACCATATGGGGATTATTAAGTGGGGAACATTAAATTCTCTTTTTTATAATGCACTTACAATAATTTGCAGTTGCCCAAATAGCTTTACAAGTCACTTGAGGCATTATTTACCTAAAAATTATATGAATCAATTAGATACTAAAACGTACTTAATGTAAAAGTTACAGCACAGACTGATGAAATCCAGGCAACAAGATCAAGTATTTGACCTAAACTTGTCCTTTTGAACCAGATGCAGGGAGGGCAGCACTCAAGCTGTAGACTGAGTGAGATATTCTGATGTCTGATAATCTCCAGCCAGACAGGCTGATTGGAGGGCCTGTGGTCCTGTTTAAATACTTATTAAATAAAAACATTTATTATAAATACAAATTAAAAAAAAAAAGGACATGGCAATACAATACAATTGAGTGCTACTTCCTGAATTATTATTACATCTTCAATTAAATAAGATCAGTCATGCAGATTGTATAGAATCTGGCAAAACTGGGGATTTTTTTCTTCCTTTTATTTTAAAGTAACAGACTTTAAAATCCTGATTTGATACAAACAATCCACATGAATGTTTTATGTAAAATGCCTGTCCTATATTCCATCTCTCTTTATTGCCTACCCTGCCAAAATCAAACTGCTGAATGCACACATGAATATCAATTTCTAAAAAAGTCTTTATTTTTGCTAGCTCTGTAATGGCCAAAAAGAATGTATTCTAGAAGAGGTCTTGAATGGGAAGACTCTTTGTTCCCCAGTTTGATGCTGCTCAGATGAGATGAGGTTGCTTTAGAACCTGCCTCTGTTGTCTGGTGTGTTCATACCGGCAGGATTTTCTTCCCAGCCTGACTGTGGCCCTGCAGCTGTCGGCACAAAAGCTGCATCAGCCAGCCCTATCCTGCATGCTGCTCCCAGCTTTTGGTACTATTAAAGTAGTATTCTTGTTTTGATCCTGTGTGGGAGAGCGCTACTGTTCAATACTTAAAGTTTCTAATAATTCAATCTCATAGAAATGAACTGAATGTTGGTTTTTAAGGTGTATGTGCTACCTAACAACTACATTTCCAGTCATCCCAGTCTGAGCTAAAACCAGTCTCTTTTTACACTGCCTCCAAATTATCTGGAAAGAAAAAGAGATGCTGAATTTAATAATGACTGTTTCACAGAATGTCTTAAAATTCACAGAACTAAAGCTTAGCTACAGTCTGTGCCTTTGTTTGAGCTGGGAAAATTCTATAAGGGTATTAATATTATCTTAAGAAAGGCCTTCAGCTGACCAAGTAAATAACTTCCTAGAAATCTCTTTGGGCAGATTTCCCTGTAAGGCTAATTCAGAAGAATGTTACCACAGAACTGAGACTTTTCTGAAATACCAATAAAAACCAGCAAGTGACTCGAATTTCATTTACTAAGTTGTCAGTACTTGCTGTCTAGAGATCTAAATAATGTATGATTGAAAGAAAGTTACTCTCATACAAGATTGCTTTTGATTTAATACAGACTGACATCAGCTGTGTGATATGGCAGAGTCTCTACACTTAACAGGTTGTTGACCCTTTGTAGCCTTGAATGATTAGTCCAATCCAGCCATGTGTTAGTTGAAATCAAGGATATAGTATTATCTGTACCTATAATACAAAAATGGGCACCAGAAAAAGTCCTGTTTTGTTCATCTCTTGAAAAGGGACTCATCCTTTCTTTAGTCACTGCCTGGCTCCTGAGATGTTCAGGTTTGGGGGGAAACTATTTTGCCTGCATTTTTGCATGAGTTGCGGAAAGCCTTATGAGCCATCCTTAGATTTATTTTTATAAAAATATTTTTCCTTTGTGAAAGTTTGTTCTGTGTTCTGCCTTGTTACTTAACGCTCTGCAAAGGTGTGGTGAATTTCTTCAGGTATTCTATATTGAAGGACCTTCTATTAGCTTCTTGAACTTAGCCTTCCCAATGAATGCATATAGGTAAGTGCTAGTCTTGTTGTTTTTAACCATCACGTAATGATGCTGATGTACCTTTTTACCTGTTACTTGTTTTCCAGGCATTTTAAATAGCATCTGAAACTTTGGTTACATTAAGCTGGACCTCTAATCCTGATTAACAGAATTCATAGTCGATTGACATGCCTCAGCAAGATAAGAAGCAGGAGGACATAAATTTAATTTCCAATTTCCAAATTTAATTTCCAAAAATAATTTCCATTCCATGTGCAATTTTTGCCTTTGGGACTTCCTTTTTTTATATATACATTGTCAAACTTTAATGGCTTTGGCTCATTAGTTACACAAGCTACATCTAATATTAGTGACAGTGGAAATATACACAAAAGGAAAATATGCTTCTTAGGGCTCAAGGTTGGCTTAGAGGTATTAAGTCTAGTTTAGTTCAACTTCCAGGGTTTATTAAAGTGTATGTATGACGGAAAGCTCCACGGTATGGTATCATACTGCTGTTTAATCACTCAGACTGGAACTTCTAGATTGCCCACAAACCTCCTGCTTTGGCTGAGAGATCAACAGATGATATTGATAGTTTTTGTGCGCTCCTTGAAAGGAAGCAGAGAAAGGTCACAGTAATCACCAGAATTCAGAGATGCTTGATTTCTTTTGAACATGCACAGGCTTGGCTCTATTTTCACTCCAGTGGCAAGAACCCATCATGTGATATGAAAGTGAAGTTATATTTATTGTTCACTGTTGTTTTCAAGAAGTTTTGCAAGAGGTTAGCTTTTCAGACGAAGCACTTTCTTTTCTCATTGACCCTCATTTCTTAAATTGATGGGTTTTTTTATTTGTGCTTTTAAATTTGGAGGGAAAGCTAGACTGGTACACTGTGACTTAGTTTGCTGGAGTTTGTAAGCAGCAGGATAGCCCCAGGGGCTGTGCTGGGCAGCCTTCTTATGTGTATCTGCTTGCTGCACCTTAATAAGCACAGCTGAAAGAGTTGAAGCCAGCTGCAGGCAGTTCCTGGGAGGGATGAGTTTTGGATTCTGTTCATCATCATCAAATGTCAGCTTTGGAAGGATGGTGTTGGCCCAGGCCAACTGAGAAGCCTGGTGTTGAAGGGCTGTGAGTGGCAGGATGTTCTGAACCAGCTCAGTGTCCCTTGACACGGTGCCTGAAACTGCCTCTGGTGTTTGGGGTAGTCATCCTTAGAGGGTTTTTTTGATATCTTCAGTGAGTTGAATTACATGGGTTATGTGTATATCTTTAGAGTTTGTGTTGGATTTTTCTTATTTAGTTGCTTTACAATTTCTTTGTTGCTGATAGTAGAAAAGGGGAAAACATTTTAATTGTTGCTTTGTGTACTGAATGTTAGTTGTCATCTTTCTGCATGAAATTGATCAGTTGTTTTACTGAGGGAAGATCTCTTTGTAATAATTCAGTCTTTGATCTATGCAGCAAACCATAATGCTTCTCTTAGTTGCTTGCTTGTGATTACTGTACAATATTTTGAGAATTCTTCTGCTGTGAATCATTATTTGGCAGGTACATGGAGAACTACAGGATCTAGCTGCAAACTGACAACATTCCATGTCCTGCTGATCTTGGCCATGTTGCAGAACAGTGGTGGTCTCTTGTACTTAAGATATTTGAATCTTATATTTTAGACAAGCTTTCAATCTTGGGTTCAGGCTTATTGTTACCAAAAAAAAAAAAAAAAAAAATTTGGATTGAATAAAGTGTCTGTGCAATATATTAATGTATAGTGTCTTCTGTTATAATGGTCCTCAGGTACAATTCCAGGACAAGAAGCTGTTTATGTTAGGATGGCTACTTTCTCCACATTTAAACTAGTAATGATACCAATCTCTATCCAAAGCATTTGAAAACAAAAGACCAAATGATCACAGTCAGCTTACAAACTGGTTTTCTTACGTTAAAAATAAAAGAAAATATGAAACTTTCTCTTAATTTCCCTGTCACCCCCTGCCTTTTTTTCACCCCATCAGATGCTCTTCCAGACTTTCAGTTGGGAGTAATTAACAGTTCCCTGGTACTGCACACTGTATTCTGAAATCCAGGTTGAACAAGTATAGTGTAATTGCTTGAGAGCAGAAGCAGGCACTTTGGGTAAATTACAAAATATTGCATGATTCCTGATTAAAATTTTGCATTGGGAAGGAGTTAGATTCCCCCAAGTCCAAGCTAAGATTATGATATGAAAACCAAAGCATCCTGCATGTGCAGTGCAAAGATGAAAACCATATGTAATACTGTAGTTCTTTGAAACAATTATAAGTGAGAACATGTGAGACTGCAGTAGATTTTAAAATGTGTGTAAGTAAACACAGTGTGTTTTTTCCTCTCCTGCCGGTAGATTACCCCTTGATGCAATTCCACTTCATAAAGCAATGTGCAGTTTTACAAGGCTTCTTTGTCCCTCATCTCCAAAAGATATTTGCTTTTGACTTTATTTCAAAGCTCATCCTGTTCCCAGGACTTCTCTAAAATTTTGCTCTAGAACAAGAAAGTTAGTGTCCACTCAGAAACAAAATATTGGAGATGACAGAGTCTTTGAAATTATATCTTTAGGATACACCAGAAGCAAACACTTATCAGGCAATAGTGTTTGCAAACAGATTTGATAGCACGTGCAGGAGACATCAAACCTTCTAGTTAGTGGCCTGAAAACTAATGGTTAAGCTTCTCTGCTGAGAGGTAGTGTGGAGTTTGTGAGACTCCTGTAGCTACTTTTCAGGAACATTTTAACACTCTTGGCAAGATTTTAAAAGATATTTATGTGTACTTAGTTGCCTGAAGCTAATATTAACCTGAAAGTCTTATTAGATGCTTAACAGCCTCAGTAGCCACCTAAATACCTTTCAAACTGTTCATCTTTGACAGAAGGATCACAAACTTGGCTGGAGTGGGTCTTTGAAACTTAGGTCTATGCTCAGGTTTCTTGGCCTGTGCTCAGACAGGTAAGGTCATGTAGAAAGCATGTAGAAGTAAAGCCAGACACAGTTTGAGGACTGTATGATGGGTTTTTTTCAGGGTATACTTCACAGAGAAACTTGGGAAAGTACAGGATCTGTAAGTCTCAAAAGAGATAGTCAAATAGTTTGTTTCAGTGAGCCATATAAAGGCTTCTCTTCAGAGAAGGAAGTAAGGAAAGCCAGTAGGAAAGTGGCCTGGCCTTTAAGTTCCTAGCTCAAGGATTCTGAAGGTATGTCCATCACACTTTGTTTTGGTAACAGGGTCAGGGAGTGTCTCTAACCCCCTGCTTAACATTTTCACTATAACAAAGGATTCCTATGCTTGACTTCTTGGCAGCTTCCATTGTTGGTTTCTACCTAGCAATTCCTGGAATAATCCAAAGTCTTCTCTCCTACAGTTCAGCTTCTCTGATCTGCTGTGTGCCTTCCCAGCCTTCATCCAGAGCCTCAACTCAGGCATGAATGGGCACTGCATACTCTACTACACAACTGCCTTAGTAGTTATTTAGAAGTTATATTCTGGCTTGTGGCAATCACAAATCACTTTGTAATTTTTGCAGTGTACATTAAGATTCATAAGTCATCTCTAACCATGATGGATTAACAAATCAACACATCATTTGACCATTTTCAAAGAGGTTTGCTGGGGAAATTTGTTTTACTATGGAAAATGAAAGATAATAAGAAAGGATCCTACTAGTGTGGTGGTTGCAAGAGAAAGTTCATGGAAAATGGGCCGTTGTTCAAGGATGGGGGAAGGCAGCCCAACGACAGAAGATGCATGAAAGGTTGAAGTACTCTCCCGGTCTCCTATCACTCTTCGTAGACAAAGCTTCATTCCTATAAAAGTGGTTTGGGAGGCAGAGGAGCAGCTAGCAGTATAAAGTAAGAGTTTAATAATTACTTCTCTAGATAGCTGGATATACAGAAATTGATGAGCCTGCAAGGCTCATATTCAGTGCAGATCTGTCTTCTAGATAGATGAGGTTTTGATATTTGATATTAAAGTCAAATATGTGTAAAATAGATTTTTCATTTTTTAATTTTTTTTAGCTATGATCACCTGACATAATACTGCCTAAACTGTTTCAAAGAAGTCCTGGATTAGCTATTTGTTGGTTAGATTTTTAAATTTTAGATTATTTTTTTTCTCTCTCCCTTCATGCTAGTCTTGTGGCCCTTCAGTATATTCCTATTTTTGTGCTTATCTTTAATTAGGTATTTTCCTACTATTCTCTTGGTATGGTGATCATTACACATATAGCAGACATTTGCCTGGTTTTGAAACTGAGGATGATTTTTAAGATGCTAATGTTCAGTGTCACAGAGACATACGATTTTTTTATTACCAGCTCAAGCGAGTGTGCTGTAATTAACATGTTTCATCCAGATCAGATCTCCAGAGCTTTGCTGTCAACACAGAGCAGCATCCTAGAAAGCAGTTTCCTGTTTGGCTGGAGTTCTGTTGGCAGCGCTGCCAAAAGGTGCAACTGTGCTTCCCTTTGCCTCTTCTGTGCCAGCACCAGGACTGGGTGGCTGACTGGGATCCCAAAAGCACCAATCCCAGTACAAAATGGGGAATGGAGAGAAAGTGCTACAGCTGGCAGAGATGGAAGGGCTAGTATGACTGGTCACATGACAGCAGCACTAATGTGGGCTGGCTGCAGTTCATGAAACCACATCCTTAGCAGAAAGCTGCTGGATATATTTGAGTCGTGTTCATTTGGTCAGATTTAAGAGGGTTTTTGCAAGGATTTCAGAAGTCATGAACTTGGCTGTAGCTTCCTAACCAAATGGCAAGTCTGTGCTCCAGATTGTGGAACTATAAGAACTTTTTATGGAAATGATCATTCATTTTCATATGAAGAACTCTCTTCAAGTCAGAGCTGTAGTTAATGGAGCTTCCCGCATCAGGGTGATGTGAGACTGCTACATCGCATGGGGAGTTTTACTCCAGGTACATCATTCCTTGCCAAATTTTAGAGAACATTTCCATTTCTAGAAGTGGATTATTATCAGTATTCCATCTAAAAAGTGGAAATGAAGTGCAAAAAAGGTAGGGAGAGAACAGGGTTCTCATCAGAATAGGATATTGATTGATCTCTGAGGTTTGATGGTGCATTATGTATCATTGTGTAGTCACACTGGTATGTAACAGCTGACCTCTGTGTATGGAGAGTAAGCAGACTTTGCCAGCTGGGAAAGAGACATGCCTCCAACTCCATTCCCTTCAACTGCAGCTTCTGAGGAGGGAGTTCCCATGTGACTAGTAATGCTCTGTGTACGGTGAAGTCATGTGGTGTTTGCCTTTTATATAAAAGCTTCTTGGTTTCCTTTCATCAGTCTTCAAAAATTCTTAGCTTATTTTTCTGTTTGACACTTTGTGCCTCAGGGGAGATTTCAATTTAGAGATATTGCATATATGACCAAAACAAATAAAGGTTATTCAGCAACCTCTGTTTGCTAACTGAGTGACCTTTTCAGCTTCTGAAATGAAGATGATATACGAGCTAAAACACTGTACTGGAGTAGAAAATAACATAATTTTATTATTAACACTGTCCTTTTATTAGGGTGGTGTTTTGGCATCAGGAAAGTTACATGAAGATGGGTATAGTTGTGATCCTGTCTCTTGATAAAACAGTTAAGTGATAAACAAAGAGGAGATGTCTTCTATGACTTCACAGAAATCCTGGGAGGGAAGTCCCCTAACTTGTGTGCATTTAATGTTGCTTAAAGTTCAGGGAGTTTGCAGCCTATTGGAATAGTTCTATCTGCTTAGACAGGACAGCAAGTGCCTGCCTTGGGCTGCAGAGCTGGCCAATGGCAAAATCAGTGCCATGTGCTTCGAGTCACACATAACTAAAGGCATACCCTGTCAGGGCTTCACATGAACATTTGCTTTCATTATTTACTTTTTGTCCCACTTGATCACCTTGGAGTGTTACTGCAATGCATTGGGATTTTAAGGCCATATAAAAATCATTCCTCTGTTGTTAACTTAGGAGACTGAAAAATGCTCAGTTAGGGCTTTTGGGGCAAACTCTTCTTAATCTGATACAATATCTACAAAGTACTTTAAAAGTTGTAGCCTTTTCTCCCCTGAAGAGAAAGGCAGTATCTGCTACCATTATTTTTATTTAGGTGTTTTGGTTTTCACGGGTAAAAAAGTCTGTTTGGTTTTCTTATTTTGTTTTTAAAATTAAGGTGTTCTACAAGGCTGGGGTTTGTCTGTGCAGGATGTTTAGCTTTGATGTTGGGAGTAATGTGTTGGGTTTTTTTAAATACTGTTTTAAAGATGCAGAATAATAAAAATCATGGAGTCCTTCAGTTCTCAGGTTAATGAAAAAAATATTTTAAGTAAATTTTACTTTGTTCTATTATAAAGTAAGGAAGGACAAAGCAAAAGGAAAAGCTAGCTTTCTGAGGTGAATAAATTTGGAATGCAACAAAACAACTGCTCAAGGCTTTTCAGTGCTTGTCTGTAACCTGTCTTGGCAGTGCAGCCTTGCCAGCTAAATTATGGTGAGCTCCTGTGCAGCTTCCTTCTCCCAGGAGTCATTTTTGTATCTTTCTTTCTCTACTTACAGTATCATACAATGAGGAGATGTGTTTAAGCAGCTGAGACCTCTGCTTCTCTGTCAAATCTGAGTCAAGCCAATGATTTTAAATTTTGTGGAGGTAAAAATATGAAGTTTGCAGTTTGCTGTGTTTGCATAAGGCCCATTTCCTTACAAGATTTGATTGTTGACAATTTTTTTCCCGTTTTTATCCGATTACTTGAAAACCCTCAGATTCAAGTGTGTTGCCTTTAGTATAAGGTTGTACTTAGATCTAAGTTTGTATTGGAATAGTCCCAATTATGTATTAGAATCTCTTTTTTGTCTATACCAACATGTTAAGACTAGGTGTATGGTTTAGTGTTCTGGCACTGCTTTCTAAAATTAAAATAGCTGTGGACATGCTGCCATTGCTCTTGAAAAGGAGAGAGAGAATCGTAAGCTGCCAAGAAGCACAAGTTCACCATAATTCCTTTCTGTCTTTGAATTATTTATTACTTTTGAAAAAGTTTTGCTGTTTCTCATGCTACTTGTGGCACAAAATTTGCTTTACTAGATATTTTGGTGTCATTGAAATTCAAGGGAGCAGGATCAGTAAATGCAGAACCTGAGACTGGATGCCTGGAGTACATCTAAGAGTCTCATTGGCTGAGGATAAGGTATAATGCAGATGACTGCATGAGTCTGCAGGTGCCATATGTGATAGAAGTTCTTAAAAGATAGAAGCTCTTCTTAACATTTTCCAGTACACTCATTTTTCAACACAGTTCTTTTAAAGAGTTCAGAAAAAATTATTGTATTAGGGTCCAAAAAGTGGTGCTGGGTTATGATATTTTCTAGACAAAGATGATTCCCATTGAATTCAGGTAGTAATACTGTTTGCGTAGAGATCAATCCGATAAGACTCCTCAGTTACTTAGATGTATGTAAGCGTTGAGTTAATTTTCAGGTAGTTTTTTGGAACTATGACTTGTTAATGCTTCATGCTGATCTGCCGTTGTGGAAAACCACTTTTGTTTCTGAGCAGCAACTCGTGGGGTAAAGAGCATTGGCACAGCTGTGGCAGGCCAGCTCTTGGGGTGTCTGCTCTCCCTCTGCACCAGCTGGCAGAAGGCTGGTGCATCTGCTTGTCCCATTAGCAGCTGCCCTTCTGAGTAAGAGCTCCAGTGACTGCAGCCTTTGTGGAGAGCTAGCAAACTATACGGGTTCCTGCTTCTTGCTGTTTGTATATGTGACATCGAAACATAAAGGGGGTAAAAATGTTGAAAATAGATCCCATGCTGCTCTTCTAAGCCTTTAATAAGACAAGCCATCCCTACCACTGTAGAGTAATTTTGATGATTCCACTTACTGTATTTCTGTAGCACTGGGGCATAGCCCTTAGCAAATTGCTCAGGATGTAATAGTGTGTCTGTGCTGTAACACCATCAGTTTGTACTCTGAAACCTCAGCAGTACCTAGAGTGTCTGCAAAAGGTAGAAAATGTGTCTCTGTTGAAGCTGAAAGAAGCTGTAAAAGTGAAGGCATTGAGCATGGGTTACTGATTAACTTTGGCATTTAGTTGATGCACTTTTGGTATGGCCTCACACCTAGCTAGGGGAGAATAGCTCCTGCAGTCCTGGGCAAGAGAGAAAGGACTGTTCAGACCAGGAACTGACAAAGGTGAAGTTAATCTCTCTGACATTTGGAATAGAATTCACCATTCTATTTTGAATATTGAAGTTTTCTAGATCGGAAAGGGGAAAATTACAGTGGCAATGAGTGGTATTGTCTACTGTATCAGAGGATGGCACGAAAGGATGTCCTGGCTTAGAGAGGGCACAAAAAGCTTATCAACAAAGCAAGTGCTGCAGTGGAAGCCAGGGTTTGTGGTTTTGACAAGCAGATTAGAGAAAATGGTGAAATGATGAAATTCAGAAATAGTGAAACAATGAAAGTGTTGAGAGAAACTTTCTCAAAGATTGATACTACTGAATGACAGGTAGCTGAGAAATTGCAGCTCGGTGTGATGTTTGATTGAGAAGAAAGAATTGAAAAGGAACAAAAGATAGGAATTGGGTAATTTTTGGATTTTACTCAGATAAGAATACAGAGCTGGATAAACCTGGGTATCTGTTGGATGACTGAGTCTTTAAAAGTATGTGGAGGAGACAACGCAGCTCTGGCCCTTTCTTTAGAATAGGATTACTTTCTTGCTGATGCTTGAAAGGATCCAGCTGATTGGGGGCACCACATTCACCCAGGAAAGGAGTATTCTATTTTGCTTGGAGGTCTTTTCCCCCTCCCATTACTGAATTTACCCTTTTCCAATGCAAAGAAAGTCCTCTTCTGTTTGAATTCCCTGACAAGGTTCTATATAGTGTCAGATTTTTACTTAGATCTGGTAATTTTTTAAGTACTCCAATGCATGTGATGGTGGCAAGATACTGTTGACTTAAAACCAGCAAAACCCCAGATAAGGTTCTGCATTTATGCTCTTTTTTGGGACTGGACTTGGTTTGCTTAAGATGAAGTTCCCATATGGGGAGTACTATGACAGATGACAGTGGGGGTCAGCAAATTCATTCACTTAAATTTCTATTTAAACTCCTCTTTCTAACTGGGAAATTCAGCCGTGGATATTCCCATATATTTTTATACATATATTTTTTTGCACTTGATTCTTTGTAATGATTAACAACCTGGAATTTTTATGAAGCTATGTATGTATTCATCAAGTTGATCATTAAGAATTTAAATTCAACTCGCAGGATCTGTAGGCTGAGAACTGACACATGTTCAGAGACCTAAGGAGAATGAAACAGTAGCTAAGGCAGCCCATCCCTGAATAGGAAGGGAAGGAGCCTTTCACAGCCGTGAGCTTGTGTCTTCAGGTAACATTCATTGGCCTCACTTCAGATGTTTGCATCCTCCTCCTCTTAAGCTGATTGTCCAGACTGTTGTCAGTGAAAAGGCACAGGCATTTCTGAGGCGTGACTCGTGATCTTTTGTAAGGTGAGATGAACTGGACCTGCAAGGGCGAATTGTTCCTTTGTGAAATGGATCTGGAAGTAACCAGAGTACATGCAGATGTTTGCATCATGGAAAACCACATCTGGGGCAGAACATCACCATGGTGCTGGAGGACATGCCTGGCCCTGGACACCGCTAGAAGCAAAAGGAAGAGAAAGGGGCTGGGAATCTCTGCTACCGGGGAATCCATCTCAGAAACAATGTCTTAATAGAGCTCTTAGAGGAGCACAGTCTATCTGAGAACTGTTGGTTTCCTATTTTGTCGGTTTTGTTTTGTGGTTTGTTTTTTTTTATTTTTTAAATCTCACATGAGAGTGAGGGAGTTACATAACAACCATGTCAGCACACCCACAGCAGCAGAGTGGTGACACAGTTACAGGGTAAGAAGAACAAACCAAAGATGCTGTTTGCTCAGGAATTTTAAACAAAATGGACTGTTTGGAGGTGTTTAATTGTAGTGATGGCAGCTCTAATTTTTCAGTCCTTAATTTTGTGGTAGTTATTGTCTCTTTGAAAATGTGGCTTCAGAACTCTTGTGAGAATCTGTACTGCTTGTTTTCTGCTAAGCTTCTTGATATTACACTTCAGAAAAAATTCTAGAAATCTAGTGCACAACATTTCATCCACATACTCTTTTTTCATTAAACAACAGAAGAAAAATGCTGGAAAAGTTTTATTTTTCAATGGAAAAACAACAGCGAGTAGAGTGGAGTTTCAGTTTCAGTGGAGTTTTATTTTTTATTCATTGTGACTGTGTCTCAAAAAAGGAATTGACAACAAAAGAATTAGATTTTTGGTAGTTTTTCTGGCCTATCAACATCTAATTACATTTGTTAACCTCCAGTAAAAAGCAGTTGTCAGAGCACGGGACATGTTGATGTAATTATTTCCGCTGTTTATCTTATGATACCAAAAGGCATACAGCCAGATAAATATAACAATCCCTATTAAGTGTTTCTGTTCCGTAAGACTTGGGGAATGATGCTAAAGCTGATGCCTTTCTGAAACTATCTTGCCAATAGTTTCAGAAGTTTCACTTATCACAGTGAAAGAGACAAAGGTAGGGAGAGGAGATTTGGTGAAAGCTAGATTATGCTCCATTTTTCATTCCACACCTGTGTACTTACAAGCACCAAGATACTTCTGTCCATGCAACTTAGCGTCCGGTCACCAAGGTGTGTGTATCCAACTTGTTGGTCCAGGATTCTTTGCGGCGATGTGGAAGACTAAAGAATCCAGATGTTGAATTCTCATTGAAACTTCTGGGCCCTTCTTCTGGCAGACGTGTGCTTAATCTCTCCATCCTTTCTCACATCTGCATCATTTCAAATTAGTTTCAGTCTCTTTTTTTAGACTTTGTTTCTGCATTTGAGTATCCTGAAACACTATAGTAAATGTGCTGTAGTTTGTTGACTTGCTAATATAAGTACCATCAACGAATGCCATTATTATATTCCCTCTTCTGATTTTTTTATGGTGTTTTGTGCTCAAGAGTCAACATTTATTCTCCATTCATACCAATGTTCATATTTCTATCAAGTTTCTTTACAGAGGCTCCCCAGCATCTTGTACTGTCACCATCACTGCAGTGAATCTGCCTGACTGATGTATTTTCTGTAATGCTTTTATCTTCTGAGTCCTCCTTTATTATTCTGATGATGAGTTGCCTCCTGGAGTTTCTGGCAGGTTTCCTGTTCCTGATGTGCTTTAAAAAAGATTTATCATTAGTCTCTGCCAGTTGTTCATCATATCTTTTGTTTGTTTTGCCTGTCTTGGTGTGCTTTTACATTTAATTTGCCAGACTTTATGATCTATTGAGCCATGTTTTTCTATTTGGGCTTGACTTCAGCTTTTTTGAGGGTAACCTCACTCCTGCAGTGCTGTTCTAACCATTCTGGTTTTCTTTCTTCCTTTCTCAAGTTTTACTTAATTGGAAATATGCACCAGCCTTGTCTTTCTTATCTTGTCTCTGTCCATAAGCTCCACAATGCTTGCAAAGATTTAAATTCTTTATCTAACCCTTTCAGATTTTCCTAAAATGTTTCCTTCTCATGCTTGAACACTCTGAAGCTGGATGCAACTATAGGTTTATTTTTCACCTCCGTTGCTCCTTCTGGGAAGCTATTGCGTGGAGGAGTTTTCATAATCTTGTAGCTGAAGAGCCATTCTATATTTAGGACTAAATCAAGGATTGCATTTTCTTTAGTGGGCTTCCTAACCAGCTGTTCTGTGAAACAGTCTCTGATTTAGTGCAACAAAAAAAAAAAAAAAAAAAAAAAAAAAAAAAAAAAAAAAAAAAAAAAAAGTCACATCCTGGTGTGATGGGATGTTTGTGATCTATATTGAAAGGAAGTGAGCTAAAGTCTCCCATTACAATACTTCACTTTCATCATATCACAGTAAGTCTTGCTATTCATATTAGGTGGTAGTAAAGACCAAATAGCTTCCTGTTTCAGCCTGGAATCTAGGACATGAGGATACTGCTTAAATTGTGGAAATTTGTTTGTCTATTTGAAATAAGAGGAACTGAATATACATGTAAATCAAAGTTGTACTTGATTTAGCATAATCATAGAATTTTTGGGCTTGAAAGAGGCCCTTAAAGATCATCTAGTCTATCCCCCATGCCACGGGCAGTGACATCTTTCACTAGTCAAAGTTGCTCAGGGCCCCATGCAACCTGGCCTTGAACACTTCCAGGGATGGTGCATCCACAACCTGTTCCAGTGCTACACTAGCCACATTGTAAGAAAATTTTTTGCTTGTGACCAATCTAAACTTACCCTCTTTCAATCTAAAGCTGTTTCCTGTTCTCCTGTCATTACAGGCCCTGGTAAAAAGTATCTCTGCTTCTTTATTATTTGCCCCCTTTATGTATTAAGAAGCTGCAATGATCTCTCTCTGGAGCCATTTCTTCTCTAGGCTCAGTCTTCCATCCCTCTGACAGTTTTTGTGGCCCTTCTTTGGACCCGCTTTAAGATAGTCATGCCTTTCCTGTGCTGGGGACTCCAAATCTGGATGCAGTACTCCAAGTGGGGTCTCATGAGAGCAGAGGGAAGAATCGCCTGTTGGCCACTCAATTAAGTGCAGTAATTTTTATGACTGAAGTGTTGAATAAATAGTTTGCTAAAGGAAAATCAAAGACAGCGAAGTGGAGAAATTCTTTATGTGATAAAGATATCTTTATTTAATCTCATGGTAGTGTTGAAAAGCCTCTAAAGGTAAAATGAAGGGGGAAAAAAAGTAATGCTAGTTCTTTTTATACTCCTCAAGTACAGGATACAGTATTCAGAGGGACTTCAACTGCTCTGGCAAATTGCAGAAAATAGTATTTTAACATGCATAGTGTAACAAAATTCCATCATTTCTTTTGATGAGCAAGGCTGAAAGGAACTCATGGTGAATGTCTTCTGTATTTGTTTCTGACTAAAAGAAAGAAAGGGATGGAGAAGGGTGGTAAATTGGATGAAAGTAGCTATTAAGCAATGGCCTGGAAAGAATACTTCACAAAATCAAGGAATTTTTCAATGTCTGAGGACAGAATATTTAGTGGTTTCTTGAAGACATGCTGTAAGGGCACAAGTACAAGCTGTTTCTTTGGGAAGAATAGATAGCCATAATTGCTGCTGCCTAATTACAAGTTATTCATTAGTCAGAAACTGAAGGAGCCATGCAAAAAAGGGGTACCAGCTCAACTTTTGAACATGTTTTAAAAAAGAATAGTACTCATGTGTAGAGACATTATCAGAAGGACTTGGTACAAAACAAGAAAGAGCTGACAAAGCTGCAGCAAGAAAACATTCTGTAAATATGTTAGTAGCAAGGAAAATAAGTAAAGAAAGAACTTGTCTGTTCGGAGAAAGATGAGAAAGTTTAACAACAGATGTTGCTAAAGAGGTTGTAAGCACCATTTTTACTTTACTGATCAGGATTAGCTGTGAGTGGACAAGCACGAGGCTAAGATGTCAGGACACAGCCTAGCATACATACACAGAGGCTAAAGCTTGGGGTCCTCTCTTAAATACTCTTACAGCAGATAGAAAGTTTAGGCAAATGACTAAAATGCGTTGATGCTATTAGGGACCTTATTTGAGAATGAACAGAAGATAACTGAAATCCTGGAAAACCAAAGAAAGGCAGACTTAGTGCCTATCTCTAAAGAGATCAGGGGTTCAATGTGTAGAACTACAGGCCAGAATGACTAACAGAACTACAGACCAGGCAGATAAATTCCTGGAAAAATACTGAAAAAAACAATTTGCAAGCTTTTGAAAGAAAGTGAGATGCAGTAAGCAACAACAAACAGACTTGGCAAAGACAAGTCACTTTCAATCAGTTTGCCTTCCTTCTGTGACAGAGCAACATGCCTACTGGATATGAGAGAAATAAATTTGATGTATCTTGGCTGTAGAAAATCTCTTGACCCTTTTCTAATGCTCCTATGAACAGGGTGTAAAAATACTAACTAGTTGAAGTTTTGTACAAAGTAGATATAGAACCAAATTTAGTGTATGGTTAGGGTAGTTTGGTTTTGGTTGCAGAGAACTTCCTGGTTTTGTAGTAACCCCTCTGAAGTCTGCTACTAATTGATACTAATGCTGTGAACCAGAAGAAATATTAATTAAGATCTGTCCAGCAAATTGTGTCAGAGCTGAAAGCTTTGTTAGAGAACAGATTAAAATTGAGGTTTTCTTCTTGTAACATTGCAAAAGGTAAGCATGAAGCTGGAAAAAAATAGTCAACTGTCACATGGGAAATGGTTGCTAGCTAAGCAGGTCTAAATAAAAGAATTTTGAAGTTGTAGTTGATTCCAGCTGAACACTAACTGGGAACGACATTTTGTTGGGAAACATTTTCATTGGCTTTATAAGCAGAGTGGTTATATGCAGTACTGGTCTGGCTCAGAAGATACCAAGTAAGGAGTGAAGTGAAATGAAATGTGTATTGTATGGGGCTTCAGGCTTCAGAAAATATGTTTGAAAGGTTGGAGACAAGCTAAATGCAAGAGCACCAAGAGTGAGCAAAGTTCTAGAAAACTTTCATGACATGGCCTGTGGCTGTGGCAGTTCTTGTTCACATTACTGTACTGCCTGTCCTACTGTTTACTGTCAGTTACAATAAATCTTGTATATAATCATGAGTTTTATTTGTCTTTTAATATAATCTTCATAAAACTGCATTAAAAAGGGATCAAAGGCTTGGGGGAAGTCCTTATTTAGAAAATGTTCTTACTGAGATGGCAAAATCTAGTACTTAAAAATTGAGAAAGGCCGTTTCTTGTCTAAGTGTGTTCAGCCTCCCTGTATGAGCACAGGCAGTGTTTTTAGTTCTGCCATTGTGTATTGTTTTCCCCATACAGCTTTCTAGTCTCACATATCACATGTTAAGAATGCACACAAAACCAGAAAAGGGGTGTCTTACTTGCTATTGCCAGTATTTAGTTTGGTGCAGTCCAGTGTTTGTAAGGTTTTTGGACTTTTTTAAAGTCATGGTTGTATAGAATGCCATATGGATCCACTTCAGTCAGCAGTAAGATGAGCTTGATTGATTTAGTATTCAATCGTTCACATTCTCATTGTGTGATTTTAGTATCAGAAGATACTTAAGAAACTATTGCTGTAATATAGTCAAGAAGAATTACTTGTACTTTATTGCTTGTTATAGTTTTCCATGATAACTGGTGGTATATATCAATTGAACTATCTCAATGGCCATTTTAAACCCAGAATGTTCACCACTTGTAGAAGATGAATGTGGCATAGTAGCATTTTGTTCTTTCCATTCATGCCATAAATAATATTTCATCACTGTGCTGTAAGGAAATTAATTTAGTTGTATGCTATGCTGATAGAAAGATGATGACAGTGATGAACATGAATTCACAGGTGAGCAAGGTCTTATTTGGATCTTTCTTCAGCTGATGTAACTGCAGTGTAACTGGAAAGAAGTTCCTGGTCTCTTTTTTTTTTTTTTTTTTTTTTTTTTTTTTTTTTATTTATAAATTGGTAACATTTGAAGAGCCATTTATACTGTGTGCTGAAGGGTGTGGGTCATATATTTTTGGAAGGTGACTTTCTTGAACTGTGTGTTTTGGGCTCTCTGTTTCAGTCGGATTCCCTGCAGAAGAGAGGATTTTCTGTTATCCTGTAAAAGTGAATAATTTGTACTTGCACTGTGTGAAAAATCTTAAAATACCTGTAGAATTGCAGAGCACTGGATTTGCAGATTACCTACTGTGAAAGCACACTAGTCTGTGCTAAATGCTGGATGGTAATATTTAAAAAAATTAAAAAAACCAAACCAACCAACCAAAAAAAAACCCAAAAACCCCAAACATACCAAAACAAAAACCAAACTGCAAAAAGCAAATCTGTTTCCTCTTTACTCCTTCTTATGCCTGCCAGTTTCAAACAGGAGCTGTGCAGTAAGAGGCTGTAATGGCTTGTCAGAAGGCATAGAGGGCTTTAGGGAACACCTTTTATGTGAAACATTTTTTGGGTAACTTGGAGATTTCTGATTGTCCTACTGAAATCCACAGACTGAAAAGCTCCGAAGTGGTGGCAGTCACAGCAGTGCTTGTATTCTTTCCAGTATTTCTCTGTAAGTTTCCAGGGGGGTTGTACTGATGGAAGCTCCTGGTGTGTCTGCAATGCAGTCAGAACTGTGGCTGCAGTTCCCTGTGCATACTGGGCTAGCCTTCAGCCAGGTGGAGGCTGTTCTCTAGCCACAACAGCACTGGTTCTGATCACTCCTTACAGCAGCCTCTGCTTTTCCTCCTTCCTGGTAAACTTCCTTTGGTGCTGGGAACTAGAGGCAAAGAACAGAAGACTAGAACCCCTGTCTTAGCAATGGGAATGGGGTGAATATGCAATGGAGAAACTCACACACAGTCTCTTGGCAAAAAGAACCAGAAATGGTTGTATGCTAAACAGTTTCCTCTCATTCCTCCTCTCCCTAAAATTATCTCTCTGCAAACATGTTTAAATTGTCTAACTGTTAAATACCATGCTTCACTTATCCGTGCAATTGTGTATGAAGGCATTTTAATGAGCCTGTCAGGGAAGTGAACTCTGACAGAAGGAGCTGTGGCTGTTCTTGTAGGGCAAGTTCATATATTGTCCTGAAATAAACAACAACCGAACAGAAGAGGGTAGCATTTGAGTCAATTATGTTGCTTGATTTTGTCAGCTGGCATATGGTAGCTGCACTCCTTAAATGGGTTTAAAACAGAGATCTCCTGCTGTGCTGATAGCTAAATCTGATTATTCAATGATCTGGCTTTTCCTGTGAGATACCAAAATTAAACAAGGCAGTATATTTACTATGACATGCACCAGAACTGCATCAGTGCGTTCTTTAATAAGGAATTTGCGAAAGTAGCTTTGTGGCATTAGAGTACTGGAGGTGAGATTTGAGTGTTTCAATGTGCCTGGCATTTATGAGGAGGTAATAAAAGGTGTCTTATATGTTGCCCTAGAATTTACTGTAGCTTCACTCTGAAGCAGTGGTGAATATCTGCTTACTAACTGCTGTAGAACAACTTAGTAATCCTCACTGTGATATTAGACACAAAGCTAATATACTGTGATATTTTTCACTCCTAAAGTGTTCATAAAGAAAATGATGACTAAGTTCAGTTCTGGTCTCAGAAAAAATTGCAGACAGACATGCAAAACATTGAGCATTTGCAATTTAGAACTTGCTTTATACTTTTTTCTTCCATGTTCTGTTGTGTTTCTCCAGTTATAAATTTATCAAAACCGTGTTTTCTCTCTCTTTTTTGAGTGTGGTAGATATTTAGGTGCTATTCATCATCTTCTGCACCTTAGAGATGAGGAACACAACAGAAATTTAGCTGAATTGGTCAAAACTCTACAATGAATGGTCTGGTCTCCTGAGTTCCTGGACAGTCTCAATCCTTTCAAGACAAAAGTAGTAAATCTCAAACGTGAGAAGCAAAGTGATTTAATTAATGAAAATGTTGTTTTCCAAATCAACTATTTATTATGACCATTCACAATATTTGGTTGGTAGTTTAGATCTTTTTAGTGTTAGGGAAGAACTGTGTGACTTTCCTGCCACGTCATAAACCCAGTGCATATCCACAGTGTTTTTGGAGACTTCGGACTGACAGGTCTTGACAGGGCAAGTGTGTTGCCCTTGTGCAGAGGGATGGTTAGTTCCTGCTTTCATGGGATTAACTGCTTCACAACACTGCTGTTCTGTGCTTGTTGTATGACAGCTTTGGTATCGCTGTGGAGCAGCACAGTTGTAGGTACTCGGTGATGTGATAGGCTTGAGGGATTGCAAGAAGGCTCCAGGTTAAGCTGCTGCAGCAGCTGCCAGGGCAGTGAATCCAGACTTTGCCCTCAAGTCTCTTTTCTTAAACTTGTGAGTTGCCTTGAGGAAGTGAAGCTGTCTAGAGCATAACTAAGAGAATTCTCCTGGGGGCCCATATCCAGCATCTGTACTGCAGGTTGAACTGTATAAAAATCCATGTGATCTTTCCAGTCAGTTTCTGTATATTATCTAAAGCTTGTAGTGCTGTGAGCAGAAAGATTTGCAAATACTAGTTACACAAAAGTATACAGAAATTAGAGAACGCTGATAGTGACATTGATTTTAATGTAAAATATCTGTGTATGCTCTGTGTACCTGATAACTTCTGACTATTTTTGCAGATTGATGAGAATTTTTTTCAGTGTTGGCCTTGGTTGATACCTGTCAGCACTGGAGCTGTGTATCAGTTATTTGCTCAGGCTGAAGTATTGTGGTATTTGTTCCCTGCAATGCTTCTGGCTTTTTCAAAAGGTAATCTGGGAAGTAATTGCTTCTTTTGAAAGTTTGTACCTGTTTCTGTCTGTTAGCACCAAGAAGTTTCTATGGTATCTCTTCACGTGATTCTGTAGTTTGGAGAGACAGACGCAAAGTTTTATTTCCTCAGTGTACATGTAACTGCAAACTAGTTTTTACTTGTTTTAAAGAATGGGATCTGTAAAGTGCAGCTGATTGCATCTCTTTTCTAATCAGATACTTCAAAATTTCAGTTCCCTCTTCAAAGAAAATGTTTTCTGTATTTGTCCATGTCAGTTAGAAGACTTCTTCAGTGCTCAACTTGGTGCCAGAAAGGAAGATGGGAAAGCAACATGTAGGAAGTAACTTTTCTCACAAATTCAATACCCAAACCCAAGAAAGTACTCTGCTTGCCATATGGATGAAACCTATCCTTTTATAGTTCTGGAGAGAAGGAAAGGAGAGAATCCAATAACCCAGTGGCTGGACATTTGCGAGAGGTGCAGGTTTCTTGGAACAAAGTCTCTGCTGTGGCTGACTGACACCAGTACTGGCTGTGCCACGTCACTGTTAGAGACTCACCACAGAATGCTTGTTTGCTCTGTTGAAACTCTTCTGCTCAGTTTCTCAGACCCCAGCTCCAAGAGCCTCGCCTTTGCAAATAGCGTGTTCAGCAGATAAACAAGCCCTTCACCCAGAAGGTGCAGACATATCACGTCCAAACCCAGTGTGCAGCCCAGATTAATAATCCCTGCTGGGTTTGCTGCTAGTCATGTCATAAAGGAAGCATAATGTGTAAAGATAAAAAAACCGTTAACACTGAGGCTGCAAAAGTACATTGAGTTTGTAGTCTAATCTGATGCCAGCTAGAGGAAACTGTTTCATTTTAAATGAACAGGAAAAATCGATAATCACCAAGGCTCCTTTCCCAGCTGGGAGTTTGTTAGTGCACTGTTTGTTACTGTAGGGAACGTAAACGTGATCAAAGTGGGTACTTTCACTTGAATCCATGCATGATTCCTAGGTGCATATGGAACTGGTCCATGAATGTAACCACTAATTTCCAAGTATTTGATTGCAATTAGAATACTGGGGGCAAGGGAGGGAGGTTAGCAAAGTTTCTGTACCTTCGAAACAAATTGAAATGAAGAAATGTGAACCAGATAAATTCTAATTTTTTAAGACTTTTGTTATGGGTTTAAGGTTGCAGAATTTTCCCTTTCCCTCACCCACCTGGACTGGGAGTGAAGCTCGGAGCAGAGGGGAGGGGGGAGCTTCCGGGGGAGGGAGGAAGGAGGGGAACATGTTTTTTTTTTTGGTTTTTTTTTTTTTTTTGTTTTTTTTTGGGGTTTTTTTTTTGGATCGGTT
>JAWWEU010000001.1:51017469-51217549 GCA_035583155.1 Acropternis orthonyx | reverse complement strand
CCACAAAACTGGGGCCTAGCTAAAACTAAAACCTTAATCTGAGTTTTTTGGGGTTTATCGAACCCATCACAATAGCAAACTTAAGATCATCATACCATGTCTCTGTTTACTAATGGGACTGTTGTAAAATAAAGATGTAGTAGGTGCTATTTCTGAAGACAAAAGTATAATATCCTATAAGATTTCATTGGCCAGTGCTTGCTAAATATCAGGATAATGCATCAGTTTTGATGGGCTTTTAATAATATTATTCCTTTTATGAACAATAAAATTTCTTGAACTACATAATGAATTTAATGTGTTTGAGTAGAAATACAATGTTCTGAGGCTCTGACCAAAATACTTTCATAATCCACAAGTTTTGCTTTAAAAATCCTAAGGTTTTAGACATATTAATGGAAATTTTTCAGAGTGAAACAGACTGGTTGAACACTTTAATGTAAAGATCACAAAGTTATAAGATAAATACTGTCAGTATGTCCTTTTTATAAAAGTACTTTCTAAAGTGAGACAAAGATCATTTGCTGGCAAAGTCTGGAATTTTTATACAGAATCAGAAAAGAAATGATAAATGTGGTCTGGTCATTCTTTTTACCGCCTTTTAGTGGCAGGTTCCTGTGTAAAAGCTTAAGGGACAGATCTTGCACATCCTTACAGAAGTAGTTTTCATTCATGGAAGAATTCCTTTGTGAGCCATCGGAGCTACTAATTTGTAGAGATGCTATTTTGTCTTTAATATGAAAGGTTTTCCATAGCTGAAATATATTTGAAGGCAGGACAGATTGAGAAATGTTTTTAACTCATTACTAGCTTGGGAGAAACAAAATGAAAGGTTCTAACATGGTGACTTTGAATATAGGAATAACGATGTTGAGTGCCAGGCGTAACATGTCATATGGTGTCATATCTGGACATACTCCTGCAAATGATAAAATTGAAAGTCAGGCCTGCACAGATAAATGTCCAATGGCTTGTGATATGGCTACAGAGAACCAGATAGGTGAACTAAAAAAATCCAAAACAAATCCCAAAGCCCAGCCTCCCCAGCCCCCCCCACCCCTCTCCCCCCACACACAAAAAACCCCCCAAAAAACATACCACAGCATAAGATCCTGTTGAGCTTTTGCTTCCCAATGCCTACTAATTTTAGGAAGGGAGAGGACAACAGTCTTTCCTCAGCTGACAGTCTCTTTATGCTGACCTCCAAAACACATTGCATAATGTTTGGGGTGTGCGTGTGTGTGTTGTCTGAAGGTGCAAAATCCTTCACCAGTCAGTTTTGATTGAGGGCACTGCATTTCAAACTACTCACAGCTGACTTTGGACACCCCGTCTCACAAAGAAAGTGCTCCAGGCCAGGTTGGATGGGGATTTGAGCAACCTGATCTAGTGAAAGATGTCCCTGCCCAAGGCAGGGAGGTTGTAACTTCCCATCCATTAGTGGTAGTTTGCGTGAACTTCCCATCTCAGTTTAATATTCAGTACTGTTGTAAGATATTTCCAAAGTCATGTTATGTTGATCTTTCTTATGGGACATTATAGACCATTGATTATATTTGCCATTACTCTCACATTCAGATACAGGTGAAGCATTTTTACAGTAGTTGCTGTCTTATCATTGATACTTCTGCTCAAAGGCCATTATCCATAGCTGTGTGCTCTTGCTAAGTCTGTGGTCTTCATGGGATCAGGCAGGTGAAATGGAAAGTAAGGAAATGCACATAGAATAAATCTGTACATAAAAAATGTAAATACAATATCAACAACTGTGAGTATTTGAGTATTTCATCTACCTTTTTAACTAAGGTAGTATATGCCGAGAAGTCATGTTCTTCATTCTGGCTATTATCACACTAAAGAACTAGTCTCTATTGGAGACTGCATTGCAAAATAGGAGAGGGGGAGGAATAGGAAGAGATGTGTGTGGGGGAATACTGTTACATTTCTGGATCACATATATAAGTGTCTGCACCTGAAAAATCAGTGATTAGCTTGTGTTAAACTTTGGGGGGAAAAAGTTACTCTCATACAACAAAAAATTTACTAGTGTCTTGTAGTAAGTTGTATTACCTTGCCATTAGTAAGACTGGAAGGAATTACTCATTTTCTCCTCATTCATCTCTTTCAGATTTCTGTCAGGAAGTGAACTACAAACAGGAATTTCACTTTGCCAGCAGTTTTAAAAATAGCTACATTTTTCTGTCCTCATTTGATTTAAAAAGAAATAAGTCTTTGAGATGTCTTAGATACTTTTTTTTTTCCTGTTTAATTCAGCATCATAAATAGTACTCCAGTATGAGTCAATGCTCTGTTACCTGCCTTTTATCAGCTCCTTACCTTGCTTAGTGGAAAGCAAAACTGAATTTACTGTGTGTGTCATGGATGGCAAATATTGCAGACTTGGTACTGAGGGCCAAGCATTTTCAGGTGATTTGTTGCCAACCCCATATGATAATATAGGAATCTTTAACTCAAAGTTAATTTCAAGGACTGCTCAATAGAGTTGCAGGAAAAGATGAAGTTGTCCCATGAGGTCCATATAAGTAAGTTTGTGGTGGGTATGAGCTGTGTGGTGAATCAGAAGCAGAGGACTGTAAGGACAGGGTGACTTCTAGGGTAAACATACTGTGCAATTACATAATGTGACCTGTGATGCTGCTACTTTTCTGTTTGTGGTTTTATGGATGAAGTGTGAAAATCAGATGCTTGCCTGAAAATTAAGTGACAAAAAAACCCCAAACAAAATAACAAAACCAAACACCTGATATTCAGTTTTTCAACCGAGTTGTCACCCAGCATAGATGATATGTATTTCTGTGTATGGCCAGAGTGCCACAATCTTACCAACTATAAACTAACAACAAAAGAATAACATGGTTGTAGTAACTGACATTTAGGTTTGCTCTTGAGTATGCTAATATCTGGACTAGAAAACTACGCTCCTTCAGGTTAGCTGGCTTTCTAAACTAATAATGATCTGTAGTGTGCTTTGCAAAGTGAAACAGCTTCATTATGGGGTTCAGTGTTGTTGCCTAGAACAGTTTGACCTGGTGGTTAAAGCACTTCCCAGATGATAGGGAAATACTTCCTTTAACCATTAGAATATTGCTTATCTACTACCTTTAATGGTTAAAATGAAGTACCCTTTTGTTTCTTTTCCCGTGTAGAAAGACTCTGGCTTGTGGAAAAATGCTTGAGTGAAGCACTTAAGATTGGCAGACGTGGTACTTAAGGTACAGCCTTCCCTCTCCCCAGTTCTTCATGTTTACTGTTAATTGCTCAGATACTCCATTGAGTGCATTTAGTAATTTCAGGCCCTGTTACTGAGGGCTCTGTTGTAGTACTGTAGGGACATCATACAGCCTTTCCACTCTGGAAGATAAATGCCTCGTTAGTCTTTCCCAAGGTTTTGCTTTTTCTTGAGTACACCTGAGGTTACTTCTCTATTCACAGTTTTTATCTGACTACTAAGAGCTTTCTGAAAATGCAGTGAAGTCAAGCTTGGCTGGTTCTGAGATACTGGAAGCCAAATGCAGGTCTTGAGAGTACTGTAAAGATGGTATTTCTGTAAGTTGTCAATGAACTGCTTATGTACCCAGCAACATGCAAGTTCATAGTTCGTATATGCAGTTCAATATCTGGAAAAATAAATTGTAACTAAGCAGTGTATACTTGGGAGTGTATTTTTGTTCATGACATTTAGAAGTATTTTTGATGTGTTATAATCACACAAATCTTGATCTCCTTGTTGGAAATTTTCTGTAGAGATTTATAATGAAAGCATTGTAGTTGTTATAAACATCCCATAGTTGAGACAAATCTAATATATTATTCTGGATTTTCACTTAAGGAAAATGTGACATTATGAAAAATTCATACCATGAAAATGTTAGCTTTCACTGTTCCTCTGTGTATTGCATGACTGTTATTTGGTGCATACTTTTGTAACTCTGCAGCACTGAAATAATATATTTTGGACTCTAGATTCTGTGTTAATAATGTCAAGTAACCACAGTATTAAAATTTAAAAAAAAAGTTGAAGATAATTAACTGTCATTTAAATTTGTGACCCAAAAGTCTTAATACTCCTGCTCCCACAGTCTGTGGTGGCTTATTTGCTCCTGTGGAAACTCTTGTTTGATGGAAGTAGGATCTGGAAACCTGTTCCCAAGTACTGATTATATCCTGCAAATTTGTCCAGTACTGTTTATCCATCTCTGATCCAACCCCTGCATACTTATATAACCTTTTCTTTTCCAGGGGGAAAAAAAAAAAGGTACCTAGAATATAGAATCATTAAGATTGGAAAAGACTTCCAAAATCATGAAGTCTTTGACTGAATGCCACTAAACCATATTGTGAACTGCTGCATCTACTTGTTTTTTGAAAGCTTGAAGGGTTGGTGACTCAACTGCTTCCTAGGCAGCCTGTTCCAATGCTTTACCACTACTTAAGTGAAGAAATTTTTCCTAATATCCAATTGAAACCTCTCCTGGCACAATTTGAGGCAATTTTCTCTTGTTCTGTTACTAAGTGCTTGGGAAAAGAGACTGACCCCCACATCACTGTGGCCTTCTTTCAGGTAGTTGTAGAGAGTGATAAGGTCTTTTCTGAACCTCCTTTTCTCCAGGCTAAACACCCCCAGCTCCCTCAGCCACTCCTCACAGGACTTGTGCTCTGGACCCTTCCCCAGCTCCATTGGCCCCCTTTGGACATGCTGCAGCACCTTAATGTCTTGTAGAGACTGGCCCAAAACTGAACACAGGATTTGAGGTGTGGCCTCACCAGTGTCCAGTACAGGGGAACAATGACCGCCCTGGTCCTGCTGGTCACACTGCTTCTGATATGAGCCAGGATGTCATGGGCCTTTTTGGCCACATGGGCACACTACTGTCTCGTGTTCAGCTGCTGTTGACCAGGTCCCTCTCTGTTGGGCAGCTTTCCAGGTATGATTCTGTTTATGCAGCCTCAGTTCAGTGCTGCGCAATATTTCTGCTAAATATTTCTGCTAAATATTTCCCTTTCCCACCTTCTGTAGCAGAAAAGTTCCTCTTCACTCTAGAGGAAGGAAGAATTATGTGTATATTTTCAAAATCTTCCATGGAATTTTTTTCCTCTCCCTTACCAACACAGTGGTTTGGGGATTGGAAACCAGAATAAGATGGCTTATTGAAGCCCTGCTCTCTCACTACCTGCTCCCGGAGACAGCTCACTGTCTAAAGCCTAAACAAAGGGATAACTAAATAGCTTTGCATTCCAACATGATGGCTAGGGAGACGATTGGGGAAGGTGTTTTCTCTTTTTGGGGAGAAGACTTCACGTTTTCCCTGGCTTGGGAGATGAGGGGAGAGAGGTTTCCTGGTACTCCTTTTTTTTTTTGCCACTACACCTTTGTTCCTCCTTGTGCTCGGGTGCCCAGCTGCCGCTTGCTGGGCTGGTGGCAGCACTGGGAGGGGCTCCTGGCTCACCACCCTCCTGACTCTGCATGACCTGTGCCATTCTCGTGAAAGGAACACCACCACTGTCTGGATTCGCTACGGAGTCATCCAGGGGATGGGGCCATCTGCAGAGGAGTTGCTAACTCCCAATGCTTTCAGACAAAGGATGGTGAGAGGTCCTTGCACTGCCCACTGGAAAGGTTCCCGCCTGTCCTGGTGGCCGCCATTCCCATGGGAGCTCTGGAACCGGCACCTCTTCCCATGCCTGCCATTCCCACGGGAGCTCTGGAACCGGCTCCTATTCCCATGCGTGCCATTCCCACGGGAGCTCTGGAACCCTCACCTCTTACCATGTCTTTGCCTGGCCGAGGCCCGACAGCGCCCCCTGGTGGCATCGAGTAAGTCACTACAGCCCCTCCCTCCCGATGCGCGACAGCGCCCCCTGCTGTCTGTAAATGCAACTGCACCGAAGGGGAAGAGGAGGGACTTGATTTGGTGTGAAAGTTTTGGTTATGGTGTTGCTGTTTGTTCTGTTCAGTTTTTGGTTATATGTATATATATTTGTAGTAAAAAACTGTTGCCCTCTTCTCTACATTTGCTGTTTGAAGTCTCTTAATTTCAAAGGTTGTGGTGGTATGAGGGGAGAGAGGCCCCCTTTCTAGTCAATAAGGGATTCCTCGCTTTCCTTGATAGATATCGTGGTTTCTTTTTAAACTGAGATAGCCTACTTCTCAACTTTGGTTTTCTGTTGTGGAGCCAGAAGTAGTGAAAGTGCTTGGCCAGTGAGTGGGAGGCTTCCACTGTCAAGAATTTAACCATGTCTTTGGTTTGAAACTTCTTGCATCACTAAGAGACTTGGTACACAAGGACCTGAAATGGCAGCACCGGTAAGAGACCACAACACTGCTCACTGCTGAGCATTTACGTGAATGCTGAAGACGGTTCCTCGAAACATAATGACAGGTTATTCTGCAGTGATACTGTAAAAGACACACCCTTCCATCCAAGACTATGCCGTGGAAACACAGCGATTCTTTGAGTGACAGGTCATTGGAAAAGCTACACAGGAATGGGATGGGGCTCACTGCTGATTGCCAGCCAGCTGTCAGCTGACTGAGCCTTGAGCAAGGATGTGCAATTTGGGTCCCAGGGTGTAAGCATGCTGCCTGCCCAGGCTGCCCCTGCTCAGAGGTGGCATCAAGCAAAACTTTTGGCATTAAGTAAAATTTTACAGCTCTTCTTCTGGATCATTCTGCTTTTTACCTGTCCGTAACTTTGAGTGCTAAAGTAAATAGTGGTGCTGGTGCTGCTAGCTTGATGGTTGGACTTGATGATCTTAAAGGTATTTTCTAATCTTAAAGATTCCACGATTCTGTGAAATACTTAAATAAAACTAAGGTACTGTTATTGTTGCCTCTGAGGCTGTAATTTCCAATACAGGGTGTCTCCAGTACCAGCTTAGAATGTTCTGCCTGCTGTCAGGATGGTGCAAAGCTGAAATATTCACCACACAGTTGTTATTGTAACTGAAGAACCAGCTAGCAACCATGTCACAACTTGCACCCTATTTGTTGTAATCAGTATATCGTATGCTCTCTGCTTAAACATAGGTTGCATGAACTGCAGTCCCCAAACAAACCCTCTTGCTGTTGGCTGTGCAGATGTAGGTGAGGCTGATGAGTAGATTGTACTCTCCCTGTGTTTCTACTTCTGAACTTAAGTAGTCTGACAAGCTGTTTTCCCTGTCCCGAGTTTTTTACTGAGTGAGTATATTTGAAAATGCATCCCCAATCTTGTAACCTTCCTTTCTGTGTCATTGGAAGCATTTCTTTTTCCAAAGCTCAGGTCCATTATTCAGTTTGCCAAGCAGATGATGAAGAGCCATTACTACTTTAAAACTTCATTGTCTTTTCACTGAGAAATCTGAAACAGTGTCAGTACTTTGCTTTATTGGGACCATGATTAGACAGGAATGCAAATTCACTGCAATACTTAGTGAAGGGGTAAGAAAAGGTTTCAGTGTGGATTAAAGCAAAAGAAGTAGAACCTGTAGGAACTTCCTCAATGATATTGTTTTCTCCTAAACTGAAGAACTGTCACCATTTGTGTGAATTTTTTAATATGAAAAAGATAGATGTGGCTATAAGGAGTATGGTAAGGCATTTTAAAATACTTTGATTAAAATATAGTAGGAAGAGAAGTTAGGGCCACAGAATTCTTTCACAATTGATGTATGACTTTTAATCTGTATTTACGTGTAGATACATACTTGTACACTAATTGAATAATAAAAATTCAGCAAAGGATTTATTAGACAACCAGGTCAGGATGTAGCTATATAAATTTTCTATGTGTTTATTGAAATTATATGTTTTCCTAAAGAAAACAGCATGATAGCTTGAAGTTTTGCCTGTCTCATCTACCTGCTGTGCCTCACTTGAAAGGCCTGCTTAACTGATTGACAGTCTTTGAGGAGATACTTCCATTGGAAATCTGGTATGTTCATTTGGTTTGTTTTGTTTTTTAAAATTTGTGATGTTTAGTGGTAGGGGAGAACACCTGTAAGTTAATATTCTATGAATATATCAAAAACTTTGTTTCTGTGGTTTTATGCTTTGGGTTTATAGTTTTATGAAATCCAGATATTATATATATGTATATTCTATCTGTATCCTACTGGTTCCCTATAGGCTAGAGACTCGCAGGGGTTAATACACAAGAAACTTGAGATGCTGAATAACGTACAATGGTGTCAGCGCTACATGAATTAGAAACAGCAACTATTTCCCTTATGTTACAGCAGGCGAAGTGAGGGACAGAGGTAGAAGAAACTAAAGAAAGGGGTGATTCATCTCACCCAGCACTAACTTTCTGAAGTTCAGTGTCTAGTCTAAGCTAATTGTTTAGAGATAAGTGGATATTTCCACAGGGCAATTCAGTTCCTCTAGAAATAATCTGATACGACTGATACAATGAATTACCCTTTCAGGTTTGCTGTCCTACATTAAATATGCTCTGTCTTCAAACAACAAACTGAAACCTTTCTTGGCATGTGATATTGCTTGTTTTTAAAGTCACAGTGTAGTCTTTTAACTTCTAGTTCTTTCATTCTGCCAGAACAACCCTGACTTACCCTTTCCCCACAAACCCCAAAATACTCTGCTCCACCCTCTCCTGTGAGGTCATATAAGTAGAGGAAGTGTGAAGCAAATCTTAAAATCTATAGTTGTGTTTTTGTTTAAGCTCTGCATGAACAGAATGGCATATTGGTCCTCTAACAGTGAGTAGTGCAAGTCCTATTTCTACCTATTTGGTGGTAGGCTTTTGTTGTGTTTAGGGGTAGTAGGAAAACTTTGGAGGGAGAAAACAAGGCACCTCTCTAGGCAGAGGTGCAAATGCAGTGCTGGCTCATTGCATACTCTTAAGTCACTTTTTTAGTCACATTCTTTAGCTTCATCCAGAAATCTTAGTTTTGCTATTGTTTCTGAAGTAAAGAATGAGTGTTCTGTAAATATCACAATGAGCTGCAAAACTTGCATAAAGACTCAAAGACCCTGAGCAGTATACATGTTATTCCAGTTCTCTCTCGATCTTCCTGATGCTACAAAGAGAAATTTAATAATTGTCATCAAACCAAGATTATGCATTGGTTGTCTACAAAATAGTATTTGACATGAACAAGGACTTTGAGAGTCCACTGAGCCTGCAGACTATTGTCTGATTGTACCATTGCCTTTTCTTTGTAGAGTGCAGGTCTTGGACACTGTATTGCTGATACATCAAACAGTTTGAGTATGCAGTTACCTGCTAAGATGGCATCTTATAGCAACCTCCCCAACACCGGCAACTTTCTAAAAAGGTTTCCTCCATACTGTACACACAGTCAAGATGGCAGATTGTGGATTCCCCAGACATGTCTCTTGCTGCTGCCTTGCTTCTTGCAAAAGGCCATTCAGAAACTAATACAAGGGTACTAGGAAATCACTTCTTAAAACTTGTCAGCTCCATATGAGTAATTGCATGGAGAGCTCTGGGTTGAAAGGTCTGGAGGTTTGCTCTGGTGCTGCTGCATCCCTTGATGTACAGCTTGCAGCCATGCTGGAGGTCAGGAAGGGCAAAAGGAAGCTAATACAGAGTCAGTTTCATGGTCCAGTCATCTCATATACACATATTTGATGCTTCATGCTACATCTTCATCACAGATCAGACTCTTGTTGCAGACTGACTTTAGTGATCTGAAAATATTAAAAAAAAAAAAGAGGAAAAATGTGCTGGGGAATTTTTATTTGTGACAATTATGCATATTATTTTGACTGATTATAGGCACATAAGAGGAGTGTTTGGAACATGGTAGGAAATAAATAGTGAATTAAACTACAAAAACAGTTTCAAGAACATGTAGTAAAGGAGAGGAATGGAGAACAGATTCCAAAGAGCATCCTTGTGGATTAAGGCAAGGGACTCTGCTGGTTGTCTGGGATATCCAGGGTCATCTAAGCCCTAAGAAAGGCAATGAGCTGGAAGCAAGCTCCAAGCATTATGTACTTAACCTTTTTTCCTCTGCTTTTCGAGTGATTTGTGGATGAATGAACAATGTTGATTTGGAAGGAAGTTGCCATTTTGAACTGTAAATCGGTCACTGGTAACAACTAAACAAGTCTTACAGTTAGGTTTGTCACTGATTCCCACAAACTGTAGGAGTGTAAGGTGGTACTTACAAACACATGAAGGGATAAGAAATTGTCTTTTAGAGTCATGTTGATAAGACAATTCCTATTAGAAGTGTGACATCTAAACTATAGGGTTACACAGAGAATCCCCAGCAGCAGTAAGTGAAAGAACATGGATACATATTTCTGTGAACCTTCCTGGCATCCACCTGCTACTGGTGGTATAATGGGTTAATTTCTCATCAAGTCAAATTTGCTTCTTCATTGTCCCCCTTACTCTGCCTATGGGTCCATGGGATGTGTTTGAAAGAAGGGCACAAGTGACTCTGCTCCTGAGTTTAATGCAAAATCTTCTTAAATGGAGACATTTTTAAGAAGATGATGTTTTCTTATATTGTCATGAAAAACACGTCTTCTAGCAAAGATGACCTTGAACACTTTTGAAAATTCTTCTCTTGCATGCTAATGTGGGATTTTGCATCCCGTATTCAAAATTTAGGGCATGTTTGATATATTACAGGTAACTAAAAATATATATTGCAAGGGGCTTACATCAGTGAGAGGAATGGCTTTTCATAAGTTAGTCCTGTATAACAGTGCCTGTATGTATGACATTGCCCCCACATTGAACTAAAGTACAATGGTATTACAAATATGACTTATTTGCCACTGTGGTATGTTTTGAACAGTCATCTGAACTCTCATTTTTTATTAGTGAGTATTGTGCAGTTTCTATAATTGAATGAGAAAGACCATGAACCTGACAAATAGTACTTTTTTATTATTATTTTATTCTGTATGCACAGATCTGAAAGTTGTTTCCTTCAGCAGATGTTATTCGATTGCTTGTGTGTGTACATCTTGAACTGCAGTTGGCAACATTGAAATGTTTAAATGAAGACTGTGCTTCCATCTTGCATAAATGAGGAGTGTAAAAGCCATTATTGTAGTTTTTCTCCCTTCCAGATATCAAAGTGCTGAATGACTAGCTATAACCAGGGCTCTGCTCATTCTCTCCTGAACCTAGCCTCCCTCTACTCAAAAAACCCTACCCCAAACCCCTACAAATGCAAAAATGGTAGGAGCTACCTTACTTGAAGGAACTTCCTTGTTTTGCAAGGACAAAACATCTATTGATTGAATTACTTACCAGCAGTGCCTGTAATACTGTAGAGATTGATGCACGGTGTAGTTGTTTAATGATGAGAGCAACTCTGAAGCTGTTGGCTGACATGTCTTCTGTCCTTATTACACTTTGAGCAGTTTAGTTTCCAAGGCAACTGCTCATGTCAGCATAGAGATGTGCTTAAAGCTATGGGAAGACATTTTCCACCAATATCCTTAATGTAGTGACAAAACATAAAGGGCTAACTTCTACACTTCTTTCTAACATCTGCAGAGAATTCAAGATTGCCTGTGAGCTGGTAGTGTGTCACGTTAACGCAGAGATTGGCCAGAGGGGAATGATTGGAATGAGCATCAAAGTGAGGCATGGTATTTACTGATGGAAACAATGTAATTCTGGTTAGATCTCTTTACTAGGAGGCTAGAAAATGAGTAATGAGGACATTGTGATGACTGTTGTTAAGACATTGTTGTGGTGAGGTCTTGTCTTGGTATTGTCTTCCTGTTGGAAAGAGAAAACTGGATTGCTGTAGAGCAGCACATTGTGACCACAGCACACAGCTCCCTGGAAGGTGCAATACTTACTGATGGTGCTTTTGATGGGCCTATATTTTTCAGTCAAATAGGTCGCTTTCTGAGCTAACTAGGACTGCTTTCTTGAGGGAATAGAATAAGGCAAATAGCGGTGTTAAACTGTTGAGTTGATGAGCCATTACTCTAATGGCTTTAGTTCAAAACCGCAGTGAAGTAAAAAATAAGTACTATTTCCAGTGCCTTGTGAACCAATAGGAGAACTTTCTCTATAATAGAGCACAGTGATAATCTGTTAAAGAAAAAATGAGGGGAAATTATCCATGGGTGCAGAGATGAAAGGACCAGATAGATCTGTTATGGTCACCAACCCCAATCTGCCATGTAAAGCAGAACACAGGAGCTTATTGTTTTGGGGGGTTTTTTTGGTCTCCCAGTGTTGTAGTTATATTTGAGTACCATCCACTTTAGCATAAACACACATTTAAAAAGTACTTTAAAAAGTAACCCTAACCCCTGGTAGTTACTATTAAGCTGTTTAATATTTTCCTGTGTTGAGACATATGGTGCACATTTTGATCTGAATTTATCCACCTTCAGCTTTCAGTAATTTGTCTTGAGTAGGTCTTTGTCAGCTGGACAGAAATTCCTGCTGACCAGCAGCACACTGAGCATAGAAGAGGAGGGAAAATACTCCTCAGTACTATTGGCAAAGTTTGCTGCTCTCACCCACCCCTGGACTCATGCCAAAAGGGATGAACAGCTGGTGACTATTCAGTTACTGAGCATAGTGACCTGTAGTCCAGAATCTCAGGGATGGTTCTGATACATATGTTGCATTTTAGAAGATATGTATTCAAGAAAACATATTACTAAAGGGATGTTCCTTTAACATTATGTTAACATTTCACAGTTACTTACAGATATGGACAAGCAAAATCGGGTACTTGCTTCCACCCCATAGAGGAACACTTTCTTCTTCTGAGCAGTTCAAGTTCTACAAAAACTCCTGTAGATTGGAATGATTAGACTGTGTTATTTTTGCTTCTGTCATGAATGTACATAGGAAGATGGTTTTTAAATCTTTCTGTATCAGTTTGTTACACAAATGTTTGCTAGTGGAATATAAAGTGTATTTCACAAGGTTCAGAAATATTAGGAAATACAGGTTTTCCCTGATGGATGAAAGCTAAATTAAAACACAGTTCCTAACCTTGAAAGAACTGTACATCAGTTACAATTAAGTCCTAAAAGAAGTCCCAAAAGTTTATTTTATTAACAAAAGGGTAGTGCTCAGAGTATTAAGAGCACATGCTGTTTTCAGTGTAGAAAAGGGTAAAGGAACTTCATGCCTTACCTCTCTGGTAATGCTACTGGTACTGAATACTGTGACAGATTCAAGTTAAAAATTGTGAAGGAAGATAGAAAAAAAAGATTTCCTAAAGTTATGTGTTGAGATTTGAAATGCTTAGAGAGGAATAAACTTCAAGAGAATTTCGTTGTCATGCTTTGCTCTGCTGTGAAGATTGCATGGCTGTGTAAGCTAACTTCTTGCCCCTGCTCATCCCCTCAACTTCTGTAACCTGGTGGCTCAGGGTGGTTCCATAGTGTCACTGAACAATCCTGTTATGTATGAAACTCAGAGAGTCAACACTTTTTTAAAAACACGTGTGTTTGTGGATTTGATTTCACAAATCTAAGTTTTGCTGCAAAGGGGCTGTGGACATTTTTAATTTCAAGGACAGTAAAATTACTGTTGAAAAACTGGAGAGTTTGCATTAAATTATTATTTTTGTGGTGATTTTTTCCAAGACTTTTCCAGTTCATATTTATGAAGAATTTTTCTGCTGTAAACAGAAGTAGTCTTTGAAATGGGTCATGACAACTGCTTGCAGACCCAAGCTTCAACCCTGTAACTGTTCATGGGGAATTTTCATTCTGCAGAAGATTCTGATATGTCAGTTTTGTGCTTAATTGGGACAAAATATCAATCTCATTTGTGGATGGAACACTTCAAAAACATTGGCACTGTTTTTATTTAAAATATTGATGAAATGCCTATGTTCTCATAAAATGTTTTAATTAAACCAAATCCTCATTTCCCAATGAGAAAAATTCCAACGGTTTTTCATCGTGTTCTACACAAGAGCGTAAAACACTGAGTTAAAATCCACTTGTTACAGTAGAATTAATTTTTGCATGCATGACGGAATTGGATTTTGCATACTTAATGAGAGTCTCTTTATGATGCATAAAAAATAAACCATCTGTTGCAAAGTTGTTGGCTTGCAAAACTAGTATGACCAGATGAGCATTTTGTTATCTCTTTTGCACCTCTATCTTCAGTCTTTTACCGAATCAATTAAGATAACATGGTCCTTTTGTTTAGGAATTGCACACTAATATATTGAATTCTCCTGAAAATGAAATACAACAGTGTTTTTTCTTGAGTCACATATGTGGTGCTAAGGAAGTAGATGAGCAAGGTCCTGTTTGAAGCTATTGGGTAGGCAGAGGAGTAGAATGCACACCTTTAGACGTTTTTGGCAGAGGTATGGAGAGAGAAATTCAATCTCTTGGGACTCATTTTGGAATGTGTTTTTGCTGAGGGCACGGCTTCAGCAGTCATCCACACCAGATGTATCCAGAGTTGTGCCTGCTAAGTTTATCGACTAAAAATACACTCTTTATATTCTTTTGGTTGTTAAAATTCAGGACTAAACCCAGGGAGGGGCACAGCGAGCAGAACACAGCCATGCACCTGCAGCTGTGCTGTCCCCTGAAGCACATGGGCTGCTGAACACAGCTGGGCACATGCACAGGTCTGGTTTAGCTCGGCGCCTGTACTGAGATTGCCAGTTTCCAGTCTAGGTGTAGGATGTCTTTGCCATCAAAGCAGGAGCCACAAATACTTGAGTTTGATAATAATTATGTTTACAAGGCAGCAGTCAGCAACATTTTTCTGTTTGGTGAAGGGGAGCTGTTGTGGAAGTTTAAAGCAGCTTTAGGCTTGAGTTTTAACTAATCCATTACAAATGAAAATGAACAACCAAGATTTTGTAACATGAATCCAGACCATGCTACCATTCTATTTTGGCATGTAATCACTGTAGCTAATGCTGTCTAGTCATGTTGTCTAGTATAACAAAATCCATGCCAGAACAGCTTCCTCAAAAATTTCTGTCACTAAATGGTTTCAGTGCCAGGATCATACTATTTCTCCTATTTGAAGCATTATCCAAGTGAGATGAGCCTTGGCTTCTCTTTGCTGAAGCCTTCTCTGAAAATGAAAGTTTTTCTTTTTCCTATTTCTATTCTTTTGTAGATATTTCTGCTTACACATTTATCACATCTCGCGGGAAAACCTAGTATCACCAAATACTGAAACAGCTGCTCCCTGTGCTCTTCTCCAGGCCTCAGAAGGAGCAGAATTATGGCACTGAGGCTGAAAATTGTCAGTGTTCAGGGACAGTCTCCAAGAATACTCTGTCATTAAATGCAGATCAAGCAACTTTATTATAAATTGCAAGCTGCTATTGAGGACTTCTGACATTCTTTAAACCGCCCTTGCCTGTGTAGTAAGGGAACCATATGGTGACTTGTTTCCCGTGTAGTTATGAAGGTTCGGTTATTTATTTTTCAAGATACATTTTAACACGTTTGTTTTGCAAGTTTAAAAGGGAGGGAGCAAAGAAAATGGGCGGAACCTATGTTTTAGTGGATGAATTTCGTTAATCTAGGTTGAACAGATCCACTCAGAAAGAAAAATGTAACTTTTGATGACAAAACAGGGATTTGCTGGTGCATTATTCTAGTTCGTTTGTTTGCTTTTTCACATTAAATGGTGCTTATTTGCATGTTGATTCTGCTATAATAATAGGATCCACCTCTTCCACCTACATGTCTCAGAGGCTGCACTATCCCTATATTACCTTTGCATTGTTTCCTTGAAAGATTTTTTTCCTTCCCACCATGCTCTTTGATGGGTTAAACCTTTGCTGAAATTATTTTTCATATGGTGCCTAGCCAAGTACCTGCTACTGTTGATTTGTTAATATGTTGCTGTGATTCAATGCTGTCTTTTTGAAAACCAGACTATGACTTTGGGGAGCATCTAAAGATCTGCACAGTTTAGCTTGTCAAAGAGTATAAGGCAGTTTTCTGTCAAACTCTCAAAACCAAAGCAGGTTGCTACTTTTCTTTGAAAGCATGTGTAGGATTTGAAGGGACTGGTAGTCTGGGTTTTAGACCAAACCCAGAAAGTTTCCTTGACAGGACTTCTGGAGATTTATGAGACTGGGAATGGCACCGAAATGTAGCTGTTCTTCAGCAACACGAGTGATAGTGATTTGGGCTGACTAGAAATAAAGGCAGTATTGCTACAGAATAATTATAATTAAAAGCACTTTGGAACAGAACTGAGAGTCTGTGTTAATTCTTTGTGCTTCTTAATATTCTGTAAGGTACAGTGAACACTGCTGTGGATTAGCCCTGCTGCAGCTTCCTGCACTGACAGTGCCTGCTTTTCAAGCTGATATTCAGAGTCTTTCCTTGGCAAAAAAAAGCATAAGTAATTTATATTTATAGTTTAGAGAAGATGCTAAGGGGGGTTGCATTTAGTGAATGTCTTACAGACCTCATATTTGATGCACTAGTTTAAAAAATACCCATCAAGCATAGCTAAACAACAAGGGTGAGGATTCGGGGTTAGTGATGTTACCTAAGTTGCACAGTAGTCATTACTCCAGTATCTTTTATGTCTAAATTCACTGCATTTCATTTTCTGTTTCAAAAAATCCCAATAACCTGTCACATTTTTGTCATTGTTTTGGGAACTCTGGGTTAATTTTTATAGGTATTTTTGGCATTTAAGATTGTCTTTTAGGTTTCAGAACTGCTGCAGTTGCAGCTGTGAAAGTTAGGAGTATGGCTGCACCCCGAGTTAGTCAGTGGGTTGCAGTAGTCGATCATAAGTTGTCCTCGTGTATCCATTTTAAGACACTAATGTGTTTTAGAGCTTTGATGTTTTCAGTTTCTTCTTCAGTCTCTTGTTCTGACTGTGGACAGTGGAAGTAGAAAAGTCTTGGCAGACAGTTGTTCAAATGTAGGAAAGATGTGGGATCTGCTAATATACCTTTTTTTTTTTTTTACTTTGTTGTGTGATATCTATTTGTGTTGTTGGTTACTGTTGACTACCCTAGAAAAAACATAATTTGAGACCAACAGAACTAATAGTATCTTTCAAGAATCTGTAAGCTGTAGCTGACTAGTATAGTTTTTTAGGATTTTTTTTAAGACTTTTCCCTGGGAGCTAAGCATTTTAATTGGTTTTGAAAGGTGCTATTAGAGAGTAATTACTAGGGGAAGTTCCAATTAGAATGGATGTTTCAGTTATTCAGGCTTGTTGTAGGAGGCAAAGATGTGGAGGAGGGAAGGTTGTATTTGCAATTAGTATTTCTTTGAAGCCTCTATAAAATATATAAAAAATACTCTACAAAGTTTCATACAGTGAATTTTGTAGCACTTGAAAGAAACAGTATAGGCTGTATATAGTGATACTTTATTTAAACACAATCTTCAATGCTACTGTATTAATTAGAGAGAAATTTGAAGAGGATATGGAACTCAGGATGGCTAATTCTTAAAGGAATCTTGCCTTAAAACTTCCCCAAATTGCTGGAAAGCAGTGGCTGAGAGGATTTTTGAGTAACATGTGAAGGATGAGACACATATAATGAAAGATCAAAAAAAGAAGAAAGCTTAGGAGAGAGAGAGAGAACAGGAAGGATTCTGTGCAGAGTTGCTGGCAAGCTTTAAGTGGAAGTGAGCAGGTAACAGGGGAAAAAGGGAATTGGAATAAGACCTTTAATATGGATTTCTCTGAGATAGCATAGTAATCCAAGCCAAAGACCTTCACCTCTGTGATCTTTCTGTGTGCAGAGGATTTGTCTCTAAGGTAGCAAGTTCTTAAGGAATTGTACATAGGACTAATGAAGTTTAAAACAGTTTAGTTTGGATTCCAGAAGTCAGAAGTTCAGACCAGGCCAAGATTAAATTAAAGCTAAGCTTGGAGTATGATTGGTTTCAAGATTTTAAAGATTTTAAAGATTTTTAGATTATATGAATTGGGGTCACTAGGATCCTGTACTAACAACTATGCTGAGAAACTAGGTTATTTTCACTACAGGAATGTTTCACTACCATGACCCTTGAAACTACAGTAGAGAATGGTAACAGGCAATGAAAAGAAAAACCTTATAAAACAACAATATTCACCTCTGCATTGGTTAGAAAAAAAATAAAAAATTAACCATTCCTAACCATTCCCATATGCCTTTATTTTCTTTATATTTCCCCTCTTTTACAGTTTTCTTCAACAGAAATGTCATCCTCCATGTGCTTTTGTAGTATTTTTAAATGTATACTAAGTTTGCAGGAAGGGATGAACTAAGCCTTCTCAGTGCTGTTAGCCAAATGAAAATTGTTCATATTAATTTTCTAAGACATTCCAAAAGTTACGTATCAAAGTTGCATGTATGCATTGGCTGCCTTCTTTATGAGACAAGGTTTATTATTAACATTGCTCAGTTTATGGAAGGGTGTGTGTTGGTTCTGAGATAAGTGAAACCTTAGGTGGTTTCATCTGTTCTTTGACACATCTTGATGGTCATTTCAGGAACATGGACAGTGCTTTTACTATTGATGATTTCATCTGCTTCAAGCAGTGTTCGTTCATGTTCTGTGCAGCACTGATGAGAAGTCAGTCCGTGGCAAGCTGAAAATAGCTTCCTGGCTTTAATGAAAAATACCAATATGGGTCCAGGTCTTGTTTGCAGTTTTTCTCACACTTTACAAGGTCAAGAGACATTTCCTATAAAAAGTGTCTGCTTCCAGAAAGTAGTGCTGTAGATAAAGCACTGGATTGGGCAAAATACGAGAACCTTCATGGCACATGCTTCCTTAACGAAGAGAATCAGAGAATCACAGAATATGCTGTGTTGTAAGGGACACACAGGGATCATTGAGCCCAACTCTTAACCCTGCACAGGACCATCCCCAAGATGGTCCCCACCATGTGCCTGAGAGTATCATCTAAAAGCTTCTTGAACTCTGGTAGAATTGGTGCTGTGCCTTGCTCCCTGGGGAGCCTGCTCCAGTGCCCAATCAGCCTCTGGGGAACCTTTTCCTACTATCCAACCTAAACCTTCCCTGACACAACTTCAGGCCATTCCTTCAGGTCCTGTAAATGACCACTGCCTGCCCCTCTTCTTCCCTTCATGAGGAAGCTGTAACTGCAGTGAGTTCTCCCCTCAGTCTCCTCTTCTCCAGGCTGAACAGATGAAGTGCCCTCAGCTGCTCCTCATATGGCTCAAGGCCCTTCACCATCTTCATTGACCTCCTTTGCATGCTCTCTAATAGCTTAATATCTTCTTATATAGTGGTGACCAAAACTGCCATAGGTTTATCTGTCTCTTTTCCTAAATTACATATTGTGTATATAAAAGGTAAGCTTTACAGAGCTTTTTCATATTTATATATGTCTTATATATTTCAACTAGAATTTAAAATACTGTTGTAGTATAAAAAAAATGGTTGCATGGATATTTCTGCCTCAGTGCAGTGCTAAGTTTCGGGTGGGTAGGGGTTGCCTTTTCTTCTAGATATCTGAACTGATATGTGAAATGGATGCAAATTGTTCTCAAGTCGTATTTAGGAATTATATTCTCTGACCAGATTCCATTTTTATAAGCCATAATGGAGGTAGATTACTTAGGACTGCTTTTTCTAGTTCCCACCTTAACTTTTTACTGAAGTGCACAGCCCTGACTGCTTTCTTCAGGGCTCCCCAGAGTGAGCCTAAACACACGGGTTCAGGGCTGGGTCAGGAACTGCAGTGTTGTCCATAGAAAATCTTCTCTTACAAAAGCCATGTGCTAACCCAGAAGTTAAAATAAAATAATAGCATATTGTGATTTGTAATTCCTTTCTAAAACTCCTGCCCTTTTTTATTTGTTGGGGATGGGGTGGGGGTTAGTTAAATAGTTTCTGTTCTGGCATTTGGCTTTGAGAGTTGATTGTGCCATTTCTGGTAAAATATGACACCTGCAACTTAGATATAAGTGGTCATTGTTCAAAGTACCAGTTTTACAGGATTTTGTTAAGGCTGTCCATTAAAGCTTCTCTTTTCCATAATCTTAATGAGGTCTACAAACCTAAACCTTGGAAAATTTTATTTTTTTTTTCTTTCTGAAACCAAATAAAATCACAAGTAAAAGCAGTTAGCTAATAGCTGCTGTTGAGTGTCATATTCTCTGGAGTTAAAAAATTCTAACTTTTCCTAGTATGTAAAAATCCAGAGTGAAACAGGCACTGAGATGTCACCATGACAGCTGACACCTATCATAGTCTCAGGTCACTAGTGCTGTCATCAACACCAGTGTTCACAGGCCTTTCTCTTGCCTGAAGCTCTGATGAGATATAAATCTAAATGTTAATTGAGGTGGTGTTCTTCATCTGATTTTAGTGGGTTGGTCTGAGTTACCCTGCCTTGTTCTGCTTAATAAAGAAGATCCAAATGAAATATCATTTCTGCTTACTACGTCTTTGCTTCCTCTGAAACTACATTAAATACTGCAGTATAATGTGTTTCAGTTACAGAAACACTGTTCTTTATCTCGTTAATTTTACCTCCCTTCCCATCTCTTCATCAGTTTCTGTCTCCAGGTAGAACTATGTGACCTCTGCTTTTTATCTATAAGGTAGTTAATTATGGTGTAACATCTAAGAAGCAGGAATGCAACTAGAAAAATTATTTGTCTGCATTATTGCAGAAAGATCTTGAAATGTGTGCCAACCTAATTTAAACGCTTTGCTGTGCAAGATGTTGCAGATATACAATTACTTGACACACAGCTGCAGGTTAATGATACAATGTTGGAGTGTATTTGGTTTCTGCAACAAGGTTTTGGTAACAGGGCACTACAAGAGTGGATTTTGTAAAATATAAAGTCCTACAAAGCCAATGCCACTGACCTCTAAGGTGGACTCACCACTTGCCAAGGCTGTTCCCATCAGCGATGATGGTAAGCACCTCTGGATAAGCATGTCCAGAAGAAGAAGGGGAGGTGGGGGAAGGATAAGCAACAACTTCAGCCGGAGAGAGAAATGAGAATATGTGAGAGAAATAGCTCTTCAGACACCAAGGTAATTGAAGAAGGAAGGGGAGGAGGTGCTCCAAGTGACAAAGCAGAGATTCCCCTGCAGCCCATAGTGAAGGTCATGGTGAGGCAAGCTGTCCCCCTTGCAACCCACAGGGGTCCACCATGGAGTAGAGATCCACCTACAGCCCCTGGAAGACCCCACGTCAGAGCAGGTGGATACCCAAAGGAGGCCTGTGGGAAGTCTGTGCTGGAGCAGGCTCCTGGCAGGACCTGTGGCCCCATGGAGAGAGGAGCCCACCTGGAGCAGGTCTGCTGGCAGGACCTGTGACCCTACAGGGGACCCACGATGGAGCAGCATGTCCCTGAAGGGCTGTACCCCGTGGAAGGGACCCACCCTAGAGCACTTTGTGAAGAACTGCAGCCCCGTGGGAAGTACGTTGGAAAAGTTCATAGAGGACTGTCACCCATGGGAGAGACCCCACGCTGGAGCAGAGTGTGAGGACTCCTGACACTGAGGAGAACAGAGCGGCAGAGACAAACTGTGATGGACTGACTGCAGCCCCCATTCCCCATCCCTCTGCCGCCGTGGAAGGAGGAGGTAGAGAAAGTAAAGGTAGGGATGTAAAGTTGAGCCTGGGAAGAAGGGAGGAGTAGGAGGAAGGTGTTTTAAGATTTCGTTTTATTTCTTGTCATCGTACTCTGATCCGCTTGGTAATAAATTAATAAAATTTCCCAACTTGAGTCTGTTTTGCCCATGATGGTAATCGATGACTGATCTCTCCCTGTCCTTATCTCGACTCATGAGCCTTTCCTTATATTTTCTCTCCCCTGCCCAGCTGAGAAGGGGAGTGATAAAGCAACTTTGATGGGCACCTGACATCAAGTCAGAGTCAGCCCACCACATAGAACTTGGCTTAATTTCAGCTAGTTCTTTTTATTATCCTGCATCATGCTGATATGCCAGTTTTCTTGCATTCCAAGTGACAGCAGCTGAATGCATTTGAAATACAAGTTCAGTGCTCTAATGCAAAAGGATTTTTCTGTTCAATTCTAGCACAGAGATTTTAGTAACTTGTAGATGTCAATGACATGATGAGAGATGTAAATTTAATTTCAAAAATTTTTAAAACCAGACTGAACCTACTTTTTCATGTGTATTTCCTCCAGATCATACACTGCATTTCAGCAGAGGATTTCTGGTAACCATCCAGAAATACAGGATCAGGGTTCAGCATTACTGCTGTTCTCCAAGTTCTCACTGGTTACAAAATGTGTGTGAACTGCCTCACTACTCATAAATCTACCATTGCATACCTGCCCATGTCTGTTAGCTGGAGTGCAAATGTCAAATATATTAGTATACATTTAGGAAAGAATAAACTTTGTTCCAAGAAGCAAAGAGATATTTCACTGTATGTTAGCTGTGCAAAGTGTGGTGGCTACTTGCTCCATCTGTGCACTTCAGATGGGTCAATCTCATTTTGGCATACCATGTACTATATGGCATCTTGCAGCACGTCACATTACTTGCAGTGACTCAAAGAGTAATCTCATTGGCAGTAGAATAGTCTTTTTTTTTCAGTTTTTTTTTTTTTTTTTAAATTTGGTCTTACTGACTCCGTTTGATTTTTATTCTTAATTACAGAGCTTTACAAATTTGGAGGTAAATAAAAGTAATGTGCTGTTATTTATTTTTTTTTAAATTAATTGGTAATGTGCTGCATTTTGAAAACCATCTTTGGAAAAAACTACTAATTTGAAAGAATGATAAACATCAACATAGTAATTTAAAGGTTAAATAAAATAAGATGGCCTGTTAATACATTGGATTAATTCAGGGAATGGCAGCAGTATCACTCCTTCAGACAGAAAGGAGTGGTCCTCCAGAATGTGCAGTTTCAGTCAGAGACAATTAATATTCTTCAGAATACACTTGGCAGAACTTCACAATCAGTACTGACTTAACTTCTTTTCCATTTTTGCATCAGGTCTTGTAATGAGAGCAAAAGGAGCTGATAAAAGCCTATGTTTCTTTATGCATCTTGACGCTTTCAAAGCTGTAGCTGTTGTAAAGTTCATCACAGAACTGACCTGAGCATCTCTGGAAAGGGACTGTGTAGTGAGGGTGGTGGTTTCCCACGAGAGACAAAGTTCAGCCTGAGAGGCAAATGTGCATGTGCAGGGCAGATTTTTAAGCAAGGGATGGCCAGCAAAGGACATTGCTGCAGTGAGATCAGGTGGCACTAGTTTACCCTGCCTCAAGACTGAAATACAAAAATTACTTTGAAGCCCTGTACTGTAAGAAATACATATTAAGACCATTAAGTATCTGAAGCCTTTCTGGGTAGGGCAGTGAGTTGTCAGGGAGAGAAGTACTCAAAGTACTTCTCAAAGTTCTTCAAACTGTGGAGGACAGGCATGGCATGAGTTGGCATTAAGAGCTGGAAATGGTGGCTGTAGTGAAGCCTGGTGGGAGGCTCTCTCATTGCTCTGATGGTGATGCATAGGACACTGAAAACAACTCCCTTTTCCTCTTTTCCTGTTTCAAAAACAATAAATGTTTCTTTCATGCTGTGACTGTTGTGAATGGCTCTTGAGCTTCCTCTTCATATCAGGACTGTAGCATTTTCTTTCCAAGTGAAATGAGAACAATTCCAGTCCTGTTCCCTGAGAAATCATCTCTACAAAAGTCTGGGTAAATGTGAAACATAAGCTTCCTGTTGGCTGCAGATGCTTTGTTTCTTGCTGGAGCTGGTGCAGTTTCTTTCCAGCCTTGCCTCCTAGGAAGACTTATCGCCTTCATTTTCACTCATATATGTATCCTTGACTAAGATGAAATGTCATTGCATTGTTTCCTGATACAAAATCTGTATACTTGGAATTGTTTAAATAACTCTTATAATATAAATACAAACATTGAGGGTATTTTTTTTAAATGAGTGATCAAAGTGCTTTTAAGCTTTTCTGTCTATTTTTTAAAAAGGAGTTGATGAAATATGAATTCATTTTTATCTCTTCTACAGCTCATTTCAGAAACAATTTAAATGGTATTTAGAGACATTGCACTACTGCTCCTTGATGCAACTTCTTAACAGTATACAGTGATGTGTGGAGAACTGGTGAAGAAAAGGAAGAGATCCTTTGAGAGTTTGGCAGGAGTAATTTCAGTGGACATCAAGAGATATGGTCAGAAGTGGAGCTGGCATGGAAATAGGGTTGGGAATTCCAAGAGAGAGCACAGTCTTGCTTCCTGCCTGTGAAAGTGAAGAAAGGCGTTAAAAAGAGCAGGAGTTTCAGATGCAGGAGAAACCATGGTGTCTGATTTTACCTACCATCTCTTCTTTTGGTCTTTCTGGAATGCCCACTTCAGATCTTAAAACCAAAATCTTCTGTTCACACAAGGTTTGTGTTTGTACTGCACTCTATCTAAACTCCTGCCTTTGGTGGTGCTCCTTATGCAGGCTTCTCCATCTCAAAGCCACCTGGCCTTGGAGCAGGAAAGCAGTAGTAGATGGTCACCTCCATTTCCGTGTTCCTGCCTTTTCCAGCAGACCCTTCTGACCCAGCCTCCTCACTCTTTCTTTTCTGTTAAATAGCTTGCAAACTTCCTCTGTGTAACCTCTACCTTAGTTACTGTTTTCCCTCAGCAAAAGGGCAATACAGTTGACATTTGTACATTGTCCAATATCTTTGTAACTGTATCCATATTTTCTGATTGTCTGGATTCACCTTGATATGCCCTATCAGTCTGCTGCCTCTTTATTCTGTCACTGGGCTGCTCTATACCTTGTCATCCTTCAGCTGTTGACTCTGCAGCTGCTTTGAATTCTCCTTTCATTGGTTATCCTGTAAGGACAATTTGTTTAATCTTTTTCCACTTTAAAGCTCCTTGTTCAGTATTAGTTAGAAAGTAATATAACACTCTGAGTCATGTGACAGGCCTGGTTTTGGCTATTAAATTAGTAGAAGAAAAATATTAATTTTTTTTCCACATGAGAAGATACAGAAAAAATGATAACTTAAAATGTTGTTTCAAAAATTGCATTTATTTTCTTGAACAGTGAATGTACTCTACCAGAATTGAATGTTCCTGTGATAGTGTTTGAAATATATCATTACTGAGACACATGCCCTGTGCCAGCCATATTACTTGTAAGCAATAAATCAGCTTATCTTCAAACAAATTAAATCTGACAGCTGGCCTTTCATCACTCCCGATCAAATGAACATGTCAGACTGTTCAACTCATTAACTCCTACTTACATCAGGATCCAGTCTGGGTTTCATATGAAGTGAGGTCATGGATAGCCTTTTAGCATCCGTTCTTTAAGGAAGTTCCTAAGGTTTCTCTTCAGAAAGAAAGATTTGACATCCCCTTCCCATTCAACCCAAATTTTTTAACCCTGTAGAGAAATTTGTGAGACAGGTGAAAGGGAAACTCAGGCAAATGTCTACAGAAAGGGGTGTGTGTGTATTTTCTTATTATCCACATATGCAACTGTAGCATTGTGAATTATGCTGTTTAAGGAAAAGGGGAAAATAAATTATTTTGGAAGCCAGCCTCTAACTTTTGAACACAGAATAACTTGGACTGAGGTGTTTTAAACTGCAGTACTGTTACTTAGACGCTGGGTGATAGCATAGGGATCAATTGCCCCCTTTCTGTCAGCACATGTAGGAGGATGTTAGGGTACATGGATATAGCTTCTGCAGATGCGAAGAGGAAGCAGAGAGCCCAAAGAAAGTGTTTCTAAGAAATCATCTGCTTATAAAGAGTTTTCAGCTGCACTGTATTGTATGCGGATCAAGCAGTATTAACTTTATCGTGCTATATTTTAGACAATATACAGTATAGTCTTTCCCCAAACCATTTATAGACTAAACTGGAACACAGACTGATGAGATAAAGAAGTGGAGTATAAACAGAGCTGTCAAGGCTTTTACTGTACAAATAAGACTTGCAGAAATGACTCCTATCTCACAATTCCCTGTAATCCTCTGCATTGTTTTGTGGTCTTTGACTTTTTGTTTTCACTTGACTCAACTTTCATCACAGGCATGAGATGTAATGTGTGAGAAGATGCCCAAGAAGTCTACAGATAAGTTTGGAGAATAAAAACATGTAGAATTTTATCAGATAAAGAACAGCCTTGAATGGAGTGAAAGAGCATGTTTATCCCTAACAGAAGTCTCATTTTAGCACGAGTAAATAAAATGTCATTGGTCCAAAAATAGAGGTAAGCATGACTTAAAAACAAACAAACAAAAATCCCTATCAGGTTTCTATACTGAGTATTTAAAAAATCTTAAGTTATTTGGAAATTATAACTTAAAAATAAACATACTTAGGTTATTTTATTTTGTTTATGACTGTGCTTTTTTTGTAAATTAAATACCCAGTTGGAATTGCCCATAAATTTTCTTACCCTCTCCAAGTTCAACTTTCATTTCAGGGTTTATTTTTGTGGAGCACTATATGAAAGCCAAGAAACGATGATCTCAATTAGATTCAGAAGGTTGGAGTAATAATTAATTGAATAAGTAAGGGAACATCATGAAAAGAAAATGTCTGCTTAGCCTGCAATGAATGAAAAACTGAGAAACAGATGGTGGGAGTAAGATCAGATCTGTGCTAAGACTTCATCATGCTCATAAATATCTGAGAAGAAGGGTCAGTGTTGGGTTGTCATCATTTCCTGTTGGAAAAGGCAGTGCTAAAGCTTGTGACAAAGTCTTACACATGTATTTCATGATATTAAGCAACTGGCCAGAAAGAAAGCACAAATCTAACTTCTTGTCTGCAGATAAAAAGTGATGCACCCAACTAGGCACGTGATCATTTCTAAATCAGCTGTTTCTGTTAAGGGAAAAAGAATCTTGAGGTTGAAATGGATTGTATTTTGAGAGCCTCAGCTTCAATACTCAGGAGTGGTCAAGGATGCAAATGGAGTGTTAAAAGTTGTTTGGAGACAAAATAGCAGATGCTGCTGATGCCCACAGCACTGTAGAGGCATGCACACTCCTCAAGTTGTGCATGCAGTCCTGCCTCACCCTCTTTTTTCTCCGATGCACAGAGAGGAGTAGACAATATGGAAAAAAGACCTGAAGCTTATTCCAGGACTAAAACTTTTTAGCATGGAGAGGAAAGCCAACAAAAAGAAAACAGAATTGAGGTCCATACAGTCATGAATAATGTGGAAATGTTAAATGGAGAATTGCTGTTCACTGTTTTTCATCACATAGGTGATTGATCTCAAATAGAAATAAAAAACAGTTTCACACTTAACTGCCAAGTCTAACGTAATTTCTCACAGAAAAATGTAAACCCTTAAAAATGTCACTAGATGTTCTGTGTACTGCTAGTGTAGTTAGGTAAAACAATGTGACAAGTGAACAGATAACTTTCATTCTGAGCTAGTAAAATTCATCATGGTTTTCAGTTCCTTCTTAGTTTCTGTCTCAACTTTAAATTAAAATGCTTATGACCATAATATAAAGGTCTTATGTGATGTCTGTTATATGAGCTGAAGACACTTGGAAAGTCCTGAAAGTTACCATTGTATGTATAAGAAAACGTGTGTGTGTGTGTGTGTGTGTTTGTGTGTGTGTGTGTTTGTGTGTGTGTGTTAAAAGTCCATTTTCTATTTACAGAAAAGGCTAAAAATTTAATCCTGCTTCCTCTCAGATGCTGGACTCTTGCCCTACTTACCAGTTTCAGAGTTAGCAGCATCAAATAGGTTTAGACTGATTCTTCAGTGATGATAGTCTCTCTGAGAGATTATTATCTCTCATTAGTGTCATATTGCATTGGAAATATGTTTTTTAATTGAGGTTGGGTATTCTGAGGGAAAAATATCAGTTTCTGCTCTTCTTAGATTGTTGCAGGCATGCTGACTGAGGGGATGCTGCTGTTGTTTATGCACTTTGTATGGCACAGAGTGATCATTGGAAGCCCTTGGCTCTCTTCTTTCCTTCTCTTTTGAAGATTAATTGTAAAAGGGAAACATGCAGGGATATTTGATATAACCTGGGAAGAGAGTCCAAATGTAGAAACAGACTCTGCCTTTACAGAGTATGCCAAGTGTATTGTTTTTATAACAGTCCTTTTAAGAGATGTAATAAATATTTTCTAAAACTTGTTATTCTAAATCTATGTTTTACTAGAAAAAAAACCACCCTGTGTACAAAAGGTAGAACTTGCTGCATCACATCCTCTTTATATCCAGAAAGTTTGTATTACTGAGAAGAAAATGACTGTAAAACCAAATTGATTTTGACACTTCGGGTCAAAACACAAAGATTGTCTGTGTTACAGATAGCATTGTCTTTGCAGATAAGTTGATCAAAAACCTCACAGGAGACTTGCTTTAGAGGTAGACATTTTTGCACACAACAAAATTTGGAATACCTAGAGATCTGATCTAATGACTCAGGAAACCGCTTATGTCTTTACAATATTTTTGTCAAGACAAGATCAGAACTTACAAGTTTCTATCTACGCCTTGTGTTTTCATGACTGCAGACATTCTTATCTGTGCCGATTTAAATATGCCATAAATACATTAGGTTTTGGCAGGACAAGAGGGAGAAGAATATTTGTTCTCCCAGAAGTAGAGAATTGTATTAATTTCTTTTGTGTGGGATGTAGCATTGTGGGAGAAAAATATTTGAAAGGGCTCCAATGGGTTCAATGGCCTGTTGAGAAGACTCCCTTTTCGAAGGCAGAACCAACTCTTGGCATATGTTTGCCTAAGACTTCAACCTCCAAGAGATTCTGCAATTTTCTGTGAAACATTTCCCAGTATTTTATTGTGCTTGATGTCAAAAAGCTTTTCTTAAAGTTTAACCTAAATCTTTCTTGCTTATCATTAAATTTCTTCTTGTCCTAGCAGCATATCTTTTTCCCATGCAGTAGTCCTTTCTATATACAAATGCTTATGATCAAGTAGTTTGTTCCCCCCTCCAGACTAAACAACTCTGCTTTGTTCAATTTTATCTCCTATGTCACATTTTATACATTTTTCTTAATTCTTTGTCTTTCTTGGACTCTACAGCATCTCCTGTTTTTCATAACATTATATTGTTTGAAGTCTCCCTGGAATGCTTTTTGGTGTGACCAAACTAACACACTCCCGCTTTAGCTAAATGTTGCATTTGCTTGTTTAGATGTCACCTGAGGCTCCAGAATGATTAGAAATCTGTAAAACATTATTTGTAAGGCACTACTTACTTACTATGCTTATCCTTTTCTGTCACAAATCTTAAGAGCAATGGTTTTATTATATTTATTTTGGGATCACTGAGTGAAAAAAAAATTACTGTTAAACATCAATCCCAGTGCCAGTCCCTGTGGATTCCTGATGAAAATGCTGCTTTTTCAAGGTGATCTCCCAGTTGTAGCTGCTGTTTTGGAACTATTATTCTCCCATCTTAATCCAGTTATCATGTGCTTTACTGATGCTGAATACTGCTAATTTTTGAATCAGAATGTCATGTAGTAACAACTCAGATATTTAATCTGAAGTTTCTCTACTGCATCTGTGTAGTTGCCTTAATCAACAAAGTTGTTGTATCATCAGAGAGAAACCCCAGGTTTATTTGACAAAATAGATTTTTCCACAGAATTGCATCAATCAACTCTAATTATATACCAGTCTTCTAATTCTTTATTTCCCCAGTCTGTTACATTTATCAGGAATAGTGTCAGGCTAACTAGAGTTTATCTGCAAATGTTATCTGAAATGACATTTTGTTTTCTATTGTTACTCTTGCAGGCTATAAAAGATCCTGCAGCAACCAAAGATTTATATTTCAAAAAGGCAGACTGTTTTCCAGCTAATCTCTTGTAGACTTTTGAATTATACTTATCCAGCTATTCCAATTTTGAAAGGTTTCCTTTTTTTTGTAGTAGCTAATTCCTGATGCTCTTTTCAGTTTTCAAGGGACTGAAATACACTCTATCATGACTTAACACAGTAAAAAACTTCTCTACGACTTCTGAAATGCAAGATAAGCAAATTTTTCTCCCTCTTTAGTAACAACCTTGCTGTCCTTATTCACAGAGAACCCATACTACTACTTTTGTTCTTAATTTGCTTGAAGTTTTTCAGTATCCTGAGTCTTTGGAAGTACTGGCTGCTGCTTTTTTTTTTTTTTTTGGTCCTTTTACAGCTTTTACTGTGCTGCTATTTATTCCCCTCCTTTCCATTTGTGTGATTTAATAAAGGATACTTTAAATTTCTTTTGTTTAACCACTAAACCAGGAAAGGCTTTTAGCCCATATTATTTCAGTTGTCCAAGCCACAGGTTATGGACAACAAAAAACCCTGTTTTTTTCCCCAATCAGTTATGCCTATAGTTATGGAAGAAATATGTAGCCTTCAGAGCTGGGGAGCATCTTGTTTTGGAGCTGTGAGTGTGTGCTTATGCATTTAGATCAGACTCATTTCTGTTCTCCAGTAATTTTCAGATGGTGGTTATTGCTTCAGAGGTAACCTGCTTACATAGTCAATGTACTGTTCTTTATCCACAGGTCAAATTTAGCATTCATTAAGCTGTTGGGTTTTTTAACATGATTTTGTAGAATGTTTTAAAAACAGATGCAGTGAAATGCAGCTGTTGGTTTCAACAAAAAGTCAGGCATAGGTTTCTTGTCTTGAAGTGTGGAAAAGTTAAAGCTCAGTCACTGTGTAGTGATGGAAAAGAGCATTGTTCATTCTAGTGGAAGGGAAGAAGAAAAAAATGGCAATTGAGATAAAGTTTGATTCCGTACTGATCTCTGGAGGATAAATGTTTGGGTGGCTGGCGAGGCAGACAAGGAAAGGGGGAAATGAGGCTGACTTGCTCTAAAATGTCAAATGTACCTAGAGAGGTCTTGAATTAAAATGGCACTTTTTTCTCATTTTAACTACTCTTCTAGAAGAAATATTGCAGAAGGGAAAAATACAAAAGAGAAAGAAAATGCTTTTCAATAATGCCTTTCACTTGTTGCCTGCAATTACATTTTTTTCATACTACTATTTTTTGTCTTCATTTCTCTGTGGAAGTAGCATTTGAATAAATATTTTCAGTAGGTTGGATCAGAATCTAGAATTAGGGATGCAATTAGGTTACTTACTAAAACTGAACTTAGAGTTTCCCTGTGCTTAGAAATGTTTGTTGCACTGGAAAAGAGCATAGACTTTGGAACTGGGACGTATAACAAAGGCAGTGCAAGGAGTGCAAAGAAAATTGACTAAACTTCTCTTAAGGTATAGACAAATTGAGGTCTTTGCAACAGACTTCTGCTTCTTAAAGTTGCACAGATACATGGGAAGCTCCTGTTTCCAGTGCATAAAATAGGCAGCTTGTATGTGGTAGCACCTACGTGTCTTCTCACCAAGCTCTTTATTAGCAGGCTGGAGGTATGAAAGATTGTGACTGTTTTCCTTGAGATGCTTGGATGAGATTGTTGCCTTGTAAAGTGGGAATTTTATGTCAGTTTCACAACTCAACCATGATAAAAACTATCAGATGAGCTCCACAGTCCTGGAAAGGCCTGTGAAGGTGAAGAAGGAAAGAGGAGTCCCTTGGGATCTGGAAGGGCACAAGACAGCCTTCTGTTCATCACCTGTCCCATGGGGCAGTCGTCAGTGCTGCTCTGTGGCTCTCTCCACGTGAACTGTAATGGAATGTGTTTGTCCTTCACAGGCACTAACTCATCACCTTTTAGAAATTTTGGAAGAACAGAGAATTGCCAACATTTAAGTCATCTAGTGTGCTCTGTGTGTGTATTTTGCTCTAATGGTAGCTTACTGACAGCTACTGAAAATCCACAGGTGTTCTCTGCATCTTTCAGACACATAGTAGTCATTGGGTAAATTAAAGTCAGAAAGTTTAAGTGTTTTGAATTTATCATCTCCTCTGTTCCTAATGATGTGTAAGAAAACTCCTCTGGCTTTGTATTCAATATCCTGCTTTATTATCAGTATTGTGGTCATGGGGGAAAAAACCCTATGCATGATCAGCAAATTCCATCCAAAAGCAACTGTGTCCACCCTCACCCACATTTTTACCACTGCATGACCCCAGGATTCCATTTCACTCCTCTTTCTTCTAAAGGGCATCTTTTGGAAAATACTATTTTGACATGCATATGAAAGCCTCAGTATTTGTCTGTGCTGCTGTCACAAGAGCACACAACAGAGATTTCCACAGTAGTTTTAAATTTACATGCTACCATTGGAAGCAGCATCTCTGCAGCAGCACAGGCTCAGTAGAGGCTGCTTTACCTTCCCGGGCAGTTCTTTGTTTCCGCAGGGGAACCATGTCACTGCTTGCCACTGCAGGTGGACATGGTGATGCTCTCTGCTGCTGACTTCTAGCAATTCCTGCTCGCCTTATTGCAGTATCATACTTGGCAAAATTAAAGAAATAAGAAAATTCTTTCAAATCAAAAGAGTTAGCATTCAGAAATTAAAACAGCTCTGAGTTCAGGGTCAATCAGTTAGGATCCAAATCTTGTGCTTGATTATATCAAAACAATGTCACACTTCTCCACCAATGTATCAAGATGTAGGTGGAAGCCCCACTTACATTGAAGCTGAAATGCATAAGAAATACCTAGTGCATGTGCTCTGGTTTTTTTTGGTTTTTTGTTTTTTTCTAGATTGTCTCTCTCTAGTCATTTTAAGTCTCATTATAACTGGAAAATTGCCTTGCATAACACCATGCTCTGCAGGAACTGAAAGAGTTTGTGAATAGAAAATGACAGTCAAGTTCCATTGCAATCAGCAATGCTGTTTTTAGGCCAGCTGAGTACTACTTTGCAAAGGTTTTCTATGGTTAAAATGTGATTGCTATCAGTGTGATGGCAGAAGCTGAGAGAAAGAAGTGAAATTTCTTCTGAGATTGCTTGAAACAGGCTTAAAATACTGCTGAGCTGTGCTGGGAGTCGCAAGATTTTGTGTCAGGTGCTTAAATTCTGTTCAAGTTTAACTTAGTGAAATGATCTCTTACCTCTTTCATTACCTTTTAAGAGGAGCAGAGTCTTCACAAGAAACAGAACTATTGCTCCTAATATCTCTTTCTTTGGGAAGTGTTGGAATTTGATAATATTCCTAAAATCCTTCTCTTTAAGAAGCTCTCAGAGTTTGTTAATGAACCTATAGGCACAATTTTCTGAATATATCAGCCTTCTGTAGGAGGTGAGCAGTACTCTAGATACCTCTAGACCTGAAGGTCTGAGGCACATACAAAGTCTGAGAACTGCAACCCCTCCCCACGAAACAAAGGGAACTGCAGCATTTGTACTTCACTCAGGAAGTCTCCAGCTGCCCCACTGAGCCAAACAGTAACTGCATCTGGGAGGGTGGGTCAGGAGGCTGGTTTTATAATCCAGCAACACAAGGAAAATGGAGACAACTGCCAGAAGATCAAGACTCCAGAAGGCCCTCAGTGGCATTCACTTAGAGAGCTAGGTTTCAGTAGAAGATGCTTGACAATTATTCTGTCTGGTTTCTGATATAGAGGAGGAGCCAAGATAGGAGCTGTGTAATAGCAGACTTTTTCATAGGACAAAGTGTTCAAATAGCTCAAGTTTTGAAGCCACCAAAGACCCCTAGACTGGTTTAGGGTTTTATTTGGGCAAAAAAGGAAACTCTTTGTATGCTATGTGTAGGTTTCCAGTACATTGTGAATTATTGGAAAAATAAATTTTGTTTATATATATATATATATGTATGTATGCATGTATAAACAGATATAATAAATTCTATTAACATGAATAGAATAATCAGTAAATTAATCCATAATCAAAACTCAACCTGTGATGCATGTAGTTGTGGTAATATATCAGAAACTTTAAGATGCAGTTGCTGTTCTCTCTCAAACACACTCGAACACACATTTATATTATTCTTTCATCCCCCCACCTTTGTGCCTGTAAACTCACTGTGACTTATATCAAAAAATAGTCTGCAGACCTTACTTAAGGAAGTAGAACAGAACTTCTTCTTTCTTCAGAAAAATCTTTTGAAACACTGGTAACATTAAAGATGAAATGGTAAACCCTTTCCTTCTTTAGTCAACCACAAACCCACAAGCCAGTTCTGACAGTAAGGTCCAGGTCAGTAATCACTGGGAAAAGCTACCAAACCTTGAAGTTCCCATCCAGAAAGATCTGGCCTTTGCATCCCTTTGGGTTTTTGAACAGTGATCTTTCTCTCTTTAGCACTTTGTACCTCACTCCTTAACCTTCTTACTCTTGTCCTTTACCCCATCCCAATTCTGTACCACTCAGCACCGTACTCCAGTTGTACAGACAAAAACAATCCCTGAAGTTTGCTTAGCTTGGTGATGTCATTTTAGCCACACCCCTTTATAAACCTATCTGAATGCTCTGCAGTGAAGAACAAGCTGAAAAATGCATAGGGAAAAGCAATGGAGAAAGCCTGACCTGTTTCACAGGCTCCTGTGTTGTCTGACAGGAGAAAAAAGGGGAAAGATGAGAGGAAAGGGTTCTATGTGCTATACATTTAAATGACTGCAGTCAAGGCTGAAACTCTGACAGGGCAGGACAGTTGCTAGAAGGCAGTGGGCAGTAGCACAAAAGCTCTGCTTTGATCTTGTGGACTGATTGTGGTTCTAGAAAGGAGCTGAGGATTGCTGGGGAGGGAGGAGGGCTTACTTTTGATGAAGAAAAAATGCTATCTGAAGGCAATGAGATCAAAGAAAGTGACTGTATGTTGAGCTTAAATGTTTGAGCCTGATTGCTTATCAGGACATTGCAATTCTAAAATACAAAAAACAGAACAAAACAAAAACACTGAAAAAGCATAATTGCTCTGTCTTGTGGTATGATTACCTTCTATTTGGTGATAAGGTGACTTTGCTTTGAATAAGTTATGGTACTAATTGTACCCCTGTGCCTCTCCTCCTTCCTTTTTACCCTATGGTGGCAGAGATCAGCCTCGCAGACTGTTGCTGTTCTACTGCTTGCACTGCTGTAGTGTGAGCAGGCAGTGGCTGCTATAGAAAACACAGGTCTGGCCTTGGAGGGAGGAAGAGCTGGAGGGGTTTCAGTTACCACATCTCTGCATGATTCCAACTCTGGTTGACAGTGCACAGACAACATGTTTTGATTGTATCAAATTGGGAGAAAGGTAATGCAAAGATTATTGGTCATATTCACGGAGGCTGCCACTTCAGACTGCAAGTGGCTGAAGGGTTAAGTGTTAAATTTAGGGTTTCTGTGTAGTTTGGATACTTGTTTGAACTCTTTACCCTGGGCTTTGTCACCCATTCCTATTTTCTGTTCATCTTCGTTCTTGTTGTCTGGCCATCCATGAGATACCATGGCCATCTTTTTCCTTGTACCAGGGAACTGGAGCTCAAGTTTTGTTGCAGTAAGAGAGCAGTGCCTGTGGTGTGCTGGATGCCTCAGAGGCAACCTACTGAAAGGTCTGTCCTTAACCTTGGCTTCTGCATTTTTCTTTCAATGGACCTAAAAGGAGATTGGAGCTTAAGTTGTGTTGCTGCATTTTAAATATGCTATTAAAGATCCTTAAAACATGTTGGATACAGATTCTTTCTTGAGTTTTGTTCATATTTAGTTTCTTATTAAAAAAATAACAAAATTTGCATGAATAACTGTGCATTAAAAAGCTATTTTTTAATTCTCTAGACTGTGTGCAATGTTGAGTCTTACTGCTATTAATAGTTCACGTGTAAATGCATCAGTGTGTTAGAACCACTATGTTTAACACTTGTAAAGTCATTTCAGAGATGTTGGCAGGTGTTATCTCCATTTTACAGAGGAAACAGAAACATGGAGAGCTGAAATACCATGTCTCAAATATCCTCTGATTCTGGGTAGCCAGAACAGTGTGTCTGTACTCAGACTCCCAACTATGCAGCCCTTTTCAACAGTCTCTTTAACAGCACAGCTTCATTGTGTTCAGTCGCGACGCCCTCCTCTTCCCCCGCAGTCTCGTTTTTTTCAATACATACCTGCCAACTTTTTCAGCAAATGAAGAAGGGTTCTACAGATAACAGCTTTCTTCATTATCCTCTTCAAAAGGACACCAGCTCGGGGGATGAGATAGTGCGTGATCGTGTAATTAAAGGCTGTGTGATGGCCATTCCGCAGTAGCAGACTATGGGGAGCATAGTAGCCACAATCCCTGGCTCCCATTCTAATGTCACAGTAGCATCTGGTGGCTGGAGTGGCAATTGCACAGGGAAAGATGGGGATTTTCTGTTTCTCAAGCCATTGAACTGGGAGGGGTATAACTTCCCCGATGTTGTTTTGCGCTTTCTGTGGCTGGAAATCGCTCTATGGAGGCAGAGCATTAGAAAAAGAGATTGTCAGATTCTAATATGCTTCTGCAGGATGTGCATTTGAATAATGCACACACCCCATAAAATCTGAGCAAATTGGAGCTTTTATCTTTTTATTCTTTGACCTTGGTGTAGTTCCTGCTCCAAAGGATAGAAAGGCTAAATCTTCCTTATAAAGCACTTGGATTGTTTGAGTTTTATCCTAGTTGGTAACAGAGAAATGGCTGACTAGCTGCTGGTGAAGATTCCCCTGCTGTTTTTTGGACTGACACTGGTGCTAAAAATGCCAAATGGTTTAAAAACTCAACATTATCATCAGAGATGATGATCCAAAATACTACCTATACTAGTTCAGCCAGCTCTACACATTGCATAAATTCTCCATTCTGCAGAGAAGAAATTAGGAAAAGAAGGTTTCATAAGACCAGAATACGATCTCTCTCAGAAGAGAATAGTAATTTAAAATTGAAGTAATTCTTCCTTTCAGTGGTATACTGCAGTGGTGCTTTATCCATTCTTGTTACAGTTCATCCTCAAGCACGTTGGAAACTACAAAGATTATATGTACATTCTGAAAATGCCCGGCAAGCCTTTTAGCCATGGAGCTTGACTTCAAAGCTGACAACATGCAGTGGTCAAAAGCTGTGTGCTTGGCCCCACTTCTGCCTGGTGAAAATACAGACTATGTGAGTGAGGGCTTGTCATTGCACTCATAGAAATGTCGCACATTTTGATCTTCTCTCCCCTAGCCATCCATTGGGCTTCTGCCACCATAAAACAAGAGAAGGGTTTCAAGCCTGGTCCTTCGAGGGGCTTCAGAGCAGTAACATAGATAGCCCTGACCTTTCCATCCTATTAATAGCTACTACCACAGTTTTTTAGTTGAGAAATCCCTGAGTCCTTTACCTTCTGTCAGCTTGTGGTGGGTCACTGCAAGTACTCAAACCCGGAAGGAAGGGAGAAAATTAGATAAGCTACACTGGATAGAAATAGTGGGGAAGAAATACTACAGTGGGGGTTCTGCAGATGAGCAGTTCCTAGTTTTGCTATGTTTCTCCTGGTTTTGTAAATTGGGGAGAAGACATAGTTGAGCCTTTTGTTCTTTTTCTGCAAAGTGGACATTGGTAGGAGGCTTTGGTGGTGATGACCCACAGTTTTGATAGTGCTGCACACTGAGTTTGGCTTCAGGGTGACTTCCCAACAGTGTCACACAGCTGCTCTTGGCTGTCCTACCTGTCTTGTGGGGCCGTGTTTTATAGAGATTTGCCACTTTCAGTTAACTGTGCTTGGCTGAAGTGTGACTTGAACTCAAATAAATCAGAGTTTCTGTGCTTGAAATGCTGATTTCTGCCCTACGATCACAGTATTGTACAACTTCAAAGTAAAAACTCTGTTCTGTGGACTTTAGTTATTTCCTAATAGGAGAAGGGATAATGTTAGTGCAACATTTTTTTGAAGAACATGTATTCTTGCTTTAATATCACATCATTAAACAAAGGCCAAATAGTTTTCAGTGATAAATATTTCATATTTTATTCTAGATTTAAAGCAGAAGATTTAGATTCTTTTTCAGTACTCAAGGAAAATTAACTTCCTTCTCTGCATTATGCTTTTTACTGAGCACTGTGCAAACTCAGGAGACTTTGTAAATGTATGGAAAATATATCTGTACTGTAACACGTTGATTAAACTGGAAAAAATCATGTGATGGCTTCTGGAAGGTCAGACTGAAACTGAGCTTGGAGCAGAACCTACAGGATTGTATTCTAGGCCTGGGGGTTAAATCTATACAGCCCAAATGCTACAGGAATATGAATCTTTGTTCCCTCTTGGGACTCAGTATGTTAATTAGTCTGTTATGGCTTCTAATTAGCCCTACCTGCATCTCAGTTTCCAGATCTGTTCTTTTAGGGATGTGATTTTCAAACTTCACTCTCACCTTAGAAATGATTAGTTATATAAGTGTATGTGTTCTTGTTTTCCCATGGACATTATCTAGACTTGCAGATTTTTTTTAATGCAGTAAGGTATTTTAGACAGTAGTAAATCCAGGATTATGTTCATTAAATGAATTGAAATCTGCAGATTTCAAAAGATCAAATGTACTGAGCGTGACAGCATCTAATTGAAAATCATACCAGAGGAAGCTGTTGGACAGCAAAGCTTCCTTCTGCAACAGCTGAGGAGTGGTGGCTGCAGTGACTTTTCTGCTGAAGGACCACATATGTTTGCTTCTTAGCGGATTCAGACTGTCTTGTGCTGTCTGCCTGCAGAGTTACATTTCCATATCCAGCTGGAGAAGGTAAAAACTGTAGCAGGTAGGCACACAGTGACAGGTTTATACAAACGTGTGAGAGAGCAAGCAAAGAGAAATTATAGGTTAAAAAAGTAGTTGCAAACATTACAGTCAACATCATGCAGTCCTTCAGAAGATCCGGTATACAGTGAGTTCACAGTGGTCATTTTGGTTTCAGTAAATATGACCAAAAGTACAAGTCTTTTGTGTGTTTATCTTAGGAAGTTACACAAAAGTACTCCAATGCCTTGCAACTGGAACACCTTGTTTCATCCTGAGGTTTCTTGTTTTTCTCCTGAAGGGAAACGGGCATGTGTTTCACTCTGTTGGCCACCTAGCTCGATGCTGGAATCCTCACTGTGCTGTGCTGAAAGGTTTCCATGGCTTTGTCTATCAGCCTGGTGCTTTTGTTTCCTCTGAAAGTTACAATTTGTGCTTGTGAGTGAAAACATGATGTCATGGTTGTTATGGATCTGTGCTCAGCGGTAAATGAAGAGAATGATGAAGAGAGAGCCTTTCCCATTTCCTGCCAAACAAGAAAAGAGTTATGCCGGAGAGACAAATCCATGTTTGGACAGCCTGTGTCCCAAATGTCTCACTTCAACCCTTAGGCAGCTCCGGACCTCTAACTACTGTGAATTTCAATAATGGACAGATTCAATTGCAACTTCAATTCTGAGTTCAGAGAAGAAAAACTCTCTAAATTCAATGTAGTGGATCAAATCTGCAAAAGTTGCAAAGGCTGGGTAGTGGCTAACTCTTCCTCTCCCCTCTCTCCCGTGTCTCTCTATAACAGCAAAAAAAGGCCCTGGCAAGTATGGTTCTGCAGAAAAGGTCATTTAGTAGATGTGCTACTCCTTGTGAGTCGACCTGCACAGAAGGAGCTCAGCCCTTTGTCTAGACTGTCTGCATATTTCTTGATGTGAATAAGAGTTGGTCTTTATTGCTTGCTTCATCTCATCCCTATGTTATGCTTGGATAAAGCTTCATCTGTGAGATATGAAGAGACATTATGGAGATGGCTGTTTGTGCAGTGGAGCGTGTGGCTGTTCCAGCTTTCATGGTAATCTGAGGAAGTAGGTGAAATAGTAGTAGCATGAAAATGGCATGTTGTGTTAGTGGGGAAAAAAAGAGCTGCTGCTCATTGTCGCCTTCCTATGTAAGAAATTAATCCCTGTTGGTAATTTCTTGTTGCCCTTCAACCTTTTGTCACACTGCTATTAGGTCTATTATGTGAATGAAATGTGTTCTGTAAACTCAGGTCAGTTCTTAATGGGCAATAATTCAAATGAAGAGATGCATAATTGGTTATAACTTACTCTAATTGACATGCTTTTCCCAGGACAACTCCAGTGCTCAAACAGCAAGAGCATGGATGTTATTAACCAGGGCAAGTGTGAAGGACGTCCCACTTTTATATGTCCTGTTTTTTCCCCTGGATCAGATGCATGATAAGTTTCATCCAGGCAAAATATCCTTCAGGTCATGTACATATAGACAGCTTCCACCTCAAAATCAGCCAAAAATTCCTGCCTACTTCAGTTACAGTAAATTTGAATGCTGTTACAGGCACTGGCAGATAACACCAACCTATTAGGTGATGCTGCAGTGCGTGTGTCTGCTGTGTCTTTCCAGCACTGGTCACAGACTCCTTCCTTCCAAAGAGGCCAGTCTTAGGCCAGCGTTTAAAAAAGAGTGTTTCATATTCTTCAAATTACCATACATTCAAATTCCTTTTATGTGGAAGTACAGAAGACATAAAATTTCTTTCAGAATGTGCTAAGTGTAGCAATAACAGTGCATTCTTTTTTTCCCCTCCTTCTAGCCCAGGACATAAGACTGAAAAAATGTTTGAATGGAGTGCACTGGTGTTGTATCTTAATTTAATTTACTATATTAAAATTGTACTGCCTTTATTTAAATATAGAAGAACAAATATTTCTCTTTAAGTTGAGCAGACAAAAGCAGACATCTTGCAGAGTGGAAAGCTCTCATGAGCTTTAAGGTCCATTTTAAAAATAAGTGCAGCAATTGTGAAGGTTTTTATTTTTATGTAAAAACTGAAAATATTTTCTCCTACTCTATCTTAGGCTCCTTCAGAGCTGCCAAAGACTCCAGTCACCGGTCAGTTGGTGATAAAAGAAAGGCATTTTCTGAATGTAATTCAGATACTGCTTTCATATACAAGAAAAAGCATCAAAAAGCATAAAAATTTACAAATTCTTATTAAGCTGTTGAGTCAAAGTTTTGATGATTTATGTTTTTAAGCCTGTTTCTGAAAAGCATTTAGTGTCATTCTTACAGTGTAAAAAAAGTTGAATGTCATCTACTCTGTTTTTTCCTCCTGAAAGTCCCCTGCCTGCCTTAATATTTAAGATGTCTCAATTCCCATACTTTATCTAGGCATCCTATTAATTGAGAGGAGATATTTTTTAGACCTAGGACACCTTCTAGAATCATTATTTTAATCCCAAGGAGTTTTGTTCATTCAATATGGTGACAAATGCACTTCTAGACTGCATGCCAGATTTTAATCTGCTGTAATGCACTGGGTTTCAGCCATTTCCTTACTGCAGATGAATAATGAATACGCTGTGGTTTGAAAGCTAATGGTTCAAGATGAAATCAGAAGCTCACTGCAACATGGATGATATTCATTTGTCATCTCCATGGAAACATGCATGTATCAAGACACTGTAGCTAAGACTGTAACAACAAAGTAAGCAATTGTTGGAATGTAGAGCTTTTGCTGAGAAGCAGACTTAGCAGACAAATGATAGGATTACACAGGACTGTGACATTATTTTTGAAATTGGAATTTTTTCTAAGAATATATGACTCTTTTACCTTGAAGAATATGGATTTTGCTGTCCTTTGAAACATTGTTCCTCATTCTACTGATATTTTTCAAAAAGCTTTAATATCCTGGGAGATCTCTCTCATTCTCACCTGTTGTGGTCTTATGGACTTATGCAAAAGGCACAAAGGTGCAGCTCAGGGTTGAACTCACCGTTTCTCAGACAGATTATTCTTTTCTCATTTAAATAGTCACAATAATTCTGGTCCCAATCCTGAAACACTGTTTAATATTCCATGACAGGCTTGAGATTTTAGTTTTATGGATGCAAGCAGTGGACTCAATACTTTTTTTTTTTTTTTAGTACTCTTAAGACATCTTTAATTATGTGCCAAGAGTAAGATCAGAGCTTGAGAGGCAACAGAAAGAGCATAAAAGGCTTTTTTTCTAACTTTTGTACCAGCTTTTTGAAGCAGGGAAGAGCTTTCCTGAGCTGGTGCTGCTCCCCCCCAGGAATGCCACATGCCCTCACTAAGGCAGGTGATGCTGAAGGGAAACCAGCCTTTTCTTCCATTCAGAGTTTGACTGAAGTTTCCACAGTTAGATGAAGTAATTACCCCTCTTCCTGAGGAACATGGTCAGGAATAGTCTGGCCTCTGGGAGTGAGAGTAGTCCATTAGGTAGCTTTGTAATTTGATGTCCAAGTAAGGTTGGTGAGGGCAAAACTGAGAGGGATTGGTGATGGTGAGAATTGTTGCTGGTACACAACTGGTTCTGTTACTTATTTCTGTTCCACTTTTGTTTATGAAAGGACCTTACACTGATTTTGTTTCTGGTTTTGTTTTCTTTTAAAGGAGTGAGCTATTTTGAAGGATGGTGGTAGAATCCTCTGTGGGATTTGGCTTCTAAACCTGTGTAAGGTCTGCTTATCACCCTTTACAATTAGTTTTAAAAATCAGGATTTTAAGGAAAATAAATCAACTTGATTTTGCAGAATACTTACCATGTATATGGCAGGTCCACAAATGAGGCATACATTTACTTCCAGTATGTTAGCAACCCCTGTGATGTAGGGAAGCAAATAGTGCAGTTTACTGGTTACACAAAGTATATATGATAACGTGTATGCTTGAATTGATATCCTCTAGCCACAGTAATGATGTTTTCCTGTAGTGTCTCTTGTCCCGTGTTACTCTAGAGAAGGGAGATGCTTCAGAAGGACCTGAGTGTTAGCTCCAGTTGTCAAACATGTAGCCTTTTCCAGTTCCTTCACAAGGGCAGAATATTCTTCCACTGTCCAAGAGTGAAAAAACAGGAGATGAAGAGTAGGAAGAGAGACTGCAGGATGGGAGTAAGGCAATTAAGGCAGCAGATATTTATGGGAAAAAAAATAAGAGTGAGAGGGTGATGACAGGGGAAAGTGAACTGGAGGAACAAAAAAACCACATAATCACAGAATTGTTGAGGCTGGAAGAGACCTCTGGAGGCCATCTGGTCCAACCTCCCTGCTCAGGAAGGGTCACTTACAACAGGCTGCCTCGGACTGTGTCCAGATGACTTTTTAGTGCCTCTGAGGCTGGAGACTCCATCATCTCCCTGGGTAAACTGTGCCAGTGCTCAGTCACCCTCGCATTAAAATCTGTTTCCTCATGTTCAGAAAAAATGGGAGAAAGTGTGAAAAAAGAATTTCACGCTATGAGCACTGACTTGGGTGATTGCCCACAGGGAAATGTAGCTTTAAGAAAAGCTAAGTTCATGCACCTGAAGTGCCAGAAAGGGAGAAGGGCTTTCTCCTGTATTTCTCACCTTTACAAAACTACAGGTCATTAATTTTCAAGTTCTGCAATGCAAGCTTCCTTGAGGATGTAGAAGAGTTCATTTATGATCCTTATTTCCCCTTTATTTCTCCATTAATTCGCTGTTTCCCCCCGTAAGCCTGCCTGGCTATAAAGATGCCGAGTGTGAAACCGTAAGTCCCTTTGCTAGGGCGTCTGAAAGACTCGAATAAAACCATTGGGGCAGATGCTGTGCTCTCCCGGCCGAGGGCGAGGAGGGGATCGGAGCGGGGCCGCAGCTCCCCCGTGTGTGCAAACGGGGGGCGGCAGCTCCGCTCCAGCCTGTCTTGCTTGCACGGTGCCTCCGTGCGCCTGCCCGTGTTTCCTAAGCACGCTATCGCCGGGCATCTCTGCTTTCAAATACATATTCGAGTGTCATAACGCGAGCTGCTAACGCTAACAAACTTATGCAAAGACATGATAATCCAGGCAAGTTCAGCGTAGGTTTCTGAGCGTTTGAAATCTGCTCTGGGTAGTTAAAATTGAATGAAGACCTCTGGAGCCACTGCAGATGGACGAGGAACTGTTTAGCCTCATTTGGAAGCAGTATTCATGTCTCTGAATATTCACGGCTTGCTATGAGGGAAGGCAAGGCTGCTGCATGCCATTAGTGTGACAGTCGGTTCTTTTTCAATGGTGAATTCATTCTGAAGTGGCCACGAATGAATTCAGTGAGGTAGACAGTAATCTTTGCACAGGAAATACTTTAGAAGATGCCCCAGATTGTAATTTAGGTCTTTATGTTCTCCCGAGCCTTCAGATTGGTTGAGTCATTGTGCCATTCACGTGTGGGTGGCTTCTCCCCTCTCAAATATTTTTCCAGTAACTTCTGGGTGACTTTAAATAAATTAATACATTACTTGCATGATCAAGTTTCTGTTTGCAGAAACAAGATCTGGGGTATCTTTAGATATGTCTTATGAATCTGTATTAGTGCTCTTTTCCAGTGCTGTGTCTCTGTTTTGTCCCTCTTCTGCACTAATTCACAGGTTTAGGAGGTCTTGAGACAATTAGGGATTCTGAGTAAAGGTATTTACAAAGGCTAACTAGAGGTTTTTACTGAGGCTGTAAGCCACTGTGCCTGTCAGCAGTGAGATACCTCTGGAAGGTAATTCAAAACACCTAAAGCTTTGCTCCTTTTCTGAACCACCTTTTCTAAAATCTGTCCCTTTCCATCCAAGAGCTTTCTGTTCATGAACTTAACTGCTGTGAATACATTCCCTCTGTGTATAATAGCAGGTAAAAAGAAATACAATTGATATATTTTTCTTTGGAAGGACTGTTACGACCTACACTATGCCCAAGTCATATACTGCCAAGTAAAAAACACCTGTAAAACAACTGTCTGCATCCTAACACTGGCCTTCTACTGATCCATCACTGGTGGTACTAAACTCTCTGGCTCCTACTGAGAGCTTATTCTGGGTCCTTGTAGGTTTTTTCTATACCAGGTTACTGCTCTGAAGTAGACTAAAGGCATTTTGTATACTTTCAGGTTCATTTTTCTTATAAAAAGGTAAAACACGACCACAGCCTCTTCTGTGCAAAGAAGGGTTACACTAAAGGCTGATCATCTTGAACAAAAGGCAAAATAACTACCTGTAGAAAAATGCAAAGGGGTGGAAAGAAGTATCTTTGTGGATTGTAGAATTAACTTTGTTTTAAATGATGGGGAAAACTCACGTAAAAGTGTGTGTTTGAGATATTTTTGGCTAAGTGAACCTGTTGCCTGTTATAAATTTGATAGAAAATTGTAATTATGTAGTTTATATAAAACAAATGCTTCTCATATACATTGTTTCATAACTTATATTGAGAAGAGTAGCTATTCAGAGCCCTTGAAGAATTATGCCCAAGGCAGCGCTCTGGAAGCATGGCTGTGAAAATAATTTTTCTGTATTTATATTTCCCCCTTTTCAGATTTTCCTTTAGGGTACAAAAAGACTTAAAATTTGGAATCCAATATCAAGTTATTACTGCAGTATCTTTTAAGAAAGAAAAGGCTCACTTTTTTCTTTTTTCTTTTTTTTTTTTTTTTTTTGAAGCACTACCTGCACTTGCTGAAAATAATTAACAACACTTCCAAACTAATGAAGCCAGTTGGAGTAATTGGAGTCTTGCCACTAATATGAGAATGCTTATCCCTGTCACTGCCTAATGTTTGTGACTATCATTCAAGGGCGCCTTGAATAGTCCCAAAACTAAGAATGGCTCATAATTACTTCCATCCCCATCAAAAGTGTGTTACCATCTGTGGACTGTGTGTTCAGTTCCTTTTTTCTGCTTTTGCCTGACTTGGTAATTTTTTTCTTTTTAATTTTTTTTAATGCTGCACAAATGACCCAGCTTTGACAATTAGCATATTCACTGCTCCATCTTTGCTCTCAGGTGGTTAAGATACTTACCTTTTTCTCTGCTTTGCTTCTGAGCTGGCAACCTAGTTCTTTCAGTTTGTCAGTTAACAAAAAAGTCCAACCCAAACCACCAACAGCAAAATCATCTGCAAGCACAGGAAAGAGATTCAGGCCATGACATGTCACAGACATATGGAAACTTAGAAGAGATAACCTGTTCAGACAGACCACCATATTTTTTTTTCCCCTGTAGACCAGACATTTTCTGGTTCATTATGGCAGTTACAAATTCATCCTGGGATCTTTAGGTCTGTTGACATTGATATACATGGGATGTGTAGAGACATGTATGTGGCTAGAACTCTGATTCCTGAGTTGTTCTGGATGCAAACAGTAAAGCTCGGTGCAGTGCAGAGATTGACTGACTCCTGGGGCTCTGGCCCTCCCTTTGTGCTGCAGAAAAGCAGTGAGTGAAAAGGAAATTCAGAAAGACAGCAAGGTGTTATCACAGGAGGAACTGCTTTTTGTGCAAATTCCCCTTCCCAACGTGGTGCTGTTTTCTGTTATTGTGTCTTTTTCTCAGACTTATCTGTGCCTAGCAAATGCACTGAAATTCTCCTATATTTTGTAGCCTGACTTTTTTCATGTTTCTTTGTCACATCATTCCCTACAAGATGTGGGATCTCAGAAGTAAAGTATTTGTAGCTGAAGACTTGAGTTCGTAATAGGCTGTAGAATCAGAACATAGGGGATACAAGTCAAAAGATTATGAAGTTTTGTGTAAGGAACAGCCTAAGAGCCAAATAGTTTGCTGGACTTCTGGGCCTCCAGTTCAATAAGTTATTTGGGGGTTCAGTGCCTGAGCACAGACTGTTTCATCTTTTATTTTCTTTTCTTTTTTTTTTTTTTTTTTCATTTGGGTTTTTAGTCACTTCTTCTTCAAATGTGTGTTAAATAGTGTAATATTTCTGAATGTTTCTGGTAAATATTTTTGGTATGACTATTGCATGTGAGAGATGCTGCATTGCCAGCAGAGATGTGCATCTGCATCAGGTCATCAGTTTGATATATCTTGTTATGTCAAAAATAATCAAAACATAAATTCCTTTGGTACTTATTACGTCTCCATATGTTTCTTCTAAGCTATGCTATGGCTTAAAATAAGTCAACCTAAAGGTTGAGGATGAACTTCCCAGAAATCAAGCATGAATGCAATGCTTTTGGCTTGTACAATCTATAAATACGCAGCAGTCAGGAGAGTGATGAATGTGGAAGGGTTATATGGCAGCTAAAAATTTTCCTTTACATTTCCTTAGGCAACAAGTATATTTTAATGATGTTGGTACCAGTCTATTCTGAAAATTTTAATCGTAAAACTAACACCTCTGGATATCAATTATTAATAAAAGCACCTCCTTTCACAGTTTATATTTTAAATATTAATTTTTTTTCTAGCAAAATAGAAGAGATTTTGAAGGAGTTATTTTCTACAACACTTAAACTGACAGCATCTTTTTGTGTAGCTACCTCTTAGCAGGTTTCTTTTTAATTCTCAAATCTTTGAGTAGTCAGTTAGGACTCTGTATCATTGCTTTTAAAATCCTTTTTCCAACTGTTAGTCTGATGTTTTTGCCTTCTTTCTTTGATATCAGCTCTAATTCTGATGGTTCACATCATATTCATGGATTTATAAACTCTGCTTATATTTTGCTTGCTAGATTTAGTATTGTCCCAGGACTTGCTGTGCTTGAAGACTGAAAAGCAACAGGCTGTGTTCCAGTAAGAAACACACACATGAGAAAGCAATCTCCATGTTCAGCATGCTTCAGAAATCCTAACACTTGAAACCAGCCTGCCTGTGATGTGGAGGCAGTGTTCTGACTAAAGTGTCTCTTCACACAGCTGGACTTAAAATTCCAGATTCTTGTGTTTATTGCTTTGTGTGCTTTTTTGTCATCCTTAAGCTGACCATGAGTTCTTCCATGTTGGAAATTTTTGTGTTAGATTATCTTTCTGCACATTTCCTACCTTTGCTGCTCTGTCCTAAGATGCCAAAGCCCAGAAGAGAATAGCAGTTGCAAGCATCACTCCACCAGAGTCCAGATCGTACATGTAGACCATGTTTACATTGCTTAGTAGTTTTCTGAAGGATACAGACTTTGTTAATGGAAATACCTTGAATATGGAATAGTTACTAGCAAGACAAATTCCCTGATTAATTTCCCAAGAAATGCTCTTGAGGAAATAAAGAATTTGAACAGTGGCTTTGCTAGATAGATGTTTATATATTAATATTAATATTTATTTAACATGCTCTCTATCCATCTTGTTAACATCTGTTGTAATAATGGAAACTATTGTCAAATAGTTTCAAGAGTGATGGTGATGAGATAGTGCGCATCTGAATATCTGTTTGGATTGGATTTTAGATTTATTGTCCATATTCTGTACTTAGAAGAAAGGGAGTCTCTCAATTTTCACTTTTGTTGACCATGAAGAGCTTTAATAGTTGAATCATTTGATCTGGTTATTGAAAGGATTGCTATTATTGTTCAGCCCAACCGACCCTCTGGAATCTGAGAAAGGTGTTTAGCCATTTGAGGTTTTGCATTTTGTATTATTTTATTGCCCTTATCGTTACATGAAATGCTACATTATCAGCATACTTGTGTTGTTTTTGTGCTGGTTCCAGCTGCAGTGTGCAATGACTTGTTGAAACCTTGACATCTGTTTTCCCTTTTCCTCCCTTTTTTTTTAGAAGTCAACCATGTCGCTCTTTTTCAGTGTTGTATGCTGAGCCCTAACTTAGCATGTGTACCTAGCCAAAAGCCGTCACACATCTCAGTTACGTTCCAGACAGTATGTGATGGAGTGCTGTCCCACATGCATATTATTAATGATTATGCCTGAAAGAAATGGAATTTATGGCATTATCACCAGAGTCCACCATTAGTCAGTAAACTAACACGAGAACATTGTGTCATGAATGTTAAGGTGATGCCTGCATTGTAGAATGGGGATTTTGGAATTAAAATTCTTTCAAAGAAGGGAAAGTAAGTCTCCCATCTCTAAATGTATTTGGGTAGCTATAGGTTTTTGCACAGTCCGTCTGCTACTTGAATTGCTGGTTGAAATCTGGTTCTGCTGCAGGTACAAGGTGTGATAGGTACGGATATTAACTCTTACAAATCATGTTTCGACCTGCTTCTGCAGTGCACGCTCTCTTTCTCACAAGAGCAGGAAAGGCAGAAATATTTCCACATTTGACAAAACTATACTGTGAGGCAGGTTGCTCTGTAGCAAAAGACAAAAGGAAATCCTTGTTTCTAGGGGTCTTTGAAGAAACTGCCTCCTGGAATCCCACCAGGGAGGACCTGATGGCACAATGGTCTCTAAATGGGATGCTTTTGTAATGGTGTGTAGACTATAACTTTGACCTTTTCAAATATCAGTCAGTGATGTATATAATATAATTTCTGTTATAGAGAGATTGCAGTATCTAAAGTAAAATTACAAATTTCCATCTGGATTCGGATCCAAACAATTTTATTTAGGCCAATTCCCTGTGTTTCCTGCAGTCTCCAAGGGAAGGTTGTGTGATCTCCCCGTGTTTCAAAAAATGATTGCAGCTTGCTCCCACAATTCCCAGCTGGGAAGGGAGAGAGCAGCACCTAGCCAGCCAGGCAGAGAAGGACTCAGCTTATAAACTCCTGCCGAGCAGAACTTTGCAAAAATAAGCAGACCTCTAGAAAAACACATGGACCAAGTGGACCAAGATAAAAAAATAATCACATGCTTCTGTTCTAACAGTTAGTTCAAGGATTCATACTTGCCTTATAGCATGAGTTTGATAGATCTCTTAATTGAACCTGGAAATAACAATATTTCACATTTTCAGGTAAAATGGCGAGAGTGCCTTTTGTTGAAAAATTGTATTGATTTCAGGGAGAAATTGCAATCAGAAAGCCTTACTGCTGTGCAGGTATTTGAAAAAAGAATCAGATTTTGAGAAACATTGATTATGTGTCCCTTATTTTTGACATTTATGAATGAAATGCAAGTTTGCAAGACTAGCAGGGAAATAGCAGACCCCCTAATTGCCATTTCACCTAGTGGGCCATTATAATGCATTTGCTGAACACAGGGAGCATGACTGAGTACAATGTTTCATTTCATCTAGCACCAGAAGCTTACCCTGAGAAATATTTTTATCTGTACTTTAAAAAGACATTTCCTTCTTTTCTCCAAACCTGTAATTATAATTTCCAGGAATTGGCACCTGACTGCATTTTTCTTTTGAATGAATTAATTTCACCTAGCTGGTCTCTGCCTCCTCATTTGTGTGCTCTAAGCAACTAGAAGGATCATCAGCTGAAATTTGTCACAAAATGTGAACAATGAAAATTCATAATTGCTTGTTCTTGCTTATTTTAGAAACTTGAGACATAGACACAAGTCCAGTACCCTGCTGTTGGCTGCAAACAGAACAAAGCTGTAGATTTTAATTTTTTAATATCTCTCGGGTGGTATTCTAAAAAGTAATATCCCAACTGAGGAAAAAAAATACTATTTTTCACTTGTAACATGACTGATGATAGAAGAACCACTCAGGTTTTCTGCTATGTGGTCTTCAAATCATGAGTTTTTATTTCATAAGAGATTTTGCCATACAAAGGCCTCCTTCAGCCAATGAGCTTCCAAGTGTCACTGATCGTTGAAGGATACACTGACAAGTGCTTAAGATAGTTTGAGAGACTACTTGAAACCAGCAACTTTTGTTCAAGTCCAGTTGCAGGAGTACAGTTATTTGAATGACAAATAAGTAAAAGTAAAGACCCTCTTGACACAGATGATATTAGCCATACTAGTGTATAAGTGGATGAACAAGCTTCCTTGGGATTCCTTGCTCCTTACCTCATAGACAATATATTCTGTGCTTAGTTTCTCTATTTCTGAGTGTTTAACAGTAGGATTCCATCATAATAATGAAATAAACACTCAGAGGGGCATGGCACTGTGTTTATCTTTTTCAGCAAAAACCAGACTGTAGAGCTGCATAAATTGTTTGTCTTGCACATACACATTCTAAATTTCAGTCTCTGGAACTATTTTAGTACCTCTGACAAGGCTTTATTCAACCACCTGAATTCAAAGACATTTTATTTTGCTTAGTGATCAGAAATTAAAGTAATATTAATTTCCTAGTTTTCAGGCTTATAAAAGTACAATATTTGCAAACAGTTGCCACCTCTTTGGACATAAATACAGGGGGCTGCTGGAGTCCGCACTTTGTGTGTCTGACCACTAAATGGTAGTGTTGTATTGCAGCTGGTAAAGGAAAATACTTGAATACGGCAGAGTTAAAAATTAATCCAGATGTAGTTGAACTCTGCCATCAGTCTTAAAAGTTTTTCCATTGGCCCATTAATTACATCTTCTGGTGTTAAATCAGCCATTCTGTCAATGTTTGATTGTTCTGAAAAGACATCCTCTGTTTAACACTAATTTATTTTAAATGTATGAGGAGGTTTTTTTTCTCTCTGTCCCTGTATAAGCTTTGTTTCAGTGTTTGAATTGTCCATCACAGACATACTGAAGTGTTGTGCAATTGCTGTGGAATTTTATGGTGACTAATAGCATTCAGTTTCCTTCAGTGCAAAAGAAGACTGTAGTTGGTGTGGTCAAGTGATTAATTGTTTAGCAGAAATGTTTAACTGGTATATGTGTTTGACTTTTACGAGCAAGATCATCTGGGGCTGCAAAGTAATTTCTCTTTTTATTGTGCTGTAGGAGTATTCATTGGATAGCTGACAGGGAAAAAGAATGCTTGGGGATGCATTTGTGACAGATGGACATCTCACTTCTTACTACAGCTGGACTTCTGAATGTGAAACTTCACTTTCCTGTTTCTTTGCCAAAAACATAGTTTAGGAATTGCCGCAGTCCTTGAAATGTTCATGAGTATTACTTCCTCCTTAATTGCTTCTATAGTCTATCCAGTACTTCAGTTGTATTTTTTAAACTAATAATAAAAATATAAAATATTAAAAGAATATTATTAATACTTATACAATTATTTTGGAGATAACACATGTGGTGTTTGTTTTCCCCACATGTAGGAGTAGTTCTGACTCGTGTTGCAATGAAGATACCCAGCCAACTGCTGCTCCCTGTAGGTGTTACAGAGCAGAGCTGCTGGGGGAAGAGAACATCCCTCTCCTGTCTCAGTACAAATAAACGAGGCAATAGTAGAGCCTGATCCCACTTTCTGTGTCACCCGAGGTCAGTCAGTAGAAGACACAGAACTACTTTTGTCTTGCTTTATGTTCTAGCAGAAGTTGTCTTGGGCAAGATATATTGTAGTATGTGATGCAGAAAGCCGAGTTTAGAAGGGGGTACTGAAGTGAGAGGTCAACAGTCATGTTTTAATCTAGAGGTGGCTGCGAGAACAGCAGTCAGCACTGGAGACTTTCATATGGAACAGGCGCAGAGGGAAGTAAAATTTCAGTACACTGTGGGATTTGTAGAGTGGAGTGAGGGAACAGAAGCAATGAGCTAGTTAGAAAACTGGGGGCAGCAGGTTTGTATTTGATGCATGAGACTCAAAAGTAGATGAAAGGAGGCTCGGTGACGCAGTCCTTACCTTTTTCTTCTTTCCCTTATGAACATTAGTTATTTAGTTCCACATTAGCTAGTCAGAGCAGTTGTGAGTTGGTGCCGTTGTCACAGTAAGGTAACATTCAAGGAGGGATCTGCTGCTTTTGAGTATGAAAATTCCTATGGTTTTTTGGGTGTTGATAAGAGTCACATTCCCATGGCTCTTTATCCTGTCTGCTATGAAGCTGGTTTTAATAGGAGTTTGAAATGGCCATGTTAGTGCTTCCTGTAGAGAAACCTTTCATAAATCTGAGTGTTATTGCTTCTCAGTACTGCAATCACACATAAGCCATTGAGGTGTCTGTTGGGAAATATCCCCTGCTCTCCTCAAATTCTGTAAAAAAGAAGTTTGTTTACTAAATTAGTTCTAATCCAACAAAGAAATTGTGCAGGCTTCACCTAATGTTTTGTGCCAAAGTAGAGTAGTTTCAGTGCATTAGAACTGAAAAGTTTCCACTCTTTGTCTGATCTTTAAAGGATAAAACTGAAAGCCTTTAATAAGATGTTTTCACAAATTGAACACATTTCTGAAGAGGTATATGTAGGCACATTTGCAAAATCTGGGATCTTAAGCTGATTTTCTTTTTCTCAGTTGCACCATCGCTTAGTGCAACACAGAGAAACAAAACACAGGATGTTTAGATTAGCATATAAAGCATATGTGGAAAGTTTTTCTTGTCCTTATGAAGAAATTTTACTGACCAAGATAGAAACTGAGGAAAATAGATGCTTCATTCCTACTGGGGTTTTTTTTGCCAAGTCTTAGCTGGATAAAGATCATACAGACTGAGCTGTGCATATCACAGAATAAATGTTAATGAATGCACATGTACTAGTAAACTGATACTACATCTTCAGCAATTCAAAAAGTAGAGAGACCTCTGTATTGGTGGCAGAGGGAACAAAATGAAGAGCGGTCAGTCCTGAGCCAGCACTGACCAACAGGCAGCTGAGGGGAAAAGGTGCATGGAGTGGGTGAAGCATGACTCCCCAAGGCACAAGGATGGTTTTCATCAAGACTGGGTTTTCATCAGCTCCTGTGAGACAGCAGGAGAGCAAACTATTTCTGATGATTTTGAGTATGAAAAACTCATATGTTTTTAACTATGACGGTGTCTTGTGTTCATCTGATTTGGGTGACACATATACTGTGTCAGAGGCACTAATCTGCAATGTGGTCACACGAGCCAACTGGTAAAGACTAGCTTCAGCCAACTTGAACCCCTATGGTAACATCTCTTCATTTACAGAAACCCCCATGGTAACATCTTCTCTTCATTTACAGAGGGCACTCTTGTAATGAGAATCTCATGATAAAACACTCTTCCTCACTGTAAAGCTCTCACAGCTTGATGATGCAGTTGTCACCATGGAGATTTCACTCCAACAGAAAAGAATGAATTTGGTGCTGTTTAACTTCAGAAATGTGTAGCAGATACTTCCCAATGCCTTCAGCTAAGCCACCACCTGAGGAGAGAACTTGGATCAGAAGCTGAGAGAGGAAGTACATATACACTGATGATAAATTATATTTTTTTGTAGATGACTGGATCTCAAGAAGTGGCATGTGTGTAGCAACAGATAAATGTGAAAGGGCATGAATAAAAGCCTCAGAGCCTGAGCCAACAGGAAGGGAAATAGACTTGCCTTAAACCTGAAGGAAATATTCAAATGTGATGGTCTGTGATTCTAGGTGGGGTCTACTTCCTTTCCTTCAGAAAGGATTTTTCCACACAGAATGGAGTGGCTGAAGTTCTTTAAGGAAAAGGGGAAAAAAACAAACAAAAAAAGCTTGCTATCAAATGTATTTAGAAACAACAAGTATTTTTCTTTCCCCTTCCCAAAATTATTAATCTGTTTGGATTTTTTGTTTCACAGGAACGACATAAAAAGCAATTACGCCAGTATGGAATGATTAATTTCTGAATTTTCTGAAGCTATGAAATCCTTCTGTATCAGTAACAGTTTATTGTTTTACTGGTCTGACTTCTAAGGGAAGCTCTACACAGTAAGCAGTGTGTTAGAAAACTGAACAAAGCATTGGGAAAGCTGGTATAGGAAGCAGCCCTATGCTACCCAGGAGATAAATGTAGTAATGTAGAAGGTCTCTTCTGTTACTGTATGTCTGCTAGGTTTAGGAAGTGATTCTCGCCCTCTACTCTGCTCTCATGAGACCTCCAGAGGAATGCCACAGAAATGATCTGAGTGCTGGGGCACTTACCATATGAAGAAAGACCAGGAGAGTTGGGATTGTTTGCCCTGGGAAGACCTTATTGCAGCCTTTCAGAACCTAAACAGCCTGCAAGAAAGCTGGGGACAAACATTTTTAGCAGAGTCTCTTACAACAGGGGTTTTGAACTAAAAATGGATAGGTTTTGATTAAATATTAGGAATAAATTCTTTACTGTGATGGTGGTGAGGCACTGGAACTGGTTCTGATAGAAGCTGTGCATGCCCCATCCCTGGAAGTGTTCAACGCCAGTGACTGGATTCTGAGAAATGTGATCTAATTGAAGATGTCTGTGCTCATTACAGGGGGTAGGACTAGAGGATCTTTAAGGTCCTTTCCAACCCAAAGTTTTTTATTGATTCTATGATTTATAAGATCTCAGGAATATCCCTAGCTGTCCAGAGAGTTGTTACTGACTGCCAGGGTAGGTGACAGTGAAGTCAGATCAGTACCTAATCTGAGATGTTCCTCCATGAAGAAATAGATAAAGAGTGAGGAAATGGATAAAAATAAGTACTGCAAAGATGGTGGTTAGTGGAAAATATAGTTTGGTTAAGGAGACAAATGAAGGGAAAACATCAATAAAGATCAATTTGAATCTTAAAACAAGAAGATGGGTGTTTGTTTTTGTTGTTGGTGGTTTTGTTTTGTTCTGGTTTTTTTTTAATTTATTTGAAAAATCAGCCAGAGACAAAATAAAAGGAGAAAAATAGTGAGCTGCTTTGACTTGAAGAGCTAAAGAGACCTGCCTAGGAATTAAACAGTGAGGCAGAGTGAACCAGAAGTAGCAGGAAAATGAAAACAGGCTCCATAATAAAACTCATAAAACTTGATGCAAAATTAATGAGTCAGAGCCCTAAAATCATGAGTCATTTAAACACTAAGGTTTTTCCAAGGATAAAACATCATCTTAGTGTCTTTTTCACTATCAGGGAAATTTAATCAAACTCAACATGAGGTTGTTTAAGGTTCAAGAAGGCTCGTTTAAAATATTTTAAAAACTTTTCAGCTGGCTGACCATGGGGTGAAGTCTGGAAGGCACTTGCCACTGACTCTCTACCTGCCCTCTCCTTTGAGCTATTCCTTCCCCACCAGCCTCAATTACCCCTCTGTCACCCTTGGTGTGTGCTCCTGGCTGGTAGTCCATGTCTCCTCCTTCCGTAGTACCTCATATTTTCCTTTTGCCATGCTTCGTTTCGCCTTTACTTTTCATAAACCCCCTACACCCTCTATCATTTGAGTTCTCCTTACAGCCTTCTGCGTCTTTTTTCTTTTAACTACCTTATTTCTTTGTCTTCACTTTTCTTTCCAGCTCCAAAAGCTGTGGTGCCTGAGGACATGCCAGCTTGAGGTTTTCTCATTGCTCATCTAAAATAGCTTTCAGCTTTGAGTCTAATTAAGTTGTTGTTATTAAAAGAAGACAAGCACACAGAACACCCCCTCCTTCTTTTCTGTCCAAAACCCCATCATTATCAAAATTGTAACAAAAATGTAAGTTAGTAGTCGAAGTGGTGGTGGTGGTGGTGGAGGAATGTGCTGGTGCTATGAAATCTTCCTGAAAACAGCAGAAAATTTTATTTGCTGAATATTTTTATTTAAAAAAATTAAATCTGTGTTTTCAGTTTAAATTTGATCTGTGGTCAACTTTAAAAGACTAGGAAAGTATCTGATTTGCTGATACGTACAAAGAATTTTATTCTGGTATTTTTGTGTGTGTGTTTTAAAATGTGAATTTAAAAGGTCCCTGATCTCACTGTAGCTGGAGAATACAGCACTTATAAAAGGGGGTTGCATCTATGACTTTCATTTCATGCTTTTACAGGATCTCAGTCCCTCCCTCTCTCCGTGTTTCCCTCCCTCTTCTCTTTTTCCCCTCTCTTCCTCTTGCCTTTCCCTCTCTTTCCCCTCTGTTACCCTTTTCCTCTCTCCCTCATTCTGCACCTCCTCCATACGACTACTGATTGCTCTTTCTTACTTGTGGTGAGATAATATAACCAGTTATTGGCTCTACACACTGCTATTCGTGGGTCATCTGAGCTTCAAACTACGAAGCACAATTTCTCACATATTTTGTAGATAAAAGAAGGAGGGTCTTCCTAACAACGAGACCAGCTTCAAAGAGTTGGACTTAAATATTTCAGGCCAATCAAAGGAAAAAAAAAAGGTTCCAAAATAATTTGGAGATTTCTCAATGGTTCCAGGTACTCAACTGTTTAAAGAAAGAAGGAAAGAAAAGTGAAAGTTCCTTTTAAAGTACCACTAGTGAATAGCGTATATGGTGCAAAGCCAGTCCTGAGGTTGGGCTGGGAGCTAAGTTTGCTGCTCTGCTCTTTGTTCTCCTCCTGGGACAGCTCTGCTGATCTGCTTTGTGCTCCCCTGGCGGCTGTAGGTGCCTGACCCATCCAGGTTACCCCTGGGTCCCTTCTGGGTCAAAGCACCATAGCAACTGCTGAGATAAAAAATAATTTGGGGTTCTTCCTTGGCAGAACCTGTGTTTCCTACTGGAAGGGCATGTGGGTGTCTTAGTTGGGCACTAGGGCAATGATTTGTGAGGGATCCAGTTTTCAGCATGTACAACTCACTCGAGAATTTAGGCATGACAAATTCTTCTGCCTCCTGTATTTAGCATCGAGCATGGCCAGGTCAGCTAGTCTTATTTTTATGACTTGCATGTAGCCAGAGCCTGTACTAGTGGTCCATTTTCTTTGGTGCTGCTTGTTGTTTTGCTTACCACTGATGGCAGACTGCCTGGCCTCTACTAAGGTTACTGTATTTATTCATTCCCTTAGAAAGTATAAGAGAGACACTATTAGTGTTAAATAACACCTCTTTGACAGAAAGGTTTTAGTTTAAAAGTGCCATAGTGTATTTAGTACCATGTGTGTGGTAGAAAACATTTTTTCAGTTTCTTTTTACTTAAGATTTATGTTTGACTGTTCCTGCATTGGCTTTGTTTTCCCCACTGTGAGAAACGTCCTGGTGGAATATAAAAGACAAAAAATTATTTGTGAAAAAGAAGATGGATTCAGTGACCTTAAAACAACAAATTCACTATTTCTAAATCACTGTTTTAAAAACTGATTAATTTTGAAGCTAATCACATGCAACAGAGCACACTGACCTCTTAGGCACTTGCACAGTCCAGCTTAGGTGATACAAATTCTTGATCTTCTGAACTATAACTTTTGAGGAACTGTGCTCTCCAGAAGTGAAAATGGGTAATAAAAACCAGGTCCTGTTGCTTTGCTGATGACTGACTGTGAAGAGGAAGTGCTTGCTGATTTCTCTCCAAAAAAACTTGGAAGGGGTTGCTGTGTATTTGTTAGATAGATGCCTTCTGTAAGGGCTTTTCAGTGTAACCTCTGAGAAGTGTGAACCTGGGAGCAGAGAGAGCCAAGGATGCTGAGACAGAAAGGATGAAAAATGCAGAGAGGAAAGGACATCGTAGGGCTTCCAATAATAATATAAAAAGATACTGGAAACCTTAATAGAAGTCATTCCAGAGGAAAACGAATTTGGAGGGAAATTATGATCTTATTATGAGCTTTCTAAGAGCTAGAATTATAATTCCCAAATTAAAATCTCAGGAGGCAAGAAAAACTATAATTTTATGTATTGAGTATGAAACTGAGGGCGAGGAGGAAAGAGGCAAGCATAAGAACACTTAAAATTTAAAGTGTAAAGTTTAATGAAACCCTAAGTTATCTCAGTACAAATTATTTGTCATGTGTTAATCCTATTTCCTTTATTTGCATATAGATTGCATTGATTGAACCTGAGATGCTTTAAATATTGGCGTAGTTGAGCTACCTGCATTTTAATGTCTTTTTTTATACTTGAAAGAAACCTGCTTAACTGGGCAGAGCCAAGGATTTTTGAGTTTTATTAAATCCATAAGTTTTTTTGAATCAGATATGAATTTAATTTTTATTTGTGGTTGGTGTCAGAATAGCTCAACTTTGTGCCTAGAGTCACTTACTACTGGTTTGGTTCTAATACTCTACTTAGTATAAACACAAATGTAAAGGTGATAACTCCCCAGAAGTGTGTCAAACTTGGGAGGCAAACAGGAAATCACAGTATTTTTAATGTTACTCTGCAAATTAGTAGTTTTGTAAATGCTGTGGGAGAGGTGGCAATTTCAGAGGAACTTGACTGAAAAGATGTTTGAAGCTTGGTGGGAGTATGGGGTGGGAAGACAAGCAGGATATGTCTTGTGGACAAAAAAGAGATGGGAAGTAAATGAGTTTATTTAAAGGTTTCTGAGGCTGATACACTAACAGAACATAAATTGAGTAGGATCATGGCATAAAGCTCTATCAAATATTTACATTTTTGATGTTGGTGTTCAGGTAGTCTGTAGTGGTAAGATGATAATGGTCACAGGAATAGAGTTGTGATGGACCTGAATTTAAAACTATATGTGCTGCTTAAAGAAAGGATACATTAAGAAGTACCTTTGTCTTTTTGGGGTATTTATTTTATCTAGATGTTGTTCTCTCAATTTCCTATTTTTCATTTGCTAGTGTTCTGCCTTTAAAATTCTTTTAATTATAAATCTTGCTCTACATGCAATTCATGACATGTACCACTATTTTTCTTCCTTAAGATATTTCTACCACAGAGGTCATAACTGTTGTAGATGCCTTCAGGCGTGTTTCTGGGAAGCATGATATTAATTTTATAATGCCTAGACACCAGTTACTTCAGGTTGAGGAGGGTGCTTTTTTTTTTGTGCCCAAATCTGGCCAAATCTCATTAGCTAATTCTTTCACTTCTGTTTTTGTGGTCTTTAAATGCAGACTTGCCCTCCTTTGTTTTGTTTTTTTTTTTTTGAGGAGGCTTGTCTGGGTCAGGTGGACTGTTCTCAACTGTTTTGTCAATTTTTAGAAATTCTTTGTGTGTTGCTTTCCTGTCTGTAGACTTGTAACACACCCAAAATGTTTCTGTACCAATGCACACAGCATGAAGAACAAACAAGAGAAGCTCTAAGCTTTGGCCCAGTAACAGAGATCTGACATCACTCACCTCAATGAAACCTGGTGGGATGAGATCTGTGACTAGACTGCCCTGTTGGATGATTACAGGCTCTTCAGGAGAGACAGGCAGAGTAGAAGAGGTAGAGAAGTGGCACTGCATGTAATAGAAGGGTTAGAATGTGGGGAACTCACAGTTGGCAATGGCACAGTTGAGAGCCTTTGGATAAGAATCAAGGGGCAAAGAAATAGTGTGGATGTCATCATGGGAGTTTCCTGTAGACCTCCTGGCCAGGACAATGATGCTGATGAATTATGCTTTGAGGAACTAAGGGACATTTCCAAGTCAACTATCCTTGTCCGTATGGGGACTTCAACTTGCCAGAAACTAACTGGGAGCATCACAAAGCTGGTTCAACCCAGGTCAGAAAATTCCTAAAAAACCTGGATGACAACTTTATGGAACAGCTCCTTAGAAAGATGCCTCTCCTTGATCTGCTTATTGTCAAAAAAGTGGATCTTGTGAGTGAAGTGCAGATTGGTGACCATCTTGGCCACAGCAACCACAAAGCTCTGTTGGCAGGAGGAAAAGTGCCAGCAAAACCTTAACTCTGGAAATGAGGAGAGCAGAATTCAGGCTCTTCAGGGAATTAGAAAGTAAGATCCCCTGGGAAAATGTTTTTGCAGGTGCTGGGGTCCATCAGTGCTGGACACTTTTTAAACATCCCCTCCTAAGGGCACAGGAGCAGGAAATTTTCAAATGTCAGAAGTGAAGAAGAAGAGACAGAAGGCTGGCTTGCTGAACAGGAATCTTCAGTTGGCAATAAGACAAAAAAGGAAGGTGTATGCCCAGTGGAAGCAAGGTCAAGTGACATGGGAAGAATTCAGAGATGCTTCTTGCCACTGTAGGGAGAAAATTCATGCGGCCAAAGCTCAACTGTAGTTGATGCTGGCCATAAGTGTGGGGCACAATAAAAGGATTTTTTTCAAATATATTAATGGCAATAGGAAGTATAGAAATACCCTCAGTCCATGATACATGAGGATGGTCACCTCACAAACAGGAACTAGGCAGAGATGTTTAACACTTTCTTTACCTCTGTCTTCAAGATGGATGATGGACCAAGGGGGTCTCAGTGCCCTGATCTGGAGGACCATGACTGTGACAATGATCAGCTCCCAGTCAACCCTGAAATTGTGTGGCATCCACTGCTCAAGCTGGATCTCTAAAAGAAGCTTGATGGGATTCCTCCCAGAATCAAAGAGCTGGCTTATGTCATTGCAAAACCTCTCTTGATGATTTTTGGGCAGTCTTAAGAATCTGGAGAACTCTCAGCTGGCTGGAAGCTGGCAAACATCGTACCAATTTTCAAAAAGGGCAAGAAGGATAACACTGGAAACTACAGGCCTGTCAGTCTCACTTCAGGGCCTGGTAGAGTTATGGAGATGATTATTCTGGGAGTTATTGAAAAACACCTGAAAGACAGTGCTGTCATCAGCTTCACAAGAGAAAAGTCCTGCTTATCAAACTTGATTTCCTTCTATGACAAGGTAACCCACCCAGCTGATCAAGGGAAGCCAGCTGGATCTTTTTGGATTTCAGTGAATCTTTCGATACTGTCTCTCACAGGATCCTTCTGGACAAAATGTCCAGCACAGTGATGGACAAACACATCATGTGATGGGTGAGCAATTGGCTCATGGGTTGAGCACAGAGGGTAATAGTCAATGGGGTGACATGACTGGTGACCTGTCACTAATGGGGTTCCACAGAGCTCCATCTTAGGCCCTGTGGTCTTCAACATCTTCATAAATGATTTGGATGCAGGACTGGAAGGGATACTGAGCAAGTTTGCAGATGACACAAAACTGAGAGGAGCTGTTGACTTCCCTGAAGGCAGGGAGACCCTGCAGAGAGACCTTGACAAATTAGAGGGCTGGGCAATCACCAACCATATGAAGTTCAAGACGGGGAAGTGCCAGATTCTGTACCTGGGATGGGGCAACCCTGGATGTACATACAGACTGGGGAATGAGACGCTGGAAAGCAGTGCCATGGAAAGGGTCCTGGGGGTCCTGGTCAATGTCAAGTTGAATCTGAGTCAGCAGTGCCCTGGCAGCCAGGAGGGGCAACCCTGTCTCAGGGGGCATCAGGCACAGCATCACCAGTGGGGCAAGGGAGGGGATTGTCCCGCTCTGCTCTGCACTGGGGTGGCCTCACCTTGGATATTTTGGGCAGTTTTGGGTGCCACAATGTAAGGAAGATATTAAGCCATTAGAGAGCATCCAAAGGAGGGCAACAAAGATGGTGAAGAGCCTTAAGCGGAACCCACATGAGGAGCGGCTGAGGGCACTTGGTCTGTTCAGCCTGGAGAAGAGGAGACTGAGGGGAGACCTCATTACAGATACAACTTCCTCATGAGGGAAAGAGGAGGGTCAGGCACTGATCTCTTCTCTGTGGTGACCAGTGACAGGACCCAAGGGAATGACCTGAAGTTGTGTCAGGGAAGGTTGGGTGTTAGAAAAAGGTTCTTACCCCAGAGGGTGGTTGGGCACTGGAACAGACTCCTCAGGACAGTGGTCACAGCACCAAACTTGACAAAGCTCAAGAAGTGTTTGGACAATACTCTCAGGCACATGGTGTGACTCTTGAGGACAGTCCTGTGCAAGGCTAAGGGTTGGACTCAATGATCCATGTGGGCCCCTTCCAACTGAGCACATTCTGTCATTCTGTGAAACTGACTTGTTCAAACATTAGTGCACTATTTAATTACAAAACATTATATAAAAATAAGCAAACATAGCATTTTAAAATCTTACAAATGTGAAGTGAGAACAGAATTTACCAAGTCTCTGGGTTTTTTAAAGGTAGTCAGATACGGAATTTGTTTTTAAAATTTGTAAAAGGTTGGATAAGTAAGTCCAAAGTCAGGTTTCAGGAAAGTTGCTGATTCTTTTTTAAATATAATTGTAATGGTTTCATATGATTCCATATGAATGGAAAGATTAAACTGTTAAGTAGTGCCTTGTGAACTAAAAGCTCTTCTAAGGAAATCATATAATTATAGAATGGTTTGGGTTGGAAAGGACCTTAACGCTCACCTAGTTCCAACACCCCTGCCACAGGCAGGGACATCTTCAACTAGAACAGATTGCTCAGAGGCACATCCAACCTGACCTTGAATGTTTCAAGGGGTGGAGCATCTACTACCCCTCTGGGCAACCTATTCCAGTGTTTCACTATCCTCATAATAAAAATTTCCTTCCTTATATCTACCCTCTTCTCATTTGAAACCATTATCCCTTGTCCTATCACAACAGGCCCTACTAAAAAGTCTGTGCCCATCTTTCTTCCAGGCCTCCTTTAAGTACTGAAAGACTGCAGTAAGGTCTCCTCTGAAATCTTGTCTATGGACATAAAAGTACATAAATATAATCTTGACTGTTCATATTCGGAACGAAGAAAGATTTTCCTTTAACTCAGTACTAGAAGAGTTATTCCTATTTCATCTGACTTGACTATTCAGCATGGTGCCTTCAGAGATTTCACATTGACTCTCTTGGCATAGAGGAAGAGTTTGTGAGGGAGACTCTTCACCCCCATGAATTTCATTCCCTGTCAGGGAGATTTTGCTGAAATAACTAAATTTCATTCTGCATGCAGAGTTGTAACCTTGTTCCATTGCAGTCAAAAGACAGAGATGTGGGCTCAAAAGCAAATCAGTTATCCACTAACTACTGAATGGTACCTTATGTGCAAACAGAAGGCATTTACCTCAAACCCCGTTGATGCATCATGTAATAAATCTGACAGCTATGACTTTTTGTCTTATCTTACCCTGCAGTATCCATAGAAGGGTGTCTTACTTGTAACAGATGGTCAGAGTACAGTTTTGAAATTTATCTGGAGATATCTGTTGATTACATTAAAAGTGGAGAATTTTCATACAGATGGAGACAAAGAGGGATTTATTGTTACAATTCTGATTATGAGGTATTTCATACAATGCCTTCCTTTCCTTTTTGCTTGCAGGTGATGTGCCTCCAGGATTTTTTTGGCGATGATGACATATTTATTGCATGTGGACCAGAAAAGTTCCGTTACCAGGATGACTTCTTGCTGGATGAAAGTGGTAAGAAGATGTATTTTTTAAAATGTTTACAACCAGAGTTGAAGGCAGATTTCCATATCATGCTAATTAAGCCAAAGCTGTATCACCTAAATTGATTTCCAAAATAGAATAAATATTTTTATTCTAAATACTGAAAATAAGAGATCTGAATGCAACAATACAGCTGTTTGCCTATGCAGCATAAAACTTGACTTCAGCCTGAGTGTCACACACGGTAGGAAATAGTTATGTATTTGGTGGGAAACTCCTCTTTTGTAAGATATTTCTTAATGTTTTGGCTTTATTTTCTCTTTGAATTTATTGTGTTTCTTTATCACAAGCTCTCAGGCTCCCAGCACTTAAAACTGAGATTTAGATAATGCTTCACAGGTACTATGATAAATGACGATAGATGTGATTTTGTATGGAAGATGAATATAATCTGCAAATGCAGACAAAGTCATCTGAGAAAACTGAGGGAGTTCTCTGTTTTCTCAGAGACTGACTAATACAATGATGAAATCAATGTATGTAATCCTCTAAGGAAAATGCATGTTTGATTTTCGGATACCTATATTGTTACAAAGAACATTCTGAACTTAGGAACCACAGTACTAAGAAAAAAACCCCATGCAAAACAACCAACTCTAAGCTTTGTGCATTTAAACAGAAAAAACGGAAAACCAAACCAAAGCAAAACAAAAACCTCCAAACACACACACACACAAAAGGATCTGCCAATTAAATTGAATTTCTTTTTCTGTAGAAGAAGATGCAGCAAAGTTTTACTGCCTCTGCACTCTTTCTCAGTCCAGAATATTTCTGTAATTCATTGCTATCAAAATCTCTCATCTTTTTTTTCAAAATATCAAAGGTCTCACAGAAACTTGACTGATATATTGGTTAGAGAAGACTTTTTCACAGTAGTAACTATTTCACAGTCATAATATGCCTACTTGTTTATCTTCACTACTTCATCATGGTTTTTGATGCAATTATATATTGATAATTCAAGATCGTGCAATTGTATTTCTCTGACTAACCTGTGAAACTGGAGGGCTTCTTGGTTTACCCTTATCTGGACAAACGCTCCATAACTTGTGAGGAGGAAAAGGCGAAGACCTGACATTGTGAGTTGAAGGATGACCAAAAAAAGGAGGTATCTTCTGGGCAAGGGAATGACATTTTGTATCAGGCGCAGACAGGCAAGAACATACTCTGCCTTCCTCAAGAGAACCTTATAATATGGAAATAAATATCAAATTGTGCACCAGATCTGCTCTTTGAAGTAATGAATTTGCTGTAGTTGCCTCTAAGGCAAAATGTACTAACTGTGGAAAGACAGCTTTAGCCATCCTTAGGATGGGGATTAGAAAGGTAAGGGAGACATTAGAGCTGTAGAGAAGTTTCCAGTTGGCTATGTGGCAGTCCGTGCCTTTAATGAGAGGAGGGCCAGGTAGTTAACTGCATAGTCTGGATTCACTTGTGTCTCTTATCTGAAAGATGACACTGACAGCTGCCCTGTGTCTCGTCACAGTGAATCCTGAGGCAGTTTTTCCAGCACTGACTCAGGAAGTGCTGACAACAGGTTTGTCTAAATCCCTTTCTGAAGTATGTAGCTGTTTTTTGGAGGTCTCATGTCAAAGTACAGATTGCTTAGTCTTTATTTGTATGATATATCAACATCTTTTTGAGTAAGCACTATCTTCCTCTGAAACTTTGGGGCTTAAAACCATATTATACCGAGCTTAAAAAAAAAGCTTATAATCTAACTGGAAAATACAGCTTTAGCTATTTGGTGGTGTTTGCTTTTCTGATAAGTAAAGATTCAGTGAACATTGAATGTTTTTACTGCAGGAGTGAAGAAAGGGGAGATAATCAGATTCCAGAATATGTCCCTAACTCCTTTGAGAAGTAGACATCAACTTTGCTCTCTCTTTTTCAGCAGGTTTGGTATCAGAGAACTTGTTTAGGTTACTTGCCAGTAATAGCTGATGTACTGACTGATACACATTTAGTCAACCTCCTCTGAAGGAGGAACACAAGTTGAAGAATTACTAAAAAAAAAAAAAAGAAAAAAAAAAGAAAAAAAGAGCTTCTAACTTGTTTTGCTTGGCAAATGACATTTTTGTGATCATAGTGTGTCTGTGTGTTCCTCCTACTTAATCCAAGAACATTACAATAATTAGGAAGTGCTGTCCAACTGTGCAAGGCTTGTAAAGCCTATCACTGCTTCCCTGAAAAGCAGCTTGAAGCAACACTGTACTAGTCTGTCACTATGTCCCTCCAGTATTTCCCAGTTTCAGCCAGATGATGAGAGTAACAGTTAAGGTGTTGCAGCTGAAGGACCAAAGAACAGCAAATTTGAAGGGGGAAAAGAAAAGTAGTGAGAATAAATACATAAACAATCAGGGTTCTGAACTTTTGGGAACTACTGCTCATGGAGAAAGAATGCCCTTGTTTTGTGGTCTGGGTTCAGAACTACTGATACTAGAGGCAAGCGAGAGACTCTCTGGGACTGGAAAACCAGTCACCTGCACTGGGATTCTTTTTAGCTAACATCAAGAGAGTAGATACCTGCAACTGAGCCATTTCCAGTAGGTTTTCTTTTCCAGTAAATAAAACTTAGACCTATTGACAATGTAGATGATAGATGTTTCGTCAACTCGGTTGAAAGTGGATGTTTCAAACAGTTCATGTGAATTATGCTCCAGAAATGTCTGGTTTGCTTTTGTAAAGGCATCTATATGCCTGATTTAACTGTTCTTATCTGCACTGTATGTCACTAAAGTTGCTGAAAAATACTTTTAGGATGAGATGAATTCTACCCTATCAAAAAGGAAAAGTGTAAAGACTCATCAGTCTGCATTATCTTCAGTCATCTTTCTTTATATTGCTCCCATGGCTTGCTATTGCCACTGGATAACACCTTCTAAATAGAGTGAGAAATTTAGAAAAACCGACCTAAAAGTTAGCAAATCAGTCTTCCCATATAAGTGTGGGATTCAGAGTTTCCATTTCATTTCTGACATACTTGTCTAACAAGCCCCTTTAATGCCTATGATGAGCAGAAATCTGTAGCCTTCTGGGATGTTCTGTGCCAGTGGTGAACCCTTCTCACTGTTTTTGAGTTATCTTAGCCCAGATTCCATTGCTATAAATGAAATCCATTACTACTTTTCTTATCTACTGTTACCATGGGAAACAGATGATTCCTTTTTCTTTGAAAAAAAATCTATGGGCTTCCAAAAGCCTCATCCATTTTCTTTTTCTTTAGGCTGAAAAATTAGTTCAGCTTTTCTTTGCTTTGACTTCAGGCTCAAACCTGCCCTTGAAGGAGGGTGTGTGTTCCTTCTTTATATTATCTCCCTTCTCTGTTTTATGTCTTTCAGGAAGAGGCATTGCATAGCCCCTTGGCAATCAGTTAAGAACAGTCAGTTAATTAGGGATCCATCAAAGAGGAAAAACAAACAGCACTATACATTGCAATTTCTTCTCTGCCCTGATGTACAGATGGTTTTCATATTAAACACAATGTTTATTGCATGAAATGGAGAAACAATAGGCCGTACCCCCATCATAATTCCTAGCAATCGTCTCCATATCTGACCTGATCAATAGATAGGATAGCCACAGACACTTCCATCAAGAGAACTGCAAATGGGACATGAAGATGCATGTGAGTGACCATAAAATTAAGAAGTAAATACTCCTTGTCAAGCATCAGTGGTGATGCTATTTTTGCAGAAAGTTTTTGTGGGAAATGTAAACACAAAAACATTATATTAATGAAGGACACGTTATACCAGCCACCTTGTAATAAAAAACATTTCTCATTGTAGAGTATGGCAGTAGCTGTTTCAGGCATTGTTAGCTTGCCTTTTTGGGAAATTTCCCAAAAATCCCATTTTTGGTTTTCTATAGCCCTCAGCTGTGACTTGGCAGAGATTAGGGTTTAAGTGCCCTGCTCACAAAAATATTTCCAATCAGCTATTATTTAAGCACCTAAATAGGATCTGGCAATGTAAATAACTCAGGAGATTGGCCCTAAATGACAACATCTTGGCTTATACAGATATTTCTTTCTTAGCACCGTAAAATAAGAGAGGTTTTGAGGCTAGTAGTATCAGACTTAAATTTTTTAAAATTTAAATATTTTTTATGTTCAGTTAACGTTGGCCGAGTGCCTTGGAAGGTTAAGAGCTGCACAAACATAAGTATGGCCGACTTCATCACATACAGAGATGCATCATATATACAAAAGCTGCAATCTCAGCTGGCCAAAGCCAGTGTCTCTGCCTCCAAGAAGAGTGTAACCAATATACAATGTCTGGATGTGAAAATAACTGCAGATCGTTTGTCCAAAGCACATATTACTGTTATGGAAACAATGATGAGAATGACTCTGTTTTACAGGGAAATTAAGACTGGAATCTTTGAAACCTAATTTCCCTTTGACTTTGCTGGCCGTTAGTCCTGTGCTCACCATCTCTGTGCCAGCAGTGTTACTGCTTCATCTTGCCAGCAGCAGACAGCTTGCCAGGAAAATCTGAGTCCAGCGGTGTCCACGCACGTGCATGTGCGCATGGAGGCATGCACACGCATCTGATCGAATTACTGCGGTTAAGGTCAGGAGTATCCTATCTATCCCTGTTAGTAACTGTCATGTTTCTGTAACCTTCAGTAATCTGTCCTTCCTAAAAGAGAAGGGAAGGGGAAATCAGTTAGAGTCCTCATCTACCCTGATTTATAGGACAGAGACTGATGTGTTAAGCAGCTTTTGGCTGGACTGAGGAGTGGAGAGCATGCTGGCTGACTTACTCTGCCCTCATCAAAAACTCATGCTTTGGCAATTGGAATTAATGGTGGGTTCTGGGGACTTTGAGATATAACTTTGCTTTCAACAGAGGCATAAATATAAAGTATTCCACTGCAGTGTGATATTTTCAAATGTCAACCACTTCTTGTCCTCGGAGACAGATATTCTGTGTATGAGGCAGAAATAAACTAAGGCAGGAGAGGCCAGTCCTCTGGCTGTATGCACCATTTAGACTAATGGTTCAGAAAGGGAAGAAGGAAAGAAGTTGTTTGTGCTGTGGATTTGCATCCAATATCCCCTTTATTTTTATGCTTCGGGACCTCAATTTTCATGTCCACCCTCTCATAGTGCTGTAGACAATTGCACAGTACCTTCAACTCCCTCCTATTTGGCACATCGCTACTTGTCCTAATTCCCTTCCTCACAATAAGGACATTAACAGTGTCTCTTATTTATCCAGTATTACAACAGTTTCACAACTTTCCCAAAAATGATATCCCCTCACTGAGACCACCTGCATCCAGCCGTGCTGGAAGTACCTCCCCCCTCCCTTGGCCCATGTGCCCAGCTCAGCTTGGGCTGCATGGAATTGCTCAGCCATATGGCAGCGTGTGAGTGACTCACTTGTTTTCTGTTGTGTTGAACTCTTAAAAGGCAAATGCTTTTCTTCAGTAAATACTCAGAACAGGCTGCTAGCGTGATCATCAGGTGGCTGTTAATGTAATATCATGTGGTGTCCATTAAATAAAAACTGTAGTAATGCTTGAGTCAAATGAGCTGTACAGATGAAAAATGCATTCACAGAACTTCAGGGGTTTTTTTCTGTGCAGGATTTCTCTTTTAATATATGCTTTTCCATATATGCTTGATTACAAAAACCCACTTCTTTATCTGTTGTCTGCAAGCTATTTGCATTGAATGTTCTCTACTGTGTCTCACAGGTCTACTTATTTGAGACATTGCTTCTCACCTTTCTGCATAAGCATCTCTAACAGAGAAAGTTTGGTCACTTAAATCATAAATCTTTGCTTCCACCCGGCTGGCAGATTTATATATGAATAAGGGCATTAGAGCATTCCAGAACATTATCTATGTGCTTTCCAGTCCAGATTTACATTGAAGTGGATCTCTCTTCTTTCCCTTTCCCCACCTCCTCACCATGCATGCATGTATGTTTGCATAGTTATCACTTTTCATCCATGTTGCTGTGAAAAAGTTGCTTGTACGTATAACCAGAAAACGTCATGATCACTTACAACTTATAGAACAATCTCTCATTGAAACTAGCCAAACAGTAAGACTGCAATTAATGCTAATTCATTCTGCTCATTGAACCAAATGTTCCTCAATATGTTTTCTGCAGTATTTGCTTTCTCTGATGTCTGTTAAAAATAGCATGAATCAAATGCTATCCTGTAAATTAGAACTGGTGGAAATTCCCATTTCATTTCCATAAAGAAGTTTGAGTGTGCATGTTCCTTCAACTTTTTTTCCACAGTAAAGCTGATTTGGGACATAAAAGTGCTAAAAAATTTGCATTGAAAAATATTAAGGACTTCTTCAGTAATATTTACATTTAATTAAATTACATTTATATTGGGAATTTATAATATAAAACTTCAGCTTGTTTTAAGCAACAAAAAATTGTTCTTAAACATCATTGATATTATTATCTTAATGTACAAGGGATTTTAATCATAACCAGTAGTGGAATATTTTTTCTCTTTCATTTTATTTTTGTGTTGTAACTTTTTGAACTGAATCTTACCAGGGAAATAGTTAGAATGGTCAGATGGTCCGGGAGAAGATATTTCTTGCAAACATTTTAAGCTATTTTCCCAAACTTTGAACATCTCAGTTGTATATCCAAATGCAGAAAGTGCAATCCCAATGTTTATGACCAGTTTTATAAACAAACTTACAGTTCTGGGGAAGAAACACAGAAATTTGATAGATGTAACAGGGTAGATTTTGGGACTCAAGCTCTTATTTTGACTGTCTTGTATATTATTTTTTCATGGTAGTTGATTTATTATACAGCCTTTGAGCCTATATGTATAATTCTCCATTCTAGATCACAGGTTAGTTTTGAACTTGTGTGTTTGGTCTTATTGTCAGAAGATGATAACTTCCAAAATAGCAGCTTCCTTTTTCTTTTTAGGAGAGACACTGTGTTTTACTTTTCCAGTTCCAGTGTTGATGAAAGTAGTGGATACTAGCTGTATATTCTAACTTCCTCCACTAAGTCTGTTAAGTAGTTTGGTGACAAGTATGGAGGAGTTGAACATCAGGGATGTTTAAAAATCACCTTTTCCATATGTTTATCTTGTCATGTTAATTAGCCTAGTAAAATGGAGCATATAGTGTTGGTGATCTTGACAAGTATATTTGTACTTTTCAGTTTGCAGATCATTTCCAGTGCCAGAAACTATTAGCATCTGGTACATTTCTGAAATGATGTCCTATTGCAGGAGATCCTTTATGTGAACAACACAGTCCCATTTTCTCCAGTTTGTATGAGACAGCTTTGAGATTAGTAGTTCTTATAGCGTCATTGCTTCATTATTCAGTTTGAGAACCTGAACAAACTGTGCCGTCTGCCAAACTGTATTAGGATGTGCTCTGGAGACCTGCCTGTTTGTTGAGTAGTGTGTTTTATCAGAGATTTTGTATTGAGATTAGACTCTACTCATCAGCAATAAAATTGGACTGACTTGTTAAATTGACCATTGCAATTTTCTACTTTCCATTCTAGATAGAGGCCCTATACTTGGAGTTTTGTCATGTCTTGAGTAAGCGTGTGCACACCTTTTTTGAGCCAGAGCTGTCCACAGATTCTCTTATACTGGCAAAATATTTTGAAAAGAGCAAAGCTTTTCAAAATCCAGAGTTCATTAGCTTCTAGAGAGCAGAAACATTCAAAAGGCATATGGGGAATATGTATTCATCCTTAATACTCATGAAAAGCCTTTTTTTTTAAAGTCTTATCAATCACAAACTTCAGTACAGCAGCTGAGAGAGAATCAGATACAACCTGGAAAATATTTCAAAGTGATAAAATCAGAAAGTGGATTACATCAGTGATAGGTATTCCTGTTTATATATTCATACACATTCAGTGAGATGCTGTGTATACAGACACAAACATATCAAGTATAAAGATCAGTAGAAGACTTCTGTGTAATGGCTGTGTTAGTCTGCACTGCAAAACTGATGGCTCACAATACAGGCTGCAATAGTGGTTCAGTGCTGTTATTTTCAAAAAGCAACCTACAGAAATTTCCCATTGAAAACCTCCAGAGTCTTACCTGACAGTTCAGTTTGCTCCTGTCAACAGTCACCTTTGAATAAACTTTTTTTCATAGCATAGCTCCCTGCAGGAGAACTGGATGCTAATAATATGCATAAAGTAATATAAGGCTGAGTAATCTTTAGGAAGTCTCATGTTGCCATGGAGTTGAACACCCGTAGGTGGTAGGTCATGGAGCTCTGATTTGGATGCCTTTATTCTTCAGTCAGAGCTTTTTAAAATTTTGTTCCAGGGCAATTGTAACACTTCTTTTTTTCTTTTCCTTTTGGAAGAAAATCTTTTAGGGACTTAAAATTTATTGAAGAAAGAAGGGAATTTACATGAGATTTTGTTCTTTCAACTGAAGGATCTGGGTCAAGGAAAATTTTTGGAAGATTGCTAATTATTCCTAATAGAGTGGAGAGTGGTTAAAAGACAAACAAATTTAAATTGCTTAGTGTTTCCTGTTTCTCTGGAATAGAAAAGAAAATGTTTTTTCACATCTACTTAAAACTGTTAAGATGGTCTAGAAAGAAAAGGAAGACAACTTAGAAAGCAAGGCAATTTCTGATGAGGACACCATGTTCAGGAAGAAAAAGATCCTGGATGAGAACAGATTTCATGAAACTTTGCATTCTCTTTCTGTTTTGCAAATACATATTGACATCTACAGAATAAGTGACCAGAAAATGAAATAGACTGATTTTTGCATAGCAGTTGCTGTACTGCAGGTCTGTAAGGTAGGCTATATTGGTTTCTGCTAAAAAAAAGTAAATTGGGAAACCATGGGAAATACACAACAGGGAGCAGAACTTTGGGATTAAAAGAATTGCTTTAAATTGTCACTAAAAATAGAATTTCTAAATTCATACTTAAGCATTTAATAATAAGGAAAAACCTACATAAATAAAACAGGATTGATTTCTTTTTTTTTCCTAATTACTTTAGGGAGGACCTCTCTCCTGAGATTCCGATGGCACTCTACTGGGATCATAGCTCAGACTAGATGCAGACAGATGGCCATGTAGTTTTTACCAGTGGGAGAAATACTAAAATATGAGATGCATTAAACTTCCTAGATGCATATTGCAGACAAAATGCTACTAATACTAACTGGGAATGTTTATCGATTTAGATTTAGTGCTGTTAATAGTAATGATGTTACAAAAAAAGCTGTCTTAGAAAGAGCATTAGATGTTGTAATCATATATTGATTTCATTTGTGTTGAACAGAAGATTAAAGCAGTCCAATAATTAAGGGTTTGGGGTTTGTTATATTAAGGGAGAACAATTTGAAAATTCAAGATAATTAGTCAGTGAAGTTGAATAGGCTTAAGAGTTTGGGGACTTGAATATTGGAAGATGTTTGGAGTTTCAACCAAAAAGCAAGCCAAAAGCTGTCTTAGATTTGTATCTGTGCAAAATAGATTGGTAAGGGTCCAAAGTCAACTGGCAGAAATTGGAAAGCCTAAAAAGAATTGCTGAGTAAAGATGTCTATCCCAAAACCTAGGCATAAAATATTCACAGTCACATTTGCCAAAATTATGCTGATTTTGAGGAAAGATTTTAGCTACATGTGGAGATTAAAATGAAAACCAAATATAAGACCACAACAGAGCACTGCAAACTGAAGTCATGATACAATGTAGTAATAACAGGTCTGCTATTTCAATTTTTTGGCCTCTATATTCAGCAATAAATGAAATATATCATGGGAGAAAAGCCCCCGGTCTAATCAGAGTCTTTGGAGAAATGCAAATTACATTAAGTCAATTGCAAAACTCATTATGTACAAGTAAGATGTTACTGGTGAGGAAAAAACAAGTTTGTATCTGCTATTAAGACAGTAACAGAATTCAATGCTCTGCACCTTCCTTTAGAGCAAAAAGCCTGATATTAGTAAAGCTTGTCTGTTGTTTTTTTATTGATCTGATTTTACGCATTGAATAAAAAATGGTCTATTTGAGTTTTCAGAGAAGACATCATCCTGTGAATAAACTCATGTGTAAACTTCAGAACACTCCTTTGACCAGTCTCTGAAGTATGCTATGATATACAGAGTGAAAGATGGTTTCATGGGCTATTTCCAACCTAACATGCATTTTCAATCTGTGATTATTTAAACTTTCTCAGAAAAAAAATGTCACTGGGACTTTACACACCTCAGTAAGTGTTGTGATGTTAGCAGATGTTCTTAGTAAAGACATATTTTCCATATCCCACTATTAGCCTATTGCCAGGATGACTCAGCCTGTTTACTTTAGCTTTATCTAAATAGTTATAGTAAAATTTAATTGCCTGAACCAGATAGCATTCAAGGAGAACCCATTAATATTAGAGGAAAAAGCTGCCTAGGGGTTTTTAAATTAGAGACAGTCTTGGAGTCCTTGGCATTTTTTAACTTGGGAGGCTAATTTCTGGGGTCTCTGTTGATAGGTAAAGCAATGTTGCAATAAGTCCACGTGGTACCACTGTGGAGGTTGAAGAAGCAGAAATGTGGGTGGGCTAGCAATTTTATGTGCCTTCAGATGGCAGGTGGTGGGTTTTGTTGCCCACATTGCAGCACAGTTCATGGTGTGAGGCATGTGTGACCAGGTGTGAATATTGACTTAACATCAACATATAAAAGTGCTTTGCTTTAGTAACAGTACTGTATTTAATTGTTTGATGCATGTGGATTTTGTTTGTAAAAAGTAACTGTTGAGGAGCTCCATATTGTAGGAAGTTTGAATCTCCAGTTTTGCCTTTTTTACTGTATCATTTGTAGATTCCTTAGGGTCTGCTTGGTTTGATATTTGTCTTATGTCACATCTCAACATTTTTTCTTGTGTATATGAAAAACTGATAAAAAAACATTCAAAATCTTTAATATTTGACACTGTAGGCATTCTTTTTTTGGAAGGGCCTGACAATTAGTGTTGTTATTTTAAAAAGCCATTACAATACCAAGTGGCTTTATTTCTTCAGACAACATCAGTTTATGGTTTTGTTCTTTAAAAATTGCCTCCTGCTAACCTTTAATACTCTTATTACAGGCAGATTTGAGGCACTAACTAGACAAAAATGAGTCTGTAATATTTTGAATTCCTTGAGGTATGATAAATAACTTTATTTGCTGCAAGAGAATCAGCATGTGCCTCTTTGACTTTCTTTAAAACTCAACCTGTTGCAGTAGACACTTACATTACAGCTTGTGTTTAAATGGAACAAAATTATGGCTTTTATAACTTCTTCTCTATTTTCTTCATCAATATTTTGAAAGTTTCAGCCCCTTTTCCTACCTGTTACAACCAATCTGCACCTACTTGCATGTCCCTGCCAACCAAAACTAAACTCATATCAGTTACACAGGTTAGGATTTGGAGTAATTGCATTCTTTAGGTTCTTTAGGGAAGTGTGTGATTGGTGGTTGGTGAATTGGTCTGTATTTGGATACAGCTTTTCATAGGGAAGTCAGAAGCATGGTGTAAAAAGAGCCTACAGCGACCCTCTCAATCCCCCACTGTTGGGGGTGTATAAACACATAACACTGTTATGGATGGATGGATGGATGGATGGATGGATGGATGGATGGATGGATGGATGGATGGATGGACGGACAATGTTTGGTAAAGAACAAGATGAGAGGAAAACCTGCAAGAAATATAAAGTAAACATAACAATAGTTTCATAATAAGTACTGTAGGTACTGAAGGTAACACAGAACAGCCAACACTTTTTTTACAGGATTCCAAGATGCCTGATACTCTTGTCATGGGAAAATCTATAAATAGCCTAAAACCCTACACATCAATTGAGCTATACTAGGTACCAAAACCAATGACTTCCTGGTAGGCTAAAACAGTCTGATTCTTACTGGCACTGGTCCACATTTTCCACCTCCAAAACAACTGTCCTGATATTTTGCATGCAGGAATGCAAGAGACATGAAACTGAGGAGCTAAGACAGAAGGTGCATGTTCTACAGTCTAGTAAGTAAGGACATGCATCAGGGAGAAAAAACACTTCCATTCAGCTTCTTCCTTCCTAAGATAGTTTGCAGTGTCTGTATCCACTGTCATTTATAAGCAAAAAATACACAGACATTAAATTTCAGATTTCAGATGAGCAGTTTCTCTCCTAAACAGATAACAGGGACAACTTTTAAACATACTTTATAAACACATATGTTTATAAGCACATATGGATGCTTTCTGAATGAGATTTGAACATAATTCTCCTTTAAATGACCCAGAAGTCCCTTAAAAGAACCTACCTTTGTTCTGAAGAATTCCTAATGTTATCTGCTCTGCCACAAGTATTCCTGACTTTGGTGGGCCAGTTTCCACCATGTCTTCAAGAACTTTCTTTTGCTGTCCTCCCACACAATATGAAATAAACTTCCCGGACTCACCCATAAGACTTAACGTCTCACATCTTTCTTCAGTGATACTACTTACCTTTCTTCTGGTAAACCTGATGATGCAGTAAGGTGGATGGTCAATGGAAAACAATTGGTACTTAACATGAGGGGGAAAACTCTCCTCCTTTTTAAATAAGCTACATGAATGTTTCTCAAAACTGTTGAAAGTTGCTTCCATGTCTTTATCTCCCCATTGGGAAGTATTTTGTGATGCTACACCGAGTTCATGGTGTCCTTTTTACTGACAATTGTACTTTAAAATACCATTATTCACCACTCTGTACAAAGTCAGGCAAACAGCAGTATTTAAATTAGACACTGGCTTCTTGATGTCTGTGTTTTTCCTTTCTGGCTGACAAACTTTGGAATCCTAGAATCATAGCATCATAGAACAGTTTGTGTTGGAAACGACTTCTAATAGTCATCTGGTCCAACACCCTCCCACCAATGATCAGGGACATCTTCAACTAGATCAGGTTGCTCAGAACCCAGTCCAGCCTCACTCTGAATGTTTCAAGGGGTGGAGGATCTACCATCGCTATATGTTCCAGTATTTTGCCATCCTCATAATAAAAAATGTCTTCCTTATATGTAGTTTAAATCTACCTTCTTTTAATTTAAATTCATTACCCCTTGAGCATATTTGTGTATGGTTCTGTCTGTTCATCTTAATACTTCCTTACTGGCAAATTCTTCACAACAAAGATTGCACATTTCTGTGGATGTTATTACCACCTCATGTACGGGAACTACTTCAGTAAACTAGTAAACACCCGGATATGTATGTTTGACGTAATTCTTTGGAATACTGTGATGAGATCTGACACAGCAACTGTGGATTGACAACAGGAGAAGTGAGAGGAAAAGAGATCCTCAGCCCAAAACGTGATTTCTAACAGTTTGAGTGCATTCTTCCTACTGTAGCATACACTTGCTGTGCATTTATCACTAGAAGTAGCATTGCTGTCAGGCCTCCCACTTGGAAAGTGTTTACATGCCATGTATTGTGTGTATTAGAAGTGCCTAACTAGGCAGAATATGTGACTGCCATCATTACTAGTCTAGTTGAAGATGGCCTCATTTTCTTTAAAGTTGCCTGTGATCTGAAAACCCAGTAATGAAGAATGAAAAACGAAATGAAATGAAACAGTAATATGTATCTCCTGGGTACGTCAAAGCCACAGAACACTAATTAAAATCTCAGACTTAAATATATGATCCCTGGGAGTATAAAACAATGTACAGGTTAGCTAGAAACCACAGCTTCACAGATTAACACGGGCAAAATAAAAATGTAATTGTCTGGGCCAGTTAAATTGGGTGTTAGAAGGATTTATTTTATTTGAATAGATGTTGTTTATAAATCTTAAAATGGTTGCTTATTTTTCCAGTATTTGCTTATATTATATGTGCTGTTAGATACTTGAGCTGTAAGATGCCAAAAGATTATCAAATGTGGTGCAGCAGTTATTGGTGTCCTTTATGCAGAGTGTCGAAGCTGTGCCTTCTTAGAATATAACTCCTCACACAAGACAAATGGTCTCATCTTTGCTGGATGGGGACAGAGGATAATTCATATTGTCTAGAAATATTCGTGAGGAGCCATTGGAGCTGGATGCTCAAGAAATTTCATGCTAATTTTTTTAGCCTGCCTTCTTTACCTTTAAAGTTTCTCCAAGGCAATCAATTAGTGCACATTTTCCTCTACCATCATGTTGTAAGCAACTTGAGTGGTAATGCCTGGTCTGTGATAGAAAAGGGAATAAATAGAAATTATGTATGGCAATAGCTAAAACTGGACTATTATAAGAGTAGATACACTATAAGGAAAGAACTAAAAATACCTTCTGGATAGACATATGTGTGTGTGCGTACACAAATGGGAACAAAACTTTAATCACCAGTATACAGATTCCATTGCTTAGAGATTTTATTCCTTTAATGATCTATTCATTTTCATTGACCTTATCTGAAGGTCTTTTTTCAGTTTGGTTTTGTTTTGCTTTTTTAAGATTAGAAGTAATTTATTTCTTTACTGTTTGGTATTTAGTAATTTTTAAACATATCCTTATAAAACATAAAAAAAAATGCAGTAAAATGTTTCAACTTAAAAAAAGAAAAGAAAAAAAGGAAAAACGTCTCCAAATCCAAAACACTAGGCAGTGGTGCTGTGCATGTATTAAATAAATCAGACACAGATGTTAAGGAATTCAAGCTATGTTTTACTTCACCATTCTTTGGATCCCCCAGTACTTCAGCACGGCTCTTTCCTGTTTCCTCTGCTGTCCCTTCAGGACAGCACCAAGAGTACAAAACAGTGAGTCTCCAGGTCTCCTTTCCATGCTGGAACAACCATAGCCTCAGACTATCAAAAAGGGAAAGAAAGTCCTTCTTCTCACCTGATAGCTTCAAGTGAGAGATGCTTGATGTTGGTTGTAACAACATGACACATCTAACCATGAGAGCAGTGGGCCAAAGCTGTAGAGGAGGTGGATCCTCCATGATACAGGCAGTATCTTCAGAAAATATATCTGTAAGGTTTGAAGACTTCTAAAGAAGACTTTTAATAACATGAAAACACTTACAGAGGTTTGTATTTTTACCTTACCTCTGCTTTTCTGCATCGCTGTTTAAAATCAAAGAAAAGCAGAACCTGATCAGAGGAAAGTTTTATGAAATCGGTTCATTTGGGGGAAGATCAAGTCTTGCTTCATCTGGTTTCTTTACTCTGACAAATAACACACTTTCCCCTAACCTGCTCTAACTTTTGGGAATCAGTTGAGGACTTGTAAGTTGGATAAGTTAGCCTGAGGACAGATAGTAAACATAGAAGATTTCAATCCATAGTTAAAGTGTTCATGAAGATTTATAAGCAACTGGTAAACAGCATTTTATAATGGGAGGTATCAAGCAGCTTCAACTGTAGCATTGAACTGAATGTTCAGTTGAAATGAATTGTAATGTTCCACTTAATATAATCTCAATAATGTGTTTTGCAATAGAAAAGAGGGCTTATGATGTGGTGTAGGCAACATTATACATGTGAGTTGTGAAGAAACAAAAGTTCTTGGCACCAAATACCTTACCTTTTAAATGTGGCAATATGTTAAATATGAGTCACAGAAGAGAATAATTTGGTGCTTCTTTGTACATCTCTTGACATGCACTTCAACAGAAGTACAAAATTTTAAAATTACTATTTTATTTTTAAAAAAATTATCTTAAATAATGGTACTAATTACAACAGTAAGAAAAACATTGCATGTTTTACTTTGGGATATTAGTAAAACATGGTGTCTGGATCGTGATGCAAATGTGCTATCTAGGACTTATCCTGCAATCATTAACCTGAGGGTCTAAATCCTTCCAAAAGTCAGTTGCTCAGAGACATCTGAACTTAGAAATCATCAAAGCAAAAATAACAAAAAATCCCAAACCAACACAATAGAATGTACTGGACAACTTTTGTGTCAAAGAAATCTGTGAAAATGTTCGAAAATGTTCAAAACTGTTTAATGTGTTATCAAGACCGAGAAGTATGAGCTGGTTTTGGTAAAAATAAAGAAAATAAATACTTGTTTTATTAAAGTATTTTAGAACTTTTTGAAGGGGGAAAATTTTTAGATGCTTGAAATTTGAACTGTTCAAGAAAAGGTCATTTTAAAAGCGAGATACATTGAGCTAAAAGCCTTACAAAGATGTAGAAATGAGAAGGTAGAGTTGTGCAGCTCGTGTTATTAAATCTAAGGCCTGAAATAGAAGGTAATCCTGGCATTTGGGTTTAATCTACTAGACATCTTTGGACTGAAAAAGTAGTGTGGGAGCTGTTGACCGAGACCCCAATGACCACACAAACACAAGGCTATTGTGGGCTCAAAAGGGCAACGTTGATTGAAGGCGGGGGTTTTTATAGGATGCTGGGGAAGACTCAGGAACTGGGGGCGGTAACAGGGATGGGATTGGACGGAACTGGGGGCGGAGCTTGTAACTAAGGCAACTGGACAGCCAGTTGGGAATGGCTCCACAAAGGACCAATGACAAACCAGGGTCTGGGGCAATGGCGGGAAAACCGGGCAAGAGGCGGGAAAATCGTGAGGGGGAAGGAGACAATATGGAGGAACATGAGGGGAAAAAAACCAGGAAAAAACCAGTCATATTGCTAACACATAAACAGCCATAACTGATAACAGTAACATTGTCTGGACACCAAACAGTCGCCAATAACAATAAAACATTTGTGAAAGTCCAGTACTCCTAAGAGTAACAAGTGTTATAGTCTCATTGGAAGTCCAATACTACGTCTCTTATGAGGACCTAGTAAGTTGTTTGCTGCCACTGGGTTCCACAGGATGCTTCGTAAGTCCACCTAGTGAAATGTTTCCTCCAAACCTCATAGCTTTCTTGATCCTCAACAAGGTAGGTTATATCTAGCCCTCTGCTGAAGTTCTGAATGTAGTACCCTTTGTCCTCATAATGCCAATGTATGTATTGCAACATGACATGCATTTGGAACAACAAAAATTAGCTCCATGGTGAAAGGAGACTGTTTTCTAACACCATGTGACTGCTAATTGTAACTTCAGCAACCCACCAGATTCAAAATAACACAAAAAGTAGTCAAAATTGGCAGTAGAAAATACAACTCTTTCAGTTTTCTTAACTTGGAAATGTAAAAGGCTAGTCCTACACTCTGACGACTCCTTAGCCAGGACACCACTGTTCTTACAGCTGGCACTGGTGGGCTTCCTCTCCTGTAATTGCCTCAAATTCTTTATTTGTGGTAATTTCCTTGCTATCCAGCTACAGCCCCGGTGTTGCTTGTGTTATTTTCAGCCCATCAAATGTAGTTTCTCAGGAGTTCCTAGTTGTGCATTCCTGACAGGATCACAAAGCCTCTGCTCCATCCTTCTTTTCTTTCTCCCTTTTCCGATTCTGCATGGCTGATCATACTTGCCACAGTAACTTCTCTGTTAGCTCCTGTATTTTCCTTTTCCAGTTTGTCTTCCTACTTCCTTATTGCTTCAACGTATCATCTCAAAACCCAACAAACCCCCCACCTACTCCTAGGGGAGAGAGGTGGGAGACAGAGTAAGCCTCAAGGTGTGGTAAGGTGCTGGTAGACAGTATTTTTGTTTCTGGCTGAGTTAAGGGTATTCTTCAAAACTGTTTCTGAGTCAAAGCTTCTGTGTCCTGAAATTTTCTCAGGAATGTTGTTTGTTAGATCACTTAATTTTAAAGATATTACTGATCTTTGAAAAAAAAAAAATCCTCTGTTCCTTTCTTTCTACTGACAAAAAAACTTATTTGTTGCAAATGTGAAAATGGAGTTATAGGAATATGTATTCACATTAATGGAAAAAACTGTTAAGGTCTCAATGTTTTCTTTTTTTCTTCCTGTAACTCAAATTAGATTGCACCTTTGTTATCTTTTGTGCTTTGTCTTTGGTGGTCTTATATGTTTGGAGTGACCACCAGGATTTCCTACTTATGCTAGTGGTACTGCTTGTGGTATAAGCAAACTCACTGTCAAAAAAAGTGGGAACTTGATAACAAGCTTGGAATATTTGAGGAGAGTGGTATTTAGGCACTCCTACCCCTTAAACAAGACTTATATCCAAATTTCATTTTTCTTGACCTGTTCAAAGTAAAAAAAGGAAGTCAAATTAGCACAATTAAAAACAAACCTAAAATATCATTGCAGAAATATGTATAATTTATTTAAGAAAAGATGAGGAAAATAGGAAGTCTTGTTAGAAAGTTTATGAATGATCACATACAATCCAAGAGGAATATCATCAGCTAATATATATTGTCATAATTCCTTCATGGTAACTCAATTAAAGTCAAGATGTACAAACTGAGAATGTGCACTGAAGTGTGCATATTAAACATCTGCTGTTTTTAAAAAAAGGTTAAAATATTTAGAAAGTGAAATAAATTGTGAGAAGTCTGCTTTCTGTTGTCTTTTGAGACATTTATCCCTGTATGTCATATATATAAAGTTGAAAATATATCAAGGCCATTTAATTATGGAAATCATAAAAGCCAGGCTATTAGATACAGTATTAAAAGAAGGCTATCTGCTATACCAGCTCAGTCAGTTTCTTTTGGGTACTCAGTATGATGTACAGATACAAAGTTACAAAAATTTGAAGGAAATGAGTGGGACAGTTTTGTAAAAAAAAGATGGAAAAATGTTGGTAGGACTAGATTACTTCTTGTTTTTCTTTTATAGCATGCTTTGAGAATAAATTTTCTTTACTGATGCATATGCTAAAAAGAATCCTTTGCTGCAGCCTCTCTGCATTGCTTCTCAGAACTTGAGGATGAAATACGTAGTTCTGTTTTTCGTACTGTTTTACTTGAACAAAGGTGCAAAATTACTAAGTTTTTGATCAGGTAAACTTGCAGAAAAAAATTCCCAACCTAGGGATGCTCAAGCTTCCTTACCATGAGTGCAGGGATTCTCATTACTGTGTGCAGTCTTCAGGTAATGGCTCATCTTCAGGTCATGCAGCTGAAAATTTTTGAGGTAAGTCTTACACCTGTATCTGATAACAGCTTAAACCAATTGGTTTAGTATTCTTTTGATGTAAAATAAAAATAGAGGAAAGAGATGTGTGTCCCTCGCCTTCTTTGTTGCTTAGTAGACTGTAGAATAAATTCAGATAAGTGAAGCATAAGACTTTTGCTTTATGTAGGTGTTCTCCACTTCTATAGTACCAATACAGTAAAATCACCACATATTTTCCCACCCCCTACATACATAAGGAAAAAATAGCTTATGCCCGAGATGTAAAATAAATCTTGTGGAGATCAGCACCATACTGCTGTGTTCAAATTCTATTGCTTCCATAGAGATCCATTTTCCATTTCAAATTGCTAGGGGAGCCATAAAATATTTAGATAGCTAAATCTGTAGAAATCTTTTGTTGTATACAATTGTGTCCAGATATAGATGATCTGCAGTTAACTTTGGGGACTGGTCTATGCAGATTTGGAAAAAAAAAAAAAGTAACCAATACTAACATCTAAAATTAATGCTGTAGAATTTTCCATGTTATTTAAACTAACCTTCACATTACAATGAAATTAATTGCTCATTTGCTATAGTAATAAAAAGCATTGCACTGTATTAAACCTAGGGTGGATGTAGAATTCTACTGATAAAAAAAGCTTCCTCACCAAGCTGAACTGGAAAAACAATGCATATCTTTTGTATAACTTCTCCAGGTTTTATTATCTACTTTATTCTCTCCATGGTGTAATTTACAAAAGGAAATGTAACATACACCCTCTTGAAATACACTGACATGTATAAAGTTGTGCAGAGATAGAACAAGATAACAGATCAGACCAAATTCTTTATAGTCTCCTTTGAACTACAGTCCATCCACAAAAGCCTTGCCTTTTCCCTGGGGAGCAGAGGATCCCCATGTTGCCGTGTGAGTTAGCTTCTAAGTACTTCATCAGGGCTGTGGTATCTATGATAGAAGTTCACAAGTCTTGAGTGATACATGTTCATTTCTGTCCCAAAGAACCACAGTTCTCCATTAGACTCCTTGGCTTTCTGCTGTCTTGACTCCCATGCAGTAACCTCTCCTGTCTAAAGAGAAGTATAATGTTTCCTGTGAATTTTCTTCAAACAAAGGGTTCATTATTTAATCCAGTGCACCCAGATGTTCTAGTTGGACTCTGGGAAGGGGTGGAGGGGGTGAAGAGGAAGTGAGAATCACAAACAGTGAAATTTTCATAAATGGCTGTTCTTTTGTTAGGTCTTTTGAAAATGGAGTATGTTCCTGCTGTGTTCCATAAACACATGCATTGCATTAGTACAAGCCAACGCATTTCATTCAAGCACATCTAAATATTAGAGGGAAACTAGCAAGGAGTTATGGTTGCAGGGAAAATTTATGGGGAAGAAGAAAGAGTTCTGCCTAGTTCAGCAAGTAATAACTTGATTGGTAGACTTTTATAGGGTAATATTGCAAAAGCAAACAAATGTAAGTCATCTAATTAGGAAATTGAGGAAAAAAAGTAACAAGAATAGAAAAGAAAGAACTGAAGTAGATGTGTACAGCAGCAGCTGTAAAAGTGTCTGTTGAATTACTCTTAATAATGAAAAATGGGGAAACAGCATCTGATTCACACAAGGTTTCTCTCAAGTTACAGAATGCAATAGTTGTGCCAGTGTAAAACTGGGTATTATGTACGTGTATGTGTTTGGCATGCTTTGTGTGAAAGTTCTGAGTGGATGTTTGTAATAATTGGTCATTAGTGGATGTATAACCCTTTCTCATAAAATTATTATATTATCCTCACCTGCCACAAATTCAAATAAAAGGTATCAGTCAGTGTATGTGTGTATGCTGCCACATTAATAATAATTTGCAGGATGAGAGGGATTGTTTCAGCTGCCTAATTCAATATGGGAAGTCAGTGAGATCGTAAATCATGGAACAAATTATCTTTTATCTTAAAGGAGAGTGAAAACACTACTGGTAGATTTATGTGAATGAACATATGCTTTTGCGCCTAGCTGTTCTAAAAGCAAATTAGTAAAACAGTTCTCTATACAGATGCGTTTGAGTTTTCACATCGATAGGTAAAACAGCATTTATACTTTTTGGGAGGTCCTTCTCCCTTTTTTGTTGTTGTGTCACTCATTAAAGAAATAGATTATTTTATAACTTTTGAAATTCTTTTTTTTTTAAATTCTACATTATTTTCCTTGTTGGTAGACTTTAATTTTGCATGTACAAGCAATTTCAGCAGCTTGAAAAGTAATCACACATCATCTCAGTTGTAGAAATTGTGCATGTGCACAAAATTGAATCTTTTTCTATTGTAGGCTCAGCTAAGCCATGTTGCATTAACTAATTTTTATGATGCATATATGGAGATAATTGCTCTGAATCAGCTGACACTCAGCAACTGGGTAAGCTGCAGTAACCTGATCATCTGCTTGATCCCCTTTTTAAATTTTTTAAATTACTGTTTTAAAACAGACTTAGCAAAAATGTTAATTTCTTTTGTTTTTAAAAAATACTATTTCTGTCATGGTTAGGTGTGGATCCAGTTTTTTTGGTGGGGTTGGGTCGCCAGGCTCTGCACATTATTTTTGGGGGCACAAAGTAAGAGGGGTTGCAAAGACCTGTGTCCACAGCTGCAGTTCATACTGCTGTGAAAGGAGAAGTCAAAACGCCTTCTCTGTTAGAAACACAGGGAGCGAAAGCACTCGTCAACGAGCTCAGCACAGACGAGCACTTTGGAGCCATGAAACAATCTCCTGCCCACATGGGAGTCTGCAGGAAAGGGTGGGAGGTTGACGGCTTTCTGGATCTGGCCCCATTTTGTCTTAATCTGCTCTCGCTCCTGATCTTTTCAAAGTCTCCCCGTTGTGCGTGTGATTTCTGCTAAACATGCAGAGAAATTTTTAAGATCAAGACCATATGATTTAGCAAGATTGATCTACCCTTTGGCCTTCACCTCTCCCTCCCACTGGGGGAGAGGTTTGGTTCTTATAATTTGTCATGTTACTTCTTTTTTTTCCTCCTGCCATCATTTTTTTTTCTCCTCATGGTTCACCTAAATTGGGGATTTTGGCCCAAACACTTTCAGCCTATAATGAAGATAAATAGAATTCTTCATGTCCACTACATGAATTTTGAAGACATCTTTGTTTATTTCACCCAGTTTTAATATGGAGAATTTGTAACTCATTTGTAGAATATAAGTGTTTTTTTCACTTTTATTATGTATTGTGGCTGAGTGAATCCCTGTAGGTCTGTGAAGCAGATGTGTTAGTACAGCCAGTAGAACAGCTTCATTCCTTCCCTCATCTTCTGCAATGCAGTCAAATTTCAAATTGTTATGATATGCAGTAATTAAATATGAATAAATAAAATATTACCAGTTAATGAAGCTGCAGTCCCCTCTGTCATATTAAATCATTGATGAGGTGCCTGTGAGTAGGAACTGTGGCTGATGATGTCTTCTGCCTCTAAGTCTCTGGTTAGTTTTGGGAGCATTTGTGTAAATTTTTCCATAGTCTTTGCATCAATAGCCAGAAAAAAAAATCTTTTGCCTCACTAAAATATATGTGGATCATTATATCCTCCTGCTTCATCAGTCCATTCCTTTCATGTCTTCTGACACCTAAATAATGACTGAAAGTGGACCAATTTTGCACATAACAACTATGTCATTCAATGCGTTACTTACCTTGTTATGTATCAGTATGTAATTTGCAAGCTTGTTAGAATAGAGTTAGGTTTTTCGGAATAGATGCAGAATACCTCTATTACCTGTTTCTAAAGTCATATTCATCCCATAAGAACACTCATTTCAATGAAGGAATGGAAGAAATAATGAACAAAATAAAAATATTTGTTTGAATTTGCCTGTTTCAAAGCAGCCCAGATGTTAATCCAGGTATTTTAGATACTGCAGTTCTCACTCTGCTGGAAATAATGTATGAAGTCAGTATTCATGTTCTGAAAATGCCTTCTGTCTCTATAATGGCCTTTGACTTATCTAAAACATTACTTCTATATCTATATCTATTACTTTTGTATCTATAAGTATCTCAGATTTGCAGTGCTTGATTTTAGACTCTACTGTTTGCATGGTATTCCTCTCACCCGTGAGAGGGATGTGGATTGTTTGGCTTCTAAGTTGTGAGAAAACTGTTACTTGGTTTCACCAGATACTCTGACTGGTAAGGCAATTTGTGTATCAGGCTGGCTACTTTAAAAGATGCTGCTTGTTTGAAACCGTTCAGGCAACTGGGATCCTGCTGCCCTTCTTTGGCTGTTCCAGTTGGTCACTTAATTTGTATAGCTCAGTCCATCAAGTGTTCCTTGCTCCTGGATTTAGTCCGTAACTGCTGTGGAAACACCATTGCCCAGTAACAATCCACAGGGTGATGCTTTGAGACTGAACAGTCAAAGTACTTGAAAGTTTGATTTTGTCATGTTCTCTTGTGTTTTATCGTTGCATTTGCACTGGTTTAATTTTATACTACTTGTTTCTGTTTCCCAGTATTTCTTTATTGTTATTTTTCCTTAAAGCAATGCCTCTAGTGCTCTGTTTTTATATGATTGGTGTGCTGCACCTTGTGTCACATAAAGATAGCATGGAATATAATAATTATGAAAGAAATTTGACAGGAACTGATTATTTTTCTTCCATACCATCACAGCATTCCTGTTAATACTAGAGATGCCCAAGTGAGATTTAAATAAACTCTCACACAGTCAAGCAGTCTGTTGCAGCAGCACAGAAGTTAGCATATGCTAATTTACCTTTCCGAACTCCTCTTAGGGTAGCTAGGTTGTTGCCATTACTGAAGTTAATTCTAGGATGGTACGTCCAGATCCCTATGCTGCACTGACAAAGTAAACACATCTCATTAAAAAAATCCACATTTGTTCATTAGATACTTTCAGTGTAGCAAAACACACCTGATCTACACAACAGAATTTTGGCATCCAGAATTACCTTTTTTTCTCCACAGGTTTGCATGCAGGCACATGTAAATGTGGAGTAAGCAAACAAAGCCCAGCTTGTGGCACCTAAGTAGAACCACATGCCTCAAACCTCAGCCAGCAACGCAGCTGCCAGCAAAGCCTCAGCGTACACACATCCCAGGAGCAATGTCAGCAGCTGCAAGCCCAGCAACATTTCTGGCAGTGATGTTTTCCAGTTTAGGCCTGGCCACACTTTATATCTCTTGCCCATCTGTTTGTTTTGCATTGTGTTACATCATCTCAATTGCAATAGTTAAATTATAAAGTCATTGGGGGATCATACAGAGAGGGAAGCTGCCTTATGCAGGTTGCCTCAGAGAGAGCTTTCTATTCGTAGAAGTTGGTGTCAGAGAAAGTGCAGAGGCTTTTTTGTGGGAAGAACAGACATATGGGAGGCTGGGACTGACACAAAACTGTGGAGAGGTTAGAAGCAAACTGGAAAGTTAAGGCAAGGATATGTTGTCTTCAGTGTTTCTACATTTCAGCTACAAAGTGTATTTATGATGTTCTTGAAGAGATTCTTGTGTTTCAGATGCTGGAAGTGTGGAAGTTAGGAATTCTAGGGACTATATTTTATCATTGTTGTATATTTCAGTGTTTTGTGGCTTTGAACAACGTTGTTATCTGTATGCCTAAGTTTGTGATAAGAAGTCACATTGGCTCTTAGAATATCTAGAGGAAGATAGGAGTATGGCATATGAATAAACCTGTTTCTTAAGTTAACTTTTGGGTGCAGCTGTGTTTGGTATTTGTGGGGGGTTTTTTAAGTTTTCTTTTTTTTTTTTTTTTAAATGTACATTTGAATGACTTTTCACAGGAAATTAAGTGATGCTTTTAGATTATTTATAGAAAATTAAGTTAGTAGGCATTGGACTTGCATTAGGTCTTTAGTGTTAGCTGTTCTTTATCCATTCAGAAATAGCTTCAGTGTTGCATCCTTTCCGAGACTAGGAATACTCTTAAATATGGAATAACCTCAAACTTCTAAATTAATGTTTTTGACAAGGGAGACTTTAAATAAAAAAAAACATATCTGAGAAAACTGTGATTGATTCCCAAAGAATAATATGGAAGAATTTGTTAAATTAATTATTTTTTCATCTTTCTTTAGTTGCTACACAACTTCAACTCAAAAGCAGCCCAATGTTTTGCCATTCATATGACAGCCCTCTTCAAACACATAGTGCGACATTATAGTTATTTAAAAAATTAGTTATTGATATGGTTCCACATTTTAATGTCTTTAAAATTAAGGGAGGACATAGAGGGCAAAAAATGTTTATTGGACACCACCTTGCAGTCCAAAAAAATTACATGGGCCAAAGAATTAAAAAAATGAGACACCTCTATGAAATGTCTACTGAATTGTTAGGTTTAGCATACTTTATCAATCATAGTAATAACTTTCATTTAATGGAAGAAGATTGGCTCAGACTTGATTTGTTTAAAAGTTTGTGCAAGTCAGTAGTGAAATAAGTTTACAAAAAAATTATTCTAATAATGATCCACTGAAATGTTAGATACCATAATAAATGGTAATTTTATCAGGTAGAGTGTAAAGCATTGCTTTCAACAATAACCTAATGGAATGTGTATAATCTTTTGATCCATAGTTAGCACTCCCTGCCTTCTGCTTGTTGATTATCATTTAAGCATTAGATGCATATTAAGCTGTGATCTTGCTTCAAATGTTTACAGTCCAGAGTGCTTCAGAAGTTGGTGTAGGTTAACATGTTTTTGATAGGTTGGCTTTTATTCTCCCTCCACTTTCTTTTTAATGACAGCCTGTCTTGAACTGTGTAGAATGTGTGAGCATTTCTGTTTTCATCTTGTTTTTTCATCTGGATATGCCTATGAATGAAGGATGTATTTTGAGAGCAGGTTGAGTTTTGAAATATGTAGGTAGAACCATGCCACTTCATCAACTCTAGCATCACAAAATCAGTTTAGATCTGTCCAATGAGAGTAAAAAAGGATGTAATCCATGAAGCCAGCAAGAAACGTCTTCTCTCAGTATACAGTTTTGTCATATAGTCATTTTGGAGGAAATGTACGTACATCTTAATGGTATGAGAGAATATTAGCCAAAAAGAATTGTCTCTGAAGGAGAAAGTCTGCTTTTTTTGGAGATACCAGTTCTGCTAATGCCCTGCTGAGAAAAATTCTTGAAGTTAATCAGACTGGCTTTTGAAGACAAATAAAAGATTTATATCTGAGTAGTCACCCCACTCAGGAAATTACAATGATTTTAATTCTCCCATAAAGCAAGTACTTTTCCCTTGCTAAAATGTTCTTTGACTTTCACTCAGTTTTACATTAGTGTGCCTCTCTTTACTTATCTTTCAGCTAAATCCAGGCAGAAGTGCTGACAGTGAAAAAAACTTTTGAGTACGTTTTATGAGTCATACCAGGAAGACTTAATCAAAAGAATCATAGAAGGAATCTGGGAGGTCCCAAGGGAGGACCTGTACTTTTTAGGTTTCTGGCTAACCTGTGTGTGTGAAATTGTAGTTAGTGAAATTGAACAAATCTTTCCATGTGACCTGTTCCAGTACTTCCTTATCCTTGCAATTAAAAACACGTTTCTTCACGTCTGAATTAATCTGCTTTTTGGAATCTTAAGATCATTCATCTTTGTCCTATTTGTGATAAAAGTAATAGTAGGAAATTAGATTTTCTTCATTTTGGCAATCTATTAAGTATTGAAGGCTCCTTTTTGTCTCATCACTCCTTTTCTGAACTAAAGATCCCATTTACATTAGCTATCCTTCACTGGTCACATTTGCCCAAGTTGTGCTAGCTCTTGGTATTCTCTCAATCCTCTGATGGCATTTGCTTTGAGTTTTGTCATAGATCTTTATTTGTCCTTCACAATTCTCAAAAAATGGTGTCCGGTAGCTCAGAGATCATCTCAGATGTGCCCCTAAATATTTTTCACATCTTGTTAATTTGAAAATGTTATCTAAGAACTCTCTGTAACCTGTTCTCATTCTAGTGTGTCTTCTCTTCTAATCCTGCTGTTGCTAAAGTTACATTGTCTGAATGATTGCAGTTAGTCTTTTTAAACATTTAAACAACCCACACACAACAACTGGCTTTTCATATTCATCTGTTTTTTAGTGGATAGTTTATATTTGTATATTCTTTGTTTTGTGCAAGACTCCTTGCTAATCAACTAACTAGCTGTGTAAGTGCCATGGGAATTTGGTTTGTGCTTAACTGTTGTGACTATAATCTTTATCCCAGTAAAGTATATTTAATTTCTTTGAAGGAAAAAAAAAGGCTTTTAAAACTTAATATTACACAGTAAAGTTGGTAGACTGGTAAGTGTATTATAAATAGGCAGATTTGCTTGAAAAAAAAATCAAAGCAAAAATAAGTAGGGCATTAGAAATAAGTAGGGCAGTTGAAATACATATTTTCTCGCTCACCACAAATCGGTTACACAGAAAAAATCTGTAACTTCAGAAGTCCCCATTAAAATGTGTTAAAAATTAACTGTTTTCAATGGATGTTTCTCGTTAATACCTTCAAGCTGATGCTTTCCATGCAAAGACAGTGTTCTGCAAATGAGGATTTACATTTCTAACTGGGGAAAGGACTTGGGCTTGTAAACTTTTAAAAGAGTAATTTGAAATATAAAACAGCTGAAAACAGGTGATACTTTTAAGACAGCGAGTAGTGATACCAGAACTCCAGAATCTGTTGGACTGCAACATTGGCACTTAGACCAGAATTAAAAAAATACATGATGGAATGTCTGTGTACTTGGTGCTTAGAATGATGTTAATATTCACCATATGGATTGGATAGGAGGCCTGTTTATTCTCAAAGTAAAAACAAAGATTATTTTTAATAGGTAATATGACAATTACCTCTTCATGCTGTACAGGAAAGCAAGCCATTGATGTGTATGAACAGAATGGTTCATCATATTAATAGTTCATAGTTAGGCTAATTAATTTGTACCATCCTTTAATATCCTCTCTAATTGCATAAATAAAACAACGCCAAGAAAAATGCCACTCAAGCCGTGCAGATAAAGCACTTCAGTGATGAATTTTTCCCCTGGTTTCACCAGGGGTATTTGAGAGATATCTCTTGTTAGACTACATGCCCAGTGAACAAGCTTTTGTCACAATAAAAAAAGGGAAAGCCATGAGCAAAGGCAGGACACATTCCTTTGTTTCATGAAGAATACTGCTGAGACCATAAATAAAAATAGTACAGCTGTTTGCAGTTTTAACCAGTTGTGCCATCTTAGACATTTCCAGTTAAAAGGAGTAAGTTTGTTCACATTCATTCAGTAGAAACACTTCAGATTCACTTAGGCTGAGTGGGTTTTGAAGAAGTCTTGTGGTTTTGTATGCCTACAAATACAGAACTGGAAAATAATTAGGATGCGTGGATTGTTCTCAAATGGAGCATCCCATGTGCTCCTTCTCAGAATCACAGAATACTCTGAGTTAAAAGCGACCCACAAGGACCATTGAATCCAACTTCTAAGTGAATGGCCCATACAGGTATCAAACCCATAACCTTGATTTTATTGGCACCCTGCTCTAACCAACCAAGCTAATTTAGATATGGTGCCTTGTCAGAAAGTTTGTTACAGTGATGCAAAATATCTTTTAAATCCTTATTGTCACTGTTGTGGAGTGAAATTTTTCATGATAGCAGATTTATTCTCTGTTGAAAAGTAAAATTTAACATCACAGTGTTTTTATAGCCAAAATATTAATGTGGAGAGTTGTGTGAGATGATTCTGACAAAAAGGTTAGCACTTGGAGTAGGTGGAAAGGTAAAATGTACTCATACACAGTAAATTTATGAAATATAGTAAAATCTTGGGTTACTGTTTGTATTAAGTAAAAAAGCCCATACCAATCCATGATACTGCTTCTAATTAGGGTATTTTCACCAGAACTCAAAAGCTATAATTTATTTATGGTCATTCATGAGTAAGATTCATATTTCCTAACTTACAGGTTCCTAGAAAGGTCACGAAAATTAACATGTTCCATTGACTGCAGGACCATGAGGCGAATAGTTCATAGGTATGGATCATATTTTTAGCTCTCTAGTATTAGTTGAGTTCTGTCCTCCCAACAGTGTCTTTAAGATGTGTTTGAAGAACGTGTTTGAAGAAAAAGTAAGAAATACTTGAAACAACATTTTGATTGTACATAAAATCCATTTACCTCCTCTGGTAAATACTTAGACTTCAGTGAATTTAGAAACATTTGAATTCAGAATCTGAAAGTTATACATTAAAGCAGAATGAGATATTATTGATAATATGTGAATTCACAAGTACATTCCTCATTTTGTAGTTGTACATACGTCTGGAAGCATTCTTAGGTTGGCTGAAGCCATTTGTGTTCTTAAGACCTTTCAAGATTCTCTATTAAGGCATAGGTGGCTTTAATTGCTTGTGTTGTCTTGTATATAATTTTTGTTTTGTTAGTGAATACTTATCCCACGTTCAGAATTGGCCAATGATTTTTCACATGAAAGAAAATCTGTTTCTATATTTTTACACCCCAATGAAAGTATATTTTTGGCAGAAAAAAGAAAGGAGATTTAGATATTTGCTACCACAAATATTTGGCACACAGTAGAAATAGACATTTTTCCTAATCTTTATCATGAGTGGAGTACCAGTTACTGGTAAGAAATCAAATCAGAAGATGAGATGTCTCAAAACCCCATGCATTTACAGTGACAGATAGCTTAGTGCATGGGATAAAAACTGTATGATTTTGCATTCTATGCATACATCACTGTCCATCTGCATCAGGAACACATTGAACAGGAAGACATGCAGAACAAAACCGGAGTAGGCACAACCATGATGATAGAAGATTTGAAATTACTTAAACCTCTGTGAAACACTATATCCCTTTCATTTATGGAAACTGGATGATAGTCACCCTTTTGAACATGTTGTAATTACAAGTCAGAGCTGCCACTGATTGATCAGTAGGGTAGGGTAAATTGCAGTGTGTATCAATGCCACTAGACGGGATGGTACAATTTCTCTTTTGCTGAAGAGAGTAAAACTTAGTTCTGCAAACAAATTACTGGAATTAATTGAAGGCATGAATGCAGCTGAAAAATAAAATCTCATTAGCTGCATCAAGAATTAGCAACATGGAACAAATTGCTCTTAAAATTAAAAACTTAAATTGGGGACATTTGGGGTAATGATCTACTGATTGGCCTGGGGACTTTCCTAGTGACGCTAATGTCTTTAAGCAGTGGTAAAAGGTACCAGCCTAAGGCTTACAGTAAAGTGGCTTACCAACAACCACAGACATCCTTGATCCTCCCTCCTTGCTTATCTGTAGGATACAGCTGTTGCTGAAACTACATTAAATGTTCTTGTCTTAGAGAAACAGATTGGCAGGGACACCAAAAATATAAAATCTGTTCCTTACACACAGACCTCAAAGAAAAGCAAAATACTGCAGAGAGTGATATTTTTGCCCAGAAAGAACTCATGAAGGCCATACAGTCAACTTCTGAGTAGCTGACAAGTAAGCCTTTTTGATCTCCTGGTAATTTAAATAACTTCTCAGAGTCTTCTCTAGAAACACATTAAATTTGTTCATTTTATGACACATTTATTGCAGATTAGTTACTGTCTTCTGCTTTCTTGCCATTGTAAAATCTAATGAGCATAGAAACTAATGTAACATTTTGTAAATGAAACATCGAGGAACTGGGGCTGCAGTCGTTATGATTCTGCATGTTATCATCTTTATTACCTCATGCTTACATGTCCCCCATTTGGCAACAGGAAGAGTTAAGAGCTCACAATTATTTATGCTGGGGTTCCTCCTAGTTGTGCCAATTCCTACTGCTCATTGACACCACTGTGCAATGTCAGTAACTTTTTTACCTTATCTTGTCCCTACTTTGTCTCCATTATGTCAAATTGTAGCCTTGGATGTATTTCACCTTTTCTTTTTTTTTTTTTTTTTTTTCTTTTTTCTTTTATTTTCCCTCAGTCTTATTATTGTTAATGTCCAATAAAGACCTCAGACCTCAGTGGTAATATTCCATACTATAAAGGGACTGCAGTGTTACATTGTTAGCCTCCCTGCTCTTAGTCTGTACTTCTCTCTCCTGCTTTGTAGCTCTAGCTTTAGTTATACAATAGAACATCTTACTGCAAGGTGTTTTGGCTAGAAAAATATTCTTATTTATCTTGTATTCTGAATTGGAAAGCAATGAAGCCTCTAATCAGACTGTAAAGTTGACCTTCTTTTTCCTCACGTTACCATGGGTGTTGTAATTTTGTTCTTTTAATCTTAATCAATGGTGAGAGGAAGGACTGTGACTTTGTGAAGCATTTCTTTCCCTACTGAACATAATATAGAAACACCTGGTGTTTCTGCTTGGCTGGGCATGCCCCCATGAGTGAGAAAGGCAGTGTAACTCTCTTCTCTCAAGAATTCAGATGTATTTCTTATACAGTTGTGGCATCAAAAGAAAATTGTGGGAAAAACACCTTTCTGTTTCCTGGCTTATGAAGGACCTGTTGTATAGTTATCTGAATACTGTTGATGAGGAGAAGGTATGTATTTATTTTCTTACCAGTATAGGTTCTGTGTAGAAAATAACAGTTTTAATAAAACATGCATTTTTGTTTTGTTTTTCTTTCTCCTTTATGTATACAGAGTTCTCCTACAGCAACAGGCAGATTATGGTAATGTCTTAGAGGGGACAAGCAGTGGTTGTGTCGTTACTGAGTGGGATCTTTGCCTGCAGGAAAATTTTACTTTACAAACTAAATGTGACAGCAGAATTGCATGCATAAACTGTTCATGGGAGCTGAGACCTATTTACAGTAAGCAGTGTGGTTACATTCTACCCATAACTGGAAATCCTTTTAGAATCTGTAACTCATCTTGCCCCATTCTTTGAAGACATGACTTGCCTGATCCTGGTGTGCACAGCACTGTAGGCTTTCCTGCGTGGTTCTTTACAGGCCATGCCATTTATGCATGGTAGCCCATGTCATTTATGAACAAACTTGTAAATTCATAGGAAAAAATGGCACTTGAAAATTTACCTTAGAGCTCAAAGTGTTATTTGAGCAGAGAGAATATATTCTCTTTTGAACTGCAACCTTTTAAAATTTTGCAACCTGTGAATTATTTTTGAGAGGAAAAAGAAAATTGTACCCAAGAAGTTAATTGAGCTTAAAAGGGTATGTACAAATAGAACTAGGAAAAAGAGAACATTTCTGTGACATAGACTAAAGAGAGAGTTGTTGTGACAGCAAAAAATGCTAACAGCCTCCAGAGCTGTATGAACACGGGTGGCTTTAGGAGAGACAGGGAACTAACTACTCAGCATGTGTGACACCACATCTGGAATACTGTATCTAGTTTAGAGCTGCCCAGTTCAAGGAAGATGGTCACTGAAGTGGAGACAATTAAAGGAGGACCACCATGATGGTGGGGAGCACTTGCCTTGTGAGGAGAGGCTGATGGAGCTGGGCTTGTTCAGCCTGGAAAGGGAAATCACTTCAGGGTTACTCACCAGTAGCATCCAGTGGCCGTAGGGCATTGTCTCTTCTCCATCACGATGGTGGAGTCAGGCTCCTCAGTGATGCACAGTAGGCGGATGAGAGGTGATAGATATAAACTGAAACAAGAGGTTTAGACTGGATATAAAGAAAAGCATCTGTGATGGCAGTCAGGCACCGGAATAGGTTTGCCCAAGGAGGCCCAGGTAGTGTTCATCCTTGGGGATTTTCTGGAAACAACTGAAAAAGCCCTGAGAATCACAGAATCTCAGAATGGTTGAGATTGGAAGGGACCTCTGGAAGTCATTTGCTTTCATTCCTCTGCTCAAGAAGGGTCATCTAGAGCTGGTTGCCCAGGACCGTATCTCCAAGGATGTAGATTTCACAACCTCCTGAGGCAACCAGTTCTAGTGCTCTGCCACACTCACAGTAAAAAGCTCAGACAAAATCTTCTTCATTTCACTTTATGCCCATTGCCTCTAGTCTTGTCACTGGACATTGCTGAAAAGCGGCTGACTATCTTCTTTCTGCATTGCTTATATGCCTTGATAAGATTCTCCCTGAGTCTTCTCTTCAGGCTGAACAGTCCCTGCTCCCTTAGCTTTTCCTGATAGGAGAGACTCTCCAGTCACTTAATTGTCTTAATGGTCCATTGCTGGGCTCTCTCCAGTACCTACATATCTCTCCTGTGCTGGGAAGTCCAGAACTGGACACAGTACTCCAGGTGTGGCCTCACCAGTGCTGAGTAGAAGAACAGGTTCACCTGCTGGCAACACTCCTTCTAATGCGGTCCAGGATACTATGTGTCTTATTTGCAGCAAAACTGCACTGCTGGTCTGTGGTCCTCCTGGTGTCCGTGGGGACTCCCTAGTCCTTTTCTTCCAAGTTGCTTTCCAGCTGAGGGACCCTCAGCATATATTGGTACCTGGAGTTGTTCTTGCTGCTTCAGTCACTGGAGCTGAGATTCCCCTGCAGCCTGTGGTGGAGATTACAGGGAAGCAGGCTGTTTCTGTGCAGTCCAGGGAGGTCAGTGGGAGTGTAGAGATCCACCTGGAGCCTGTGGAGGAGACCCATGCCAGAGCAAGTGGATGCCCAAAAAGAAGGCTGTGAACCCATGGGAAGCCCTGTGATGGAGCAGGCTCCTGGCAGGGACCTGTGAACCCATGGAGGGAGGAGCCTACTCCAAAGCAGGTTTCCTGATAGGACTTGTGACCCTAGTGGGGACCCACCCTGAAGTAGGCTGTTCTTGATGGACCACACACTGTGGAAAAGTGACCCAGCTGGAGCAATCTGTGAAGAACTATTGCCTGTGGGATAGACTCACATTTGAGAAGTTCATGAAGGACTGTCTCTAGTGGGAGGGACCCGCCTCACAAGGAGCAGGAGACTCTTTTCCCTGAGTAGTAACAGGAATGATGTGTGATGAACTGACCATAACCCCCATTCCTTATCTTCCTGCAGTGCTGGGTGGCAGGAGGTAGAGCCTGGGAAGGAGGGAGAGAGAGGGGAAGGTGTTCTTAACATTTGTTTTATTTCTCATTATCCTGCTCTGATTTTGTTGGTAATAAATTCAGTTAATATCCTGAAGTTCAGACTGTTTTGCCTATGATGATATTCCGTGAGTGATCTCTGCCAGTCCTCATCTCAACTCATGAACCCCTGTCCAGTTGCGGAGGAGAGTGATAGAGCAGATTTGGTGGGCACCTGGCATCCAGCCAGGGTCAACCCACCACAGCAGACCACTCCTAATTAACCTTTCTAAGGAGACTGTCAGTCATGAAGGGTAGTCAAATGCCCTAGTGCGTGCAACCAGCTGCCAGCCTCCCTCTTTCCCAGAAATGTTGGCACCCCGACATAGCACATGAGCACTTCCTGCTGGGAGATAAGGAAGATGATGACAAGATGCTGTTGGCCTCTGCAGTTCAGGTCATCCACATGATTCTTGCCCATGTGTGACAAAATCTCAGATGAAGGATAACTTTTTTTGAAATGTTTTCATTTAATTTCTGAGTGGGCTGGGTGAAAATGATATAAAGGTGTCTTGTGTGCTGTCCTCAACAGCATTCTATCACTAGGATAGAAAGATAAAGTGGATGTGCATTTTAGTTGCCTCTCCTTTCCTTTTGTACCACTTTCTGCCTGGTCCTTTCCAATATTATGAGAGGAAATATGCATTCAAATACAGAATCTTCTCTCTAACCTCATTTTAACTCTGGGTGCTTATAAGGTATTGAGAGAACTTGCATAAGTATTAATACTTGTGATAAGCTTTAGTGCAGAGCATGAATTAGAAAAGAGGGATGTAGATAACTGTTTTCTTTACAGGCTGGAAATAAGAAAGCTTTTTACATGTTAGTAAACTGGCTGTTTTCTTCATGGATGGTTTAAGTTTTTCTACTAAGAAAATCATGTATTCTAGTGGATTTTGGTTGATTGGATAATTCTGCTTTAGTCTTTTTGATTATTGACCATTAGAATACGCAGTTCCCTTCCCAAGTGTTTCTTGTGAATGAGGCCCACAGTGGGATTATGTCTTAGTTTTAGAAGATCAAACAAGTTGGTTGTTAAGTGTTTGGAAATTTTACATCTTTGTTTACAGGAAAGGTAAGGAACCTGTTTGCATTCGAGTTGTATATGGTTTCTGGAGAAACTGTTTATGACAATACATCAGTGTAAGATTCCTGCTGTACTTACCTAATGGCATCTAATTGGAAGTTTTCATCTGATTCCCCGTTTTCAGTTGTTGATTTCCTCATAGACTAAATGTTTTCCTCCATTTCACTATAAAATGAGAGTAGTAATCAGTGAATCACATAAAATGTCAACAGAAACAAATTAGCTACTATTGGACATTAGGAATATGGAGAGTTTGTGAAGAAAAGTTGCTCTGGGGAGACCCAGGCATTTCTCTTGTCCTCTGAGCTCTCAGCTGTGCTGGATGTTCCCTCAGTAACGCATCAATTCTTGATTCTATTTCCTTCAATAGCTTGATGAAAGACAAACAGTTAGGGCAGCCAAGAGAAATAAATTTCATGACATCATTCTCTGGTGGATATGTGTAAGTTAATTAGTTATGCTCAATTTTATTCCTTTGTTCTCTAATCTGTCTAAACTATGTTACAGGCTCCACTGATCTGTGAAGACTAAATAATGTGCAGGCTTGTACAGAGTATTTTCTGACTAGGAAAAAATACCTCTTGTTTATTTCTCTTAACCTCTGTTGAGGAACCTTAACCATGGGAAGAAAATGGGAAACAGGTCTGATACAGAACTAAATGTTTACTGACGTGTTTTTAAACAAGTGAAGTGTACTGACATCATCAGGTGATGACAGTATAAACATTGCTGCAGAATTTTAATTGTATATTGGCTAAGAAGGGGAAAATTTTCTCTTTTTTTTGTTTTCCCCAACTGCATAGTATGTCTGGTGATTAATCTAGTATCCATTAGGAGTACAAGATATCAGCACTATGCCCACTAAGTTCTTTCACCCTCAGGCCAAGAATCATTTTGCAGACATAATGCAAGGATGCCTACAGAGATGTGTGGGTGTATATAAACTCTAACCTGAACATCTTGTAGTGTTCTCAAGTGGGAGGGCAATTTCACCTCTTCATTGATTTTACTGATGTCTCCTATGAGCAAGTAGTGCCATTTCCTTCAACCTGTGATGAATTGGATGTGCTATACAATGTGTGCTATTGCTCACAAGAGGATTAAGCAGGAGCAACAAACCTGCTTCACTTTCCTCAAGTCTTTCATGAGTGGCAGACACCTGCATCATCTTGTACAGTCCTAACATTTTGATCCATAAAAGCAGCCTTCCGGTTTTTCTAGAGGAGACTGTCTAGGTCGACAAAAATGCTTGCATTGCATTTGGATTGTTTACAAAAAAATCACTCCATTACTTGTGCTGAAATCTTCAAAAGCAAAGAAATTTTATGTGTAGTCTCAGAACTGTTAAATTAAGCTGTCCTGACTACCTGCAGTAACCATGGTATCTAAAAGTCTGGATTACTGCAGCAGTTCTTTGTCTGGGATATGGTACATACTGTACTTGGATTTTAATGGAGCCATTTATACAGATTTTATATTTTCTCATAAAACTCTTCAAGGTGAATGGAAACAAGCGTGGGCTAAGTGTTTGCACTTTTCAGTGCTCTTTCTTTTACAGAATATTGCTGGCTTTCTTAATTGCTAACTTATGCAGTGTCTTTGTCTTTTAGAATGTCGGGTGGTGAAATCCACTTCCTATACCAAAATAGCATCGACTTCACGTAGGAGCACCACCAAGAGCCCAGGCCCATCGCGACGCAGCAAGTCTCCGGCTTCTACTAGCTCAGGTAAAGCAAGCAAGCAATCTTTCTTACCAACAGCAACCATTCTATTTCAATACAGTGGGCAATGCACTTGAATTTCCATATTTATTTGGAAAAACATTGTATGTAAACAATTGATAGTAAAAATTCACTTGTTTTCTCAAGTGTCTTCCCGATACAAAATAAAACTTCAGTGTTTTATGAATCATGCTCTGGCATTACCGTGGTTCAATTCAATTTATTTTTTGTGCGTGATTTTGCTTCCAGTACCTAAAGACTAAGTGGTATTCTTTATACTAGAAACTGAATAAGAACAGTGTCAAAAGTAGCCCAAATTGTGCAGCATAAAGGTTGCCTAAAGGTTAATTTCACAATATTTTTTGTATTTTGTTTCTGAGGGAGCGAAGAGGCATCAGTGAGGAAAGAGTGAGGTTGAAGACAACAGGGATATTGAGGAAAGGGAGGCAGGGGAGAGGAAGAATGCAATTACAGATGGAAATGTGAAGTGTAAATATAGCCGAGGAAGAAATGTCAGAACTGACCTAACAAGCTGGTGGTACAGGTTGAAGAAGACACAGCAAAAGGCTTTAGAAAGGTCTGTCTGAAGGGCCTTACTTTGGCTGCCTTTGCAGTGGCTCCCACTAGATAGCTAGACTCTGACTAGTTCCCCGCCCTGCAGCTTTTCCCCAAGTAGAACAAATAAATAAACAAAAAATTGCATTAGAGAATTTGCTAGTACTGCTGCTTGGAGGTACAAATGTCGACTAGTGGAGTAGACCCATTCAAGCATTTGCAGCATTGCTTGTGAATATGGATTTTGTAAGAGGCAAGCATTAGAGCTGTCTGAAAGCCACCTCACTCTTTCTGCCTAAGTCTTCTGCCAACAGGGAAGCAAATAGCATACTGGAACCTGCAACCAGCACCATAAGGTCTTTGTGGGGAGGTGGTGATCAGAATGGCCCAGGTGCTGGTTTCAAAGGGGGTAGGCATGGATCAGCTGGAACCATAGTTTTTTTAACTAAAAGACAAAGGTAAGAGAAAAGTCTGTGAAGGAGGAAAGTTGGAGGCACACAATGAGACACAGAGGCGTAGATGTGGGTAGCAGGGCTGGGAGGTAATGTGCCTCCTACACATCCTAAGAACAGCTGAAATGCAGAAACCTGAAAAGAGGTAATGGGATGAAGTATTGATTGTGAGGAATGAGCCCAGAGTAGCTCTTTCTTGAACATGTTAAATAACTTTCTTTGAAGCTAGATGGAACGGAGTTAAATTACACTTTAGCAAGGGAGGCTTTGTTTGGTGTTTGAATATTACCAGGCTCTTTCTGGTTTTGCGTTTGTGAGTACAGATAATGGACACTGAACTGTGTGTGATCATTTCTAAGTGAAATAACTGTCCTGTTATGCATAACAATTTTATGGGACCTCTATGGGACTGGCAATATTTTTACCATGTTGACTAAGTGGTACCATGTTGGTTTTGATCCTGAGAGAAATAGTACTGTTTTTACCTAAATACGCTGGAGAAGTGTAGGTGAGTAAATCTTAACTTCTTGCAGTTCACTTTTATAAAGTTCTGAGCAGAATACATTACATGTTCAACCACTGCAAAAGATCAGGAGATTATTTTAGAGCTTGCGGGAAAAAAGGAATGTTTTTATTATACCAAAATAATTATTAATATATCATTACATTTATAGCAAGAAAAAAAACCAGTGTAAGTGAAAACATTAAAAATGCAAACCATTTCAGATGGTGCTGTGCTAATGACAGATGTAACCATCTTAAAAATTTCTGATGCAAAACCAATAAATTTATAGGAAATAGGCACTTATTAGTTTGATGGTTCATGGCCTGCCTATTTGAATAATCATTTGCACGTCGTAATTAAATTTTCTTAGAGAAAGCATTTGATAAAGCCCTACAGGAATGTACGGGATGCTAACAGAACAGTCTGTCAGTGGGTAGGAGCCTGGGCAAAGAACTGGCTGAGAGGCAGAGCTCAAAGGATTGTAGCAAATGGGGATACATCTGCTTGCCAACTGGTCACCAGCAGCATTTTTTCAGGATTCAATTCTAGGGCCAGTTTTATTTAAAATTTTTATCAATGATCTGGACACAGTAGTTGAGTGCACCATTAACAAGTTTGCTGATGATACCAAACTGGGAGGTGCTGTTGGCTCTCTCAAGGGACAAGCTGCTTGCAGAGGGATCTAATAGATTGTAGCATTGGGCAGTGATTAATGGGATGAAATTTAACCAGAATAAATGCTGGATTATGCACCTGGAGTGGAGTACTGCCAGGCACGGGTATAAATTTGGAGAGGAGTGGTTGAAGAACATTCCTACAGGTAGGGGTCTGGTGGTGCTGGTTGGCAGCAAGCTCATTACATGTCAGGCATGTGCCCTGGCAGCCAGGAGAGCAAACTGCATCCTGGGGTGCATCAAATACAGCATCACCATCCAGTCAAAAAGTGATATTATCAGAATGTACTGAGCAATGATGCAGCCTCACCTTGAGCACTGTTTGCAGTTCTGGGCCCCACAGTTTAAGAAGGATGTGAAGGTACTCAAAGGTGTCCAGAGGTGGACAATAAAGCTGGTGAAAGGGCTGGAAGGCATGTCCTATAGGGAGCAGATAAGGACTGTGGGCTTGTCTAATTTGGAGAAAAGGAGTGGTTGAGGAGTGACTTGATTTCTCCCTATAGCTTCCTGAGGAGGGGATATGGAGAGGGAAGTGCTGAGCTCTTCTCCCTGGTAACCAGTAACAAGACATGTTGGAAGGATTCAAAACTGTACCATGGAAGGTTTAGACTGGACATTGGGAACATTTTCTTTACTGAGAGGGTTATCAAGCATTGGAACAGGCTGTCTGGAGAAGTGGTTGAGACACCATCCCTGGAGGTGTTTAAAAGATGTGTAGATGTGGCGCTGAGGGACATGGTTTAGTGGTGGACTTGGCAGTACTGGGTTAACAGTTGGATTTGATGATCTTAAAGGTCTTTTCCAACCTAAGCAACTGAATGATTCTATAATTAGGAAGCATTTCTTTACCAAGAGAGTGGTCAAAGACTATGTATTGGGTTGACCATGGCTGGATGCCAGCTGCTCACCAAAGCCGTTCTATCGCTCTCCTCCTCAGCTGAACATACTGGAATGCTTGGTCAGCCCTGAATTGGTCAGGCAGTTGGACTAGATGGTTGTTGTAGGACCCTTCCAATTGAACTATTCTATGCTACTCTATTCTGTTCTAACCACTTAAAAAAGATAAACAATTGAAGGTGTTTCTAATAGAATGTATTTTTAGTGGAGTGATGGCTCTGATTTGGCTGTCTGTATCTCTTGTGTTTGCCTTCTGCAAATACTGAGGTCAAGTTGTGTGAATGTTACAGGAAGCCTATTTCTAACTTACATACATGAGTACTTACATCAGTATTACCTTTATACATGGAAGCAATATTTTACTAAATGGGCACCTGCTCTCAAGAATTGTTTTTAAATCACATAAAACTAAAACCAGTCAATGATTTTTTTTTTAAAAAAGGCAATTTTATATTATGCATTGCATTAAAACAAAACCAGCAGTGTAAGTAAAAAGAAGCACTGATCCTTAGATATTTTTAGACAAAAACTAAAGTTCTCCTGTGAAATACATACAATATGTACAGATTTCACTTTTCTTCTACCCAACAGGCCTAAAAATACTGCCTGTTTCTTGGAATTATGTATCCATGACAGTAGCAGAATAGATAAATTGCCATCTAGTGCACATATGAGCAGATAATTTTTGCCAGGATGTCTACATTAAACATCTCAGTATTACAGAATCTCCAGAATGACTTGTGCATAATGTCATGTTACTGCTAAGTGCATGTACATGTATTTTTTATTCCATGTTTTTAAACTGCTTTCAGTTCATCTTTAAATTGCTGTTAGGGGTTTTATTTCATTGGCAATAAACATAGAAAATACTCAAGGAAAAAAGTAGATTCTTTTCTGAGATCAAAGGCAATACATAGATATTCCAAAAATTTAAAAGTGTATCATTTTGTGAGGAGTTTTTTTTTTTTTATTTAAAAAAAAGAAAGTTGAAAGAAGTAAGGATAAAGGGCAGACAGAAAGCATTCTTGATAGTGTATCCTTGACATGAAACTAAGTGAGGTGTATGGAAAAGAGCATATTGCTAATTAGAAAGAATCTGACTCCTTTTGTTTGATACTTGCTGTGTTTGGGAAAGTCTGTACATTCTATCTGCACTAAATGGTCATATGCCTGCTTCAGTCTTGAATTAATGTCCATATAAAGATAATACAGAAGAATAACTACATGGGCCATAAAAAGGGAAGTTGCATAGACAAAAACTGTGTTAAAATGTTAAAATCTCAGTTGGATATTGAAACTGATAAAATTGTAAAATGAAGGGGTATCGTCAAGTTACCCTTTATTCTCCTCTGTTTACATTTGTAGTTCTGGTGTAGTCTTTAATGCAGGTATTCAACATTATTTTCCCTACCATGCAGCACAGGACAGCTGATTGGGATTCATCATTTTTAGAGTTAATGAAGGCGCAGTCTTTGGTCATTTTCCCATTGTTACAGAAACAGATATATAAGAGATAATAGAGAAATAGGGCTAAGACATATAGACAGTCTTTTCTGATTTAAGCACTTAAATGCCATCCTCAGCAGGTTTCCTTTCTTTGACACAGAATTTCAAGTGGTCATTGAATTAAGCCAAATTTTGGCTTGAACTAAATATTTATAAATGCAGTGAAGTCCATGAGTTCCTTTTTCTGAGCAAATGGTAGTACAAGGTGATAAACCTTCCCAAATTCATCTTAATAGCTTCTGAAGTTGTTTACAGAAATCGAAGGGGTTATTTGTGGGGTTAGTCATTTGTTGTTTTTCTGTCCATGTCTCATTTTTGCATCTCTAAGTTTGGAACAATAACATTTTACCAAAACCATCACTTTGAAGATAAATTCAATAATGTTAAATTATTTTTGAGAAAACTCTGCTAGAAGGCCTTCACTTCCTGTTTCAGTCTCACTTGTTGTGGTGACCCCTGACTCTATGCAGAAGGCAAAGGACTCTAGTGTCCCCTCTCCTTGGTGAGCACCCAACCACTGCTCTGAAGAACCATTTTCCTCATCATCTCATCGGTACTGGGGGGAAAGAGCTCTTAATGATATTTCTAAGGCTGTTAGGTAACTTGCACCCTTTGGAGGTTTCTTTTTCCCTCCATCACCTGTAAAGGCAGTCTCCTTGGCAAGCCTGAAAGCTCTATACAGAACCTATGGTAATAGCACTGTTGGGCTCTCCAGGTACATGGCCATGGGAATAACAGCATGGGAACAACAGGATAAAAACCACTATCCACCAGGCTCTAGGGCACACTGCCATGGCAGCATGGGGAAAAGCGGGGAACCTGTGAGTGGCAAGCAGGCTGCAGGGTTGCAGGGAAAGACCTTTAGTGAAACCAGAAGCTACACAAGTGCTCAGGGCCACACAAGTTCAAATGTGTACTCTGGTTAACTGAGGGCATCAATCTTAGGGAATGGGAAGCACACTCTCCTCATCCTTTCTTGAGCTATATAGTCTCCAGTGAGCAAAAAGACTGCACCTACCTTTACACCATTTCTTGGCATATTTCAGAGGAATGTGTGCTTTGTGGTGTTCACCTTTATTCCATCCTTGCTTTTTTCCTTTTTTTCATAACAGAGCATATGTTTAATGTGTTTATATTTTCATGGTAGCCTTCCTGGCTCCTGAGAGCAGATGCACCCTATTTTTATACAAACACATAGAATACTTTTTTCCTACAAGAGTACATGCAAGCTAGAAAGATGTGTGGTAAGGGCTGCCTTCTCCAAGATGTGTGGTAAGGGCTGTCTTCTCCATTATTATGTTTTCTTCAGTTTGTTATTTACATGTGACAGTGTTTCAAAACAGTACCACAAGGCAGAAATCTCGCTGCAGGAGGATTACTTTCTGTTTTTTTACAAATCCATTTGAAGTATTGTCTGCTTCAAAAGGCTTTCAGTCTAAACAGAGAAGAGAAGCAGGGAAAAAGGCAAAGAAGAAAAGCAGAGAAAGGTAGTGTGACCTCCTGAGCAGGCAGAAGGCTAAAGTTTGGTTTCAAGTGCAGTAGATAATCTTACCTCTATTTAATTTTTCTGATGTCTTCTTAAAGCCTGCAAAACACTTTGATGTGTATTTGTTGGCATCAAATAGTATTTGGGAAAGGGTATCATAAAAGAGATGTTTAATTTCAGTGAGACTGGGTATCAGCCTGTTGCTGGTGAGTGAAAATTATGGATGTCTGATGCCTACTAAGTAGCTATCAGTTTCTGTTCAGCTGCCAATTAACAGCATTGGTGGCAGCCTCAATTTGGGTGAAGAGGTAACAGATTCAGAGAAAGCAGCACTTACTTCTTCATGATCGTTTTTTAAAATCAAATCAAGAGCAGCATGAGATGACTGAAATTACTGTACCCTTGGTCCACTAAATTAAGGGAAGATACTGCATTCAGTGAACTCTGGTTTAGTTTCTGAAATCCCAATTCTAGTTTTCAGGACTTACTCTCATCAAAAGTAGCTGCTTTCTTTTTTTCCAGTTTGAGCACCTCCTTCAAAATTATTTCCTTCTCACTTCTTTCTCCCCTCTGAGCAATCTCCTGTTTGCCTAACATTATCACTCAGAGTATTTCAGATGCTTGAAGTCTTATTTGTAATAGCAATTCAGGTTCGGTGTTTAAAAGCATTATTTAGGAGTTTGGTTTATTTAGTATGACAAGTGATTATTTCAAGAATAACTGGTTTGAAACATACCTATTCTGGATGACAAAGGGAACATATGTGAAGGATAGATAGAGTAGGTCATATTACCGAGGACGATGTGTTGTTTTTCTTTAAAATTTTACCTGGGCAAAGAATTGTGAAACTACATATCAAACTAAACCCTGATCAAAACTGTAGATGTTCCCTAAAGAAAAAAGTGAGTTAGGATATGGAAACTGGCTTTGAAGGCTTCTCTAGATCATATGCTTGTGCTTTTCTCTGCTAGTTAGAACATAAGAGCGAGAGATGTTCATCTGCAATAAAGTATGTTTTCATGTATTTTGATAGTTCATCCTTAGACTGTTATCAAGAAACAACCCTTCTTCAACCAGCTGACTCAAGAAGGTCTTTTGTATCCCAAAGGAAGGAACATGGTTTGTCATATTGTCTTTTGTGAGGTTACATGTTTTTATTCACGCTATTATAGGTATTCAGCTGACAGATTTTGTAAAAAATATGCTGAAGCAAAGTTTTTCTGAAGCCATGAGTACGAACTCATGGGACTGCTGGAGTCATCCTGCAAACCCAAGAATTTCCAGAGATTTTTGCTTTGATCATGGTTTCCTTTTAATGTTTTATTCATGGTGTTTATATATGATACTAATCATTAAAAAATTAAGTTCTGTCATTTTGTATCCTGTTACAAAAATCAAGAATTGGTAAGAGAAATAGATTTGGTTAGACTGAACAGTTTAGCCATCTAAAAGCATTAAAAAGTTAAGCCCTGAATAAAGAAAGATGCTTAGAATTGGTAGTCTGTTCACATGGACTGATTTGAGAATCCTGGTCTTTCTAAATAGGCAAAACAGGTCAAAAGATTTTCATTAAATCTTAAGCACATATAGATGCTCTCTCAACTAGGTACTACATGAAAGTAGCAGCCAAGATCATAGGTACCAGCTAAAGTGCAGAGGGAAAAAACCCAAAAGGCACTTACCCACCTTCTGAGACTGCAATAAAAACAAATATTAGTGTATTCCAGGGAATTGAATTTTCAAGGCAGTCTCCTTTCTTCTGAGATATAAGTCTGCAATATCTGTGTGTCTGCAGCACTTCTCTGCTTGGAAGTGCAGGCATAACTGACTTCGGGTTGAAGTAGAAGTGTTACATCATACAGACACTATAGTGGCTGAACATGTGTGGGGTCTACAGTCCCTGCTGAGCTCTCCATTGCTTGGGTTACATTGTGTGGCTACCAGAGGTACCAGTGACTAACAGGGACTCGGGTGTTGGTGGCTGCTGGGATGGGGAATGAAAACGTGATCTGAAAATGATCCTTTCTTCTGATATTTCTAATCTGTTGATCAAGTGAAAGCTCTGTGTGGGTCTGTCAAGCCTTGTCCTCAGTGGCAGAGAGACCTTGTATCTCCTTAACTTCGTGATGTAAGCTCTAGAAAAGATTGAATATAAAAAGGGCAGTTTAGCACTAGTTAAAATGAATGCAGTACTGGTATTTAGGGTTTTTTCTCAACCAGTTGCATGCTAGGGTAGAACCTATAAAGCCTTGCCTTTACTAGGGAGTCCTCCTGAGGGCACTTGCCTAATGTGGTGCTCTGTACACACTGCCTTTTGGTGTGAAGACAAAAATGACAAGATGTATATGAGTAGAATACAAAAGCAGAAGGAATGAAAAGGCAAGGTATGGTTTATTCTCTAACTACTTTGTAAATACATAATCTTACTGAGACAAAAATGTTTTGGAAAGAATGGTGAAAAACTGCAGAATTGTTTGAGGCAAGGTCAAACAGTGATCTCTCATCAGCATTTTCTAGCTAATGGTTGCTGAATATGACCTATACATGTTGTGACTCCTCTAAATAATTTTTGTAGCTTAACTTGTCCTATTCATAAGTTGTGGCTGCAAACAAAAGCCTGCACTGTTCCCGTCTCCTCTTTCTTTTTTACAAACACTCTTGTGATTGGAAAACCAATTTTTTAAACACACAGAGACATCTCTATGTGTTTTATAGAGTGCAATATGCTAACACATCAAGAGGAAATTTTACAGGAAAGTATTATTTTAATACTGTGCAGTCATACTGGCTGCTTCTCAGACTGACACTTGATGCTTCAATTCAGTTTTTCTTACTTTTTGTTTTTATTACTTAATAAAAAGATGTCCTATCAAAATTTATTGGAATGCCATCAAAGTACATTTTATTTGCCTCATTTTCACTAGTTTATGAGTATTATCCTATGAAAGCCTATTCTGTATTTATCTCAGTAGATGCTGGTATCCAGCTTTAGTGTTCTATTTTATGGGGTTTTCTACCTTGATGTGTGTGCCAGGTGCTGGAAAAACAAATACAAAGACAGGTCCTCACCCTGTTACACATCTTCAGCAAGAGGGGTCAATAAGGAAAGGAGTTCACAGCTAAGTGGTTGTATACATCTTCTCAGAGCAGCCACAATAATTTTGTTATTATATTAGCTTTTAAATACGTATTTCACCTGTGAAATTTTAAGCTGATAAATCTATTTTGTGAGACTATGGGAGGGCACTGTGTGTTAAGCTGAAGTCTCTGCTCCCTGCCATTTTATGAAGAAAAAGTGACAAGAAGCCTCTTGCCTCACTCAATAACATGATTAATGACAACAGTGATTTACCAATTTCATGTGTGTCTATCTATATCAAGGTTTTCTGTAGTAACTCGCTGTACCAGTTTGTGAGAAATACAGTGCGGATACTGGATAGGAATGCAGTTTTCAACCAAAATGCATTCCTCCTAGAAGTGGATTTTAGGGCAATTGAGACTATATTCCTGCAGTTATCAGGAATGCATTGTTGTTAAATATTACAGCTTTTATTCACGTATTTGTTACCAAGAATGGCAGCAAACTGCATGAATGGCAGCAAACTGCATGAATGACATTGATTGGTCATGAATGGCCTATGTAAGAATGGTGTAATGATTGTGAAAGGGGTTCAGGAAGGAGATCAGAATCACTCCAGACTCATCCTGCTGCACGGCACATAATATCATCTCTATTTGCAAATTCACTATAATGACTCACAAGGCAGGAAGCCATAAACAAGAAGGTGAAATAGGAAGGCCCATGGAACATACTGGGAAAGTATTAGGAATTACCATTTCTTTCCTGTTGTGCTGTTGGTCTTAAGGATTACTTACTTATATGAATCATATCAGTAGTAATAGTAATGTGTATCTCCAGGTATGCGGAGTATCCAGAAGACAGGCAGCATGATGTGCAAAAGGAGTTCATTCTGCCAGAACTTAAAGCCTAAGGAGACAAGGGGTAGAGGTGGTATGACTTGTCTGGTGCTGTGCAGATGCACAGAGGGAGCTGGGAATAGAATCCCCATCACCTAAGTCCCATTTTGGGTTGACTCTAGTGTGGGTTCTGTATGGCCTTTGGTCTTCAGAGTTTATGTAATGGAGTTCTGTGTTTAGAATAAAATCTACCAAAATTAGTAAGTGGGGAGAATTTTGATTTTACTTCATCTCCAGCATATCTTAAACCTCTAGGTGTGTGACTTTGGATTTACCTTGTGTAGCTTTGGAAGTCTACACTGCAGTGGATTTTCCTAGTACATTGTTCACTGGGTCAGGTTTGGATAGTTGCTTCGGGATGATACAACTTGTGTTATGACAGCAATTTGGTTGAAGTAAGGCCTAGAAAACTGCTTCAGGTGTAGAAGGCAATACCATAGTACCTAAAGACTGATAAAAGGAATCTCTTCTCCAGTGCTAATTGCCATGTAGTTTCAAAACAGCCCTCCATAGGGAGTCCTTGTATAGTACACATTTTAGGTACTTAGCACGTTTGTATTCTGGGTATGGGTAAGGAGGTGAGGAAACTGCATAAATCTCCTCAAGGTGTTGATCCATTAATTGTATTATTAATTTCACTTGTTATCGATGGTCAGTGTAAGCAAAACTATCATAATTTTCTTTTTTAAAAGTGCTGTTGAGGAGAGCATTAGAGTTTAGTTTAAACACTCTCGATGCTCAGGTGATAAGTAACTTTTAGGATTTATGATACTTTGTTTTCTCATTCCAAATAGATACTCTTCAATATGGTATGTGTCAGTATGGAAATACCTGAATAGTTAAATACACCATTGCATCTATTTTTCTGGTTCCACTTGTTAGCCTCAAGTCTTTGTCTTCAGGACAGAGTAATTACTATAGTAATTCTAAGAAAAACTATTGTTGCAAGTTATGGGGAAGGGGTCCATCTATAAGAAACAGGAACTGATACCTGGTGCTACAAGTTGTGCTGAAGTATGTCTGTTATCTTAAATTTGCTTATAATAATAATACCTTAGAGTGCTTGATTTAAAGAGAAGGCAGAGCACTGCTCCTGTTGCTCAGCAGTCTTGAGGACTAGCTCTATGTGAATAGTAGTAATTTAATATTAGTTTCTAAATAATGCCTTATTTCTTGATAAGAAGCCTTTTAAAACTTTAGAAGTTTTGGAATTCAGAAAGCTCATTTTTAATGTCCTCATTCTGCTCTTTTTCTAAATTATTTTACTGGTATTGGTAATAAATTTGATTTTAGTAATTAGTGACCACACCTATGGGGTGTTTTGCTGTATGAATATACATACATATGCATGTTCCCCCACACACTAAGTGCAACATTTGAATGAGTGCTGATGTGCGCAAACCATTTTCCTCTGTATAGAGAGAATTCAAAGCCTAGAAGAGTGGAATTGTTTTCTATAAAAACAGCCTATTTAAATCCAATTAGTGTATCTTGTTGTTCCTATGGTTATGCAAATATATTTCACTTTTACCTTAAACAATGCCTTGCACAAAATGATGTTGAGATTGGATCACCCATAGCATCTAAGCACTATTAAGTGATCGTTATGTATCATGCAGTATGATGTGTTTTATTCATGTGTGTGGTGTGGTAGATATACATGTTTCTTCCTTATAATGTGTGGGCCTAGTATTAGCCAGTGAGAACAATGTATTATGTAAAAAGTAATAAGAATCCATTAAAGATGCCTGCTGTATTATCCAAAGGAATTAGCATTTGCTAGATTGCCAGCCAAGGTTTTACAAGAGTTATTGTCATTTTGATTTTTGGATGAGTCATTTGGTACATTGCCCCCAAAGGCACCTCGTTATGATTCAGTGCACAGCATATAAAAGTGCTTAGGCTTTCGGGGCTCTGTGGAAAGCGAGTGGGGGTTGCAGTGGCTCAGCATTGTGAAGCAGCAGCATTATGCTTAATTGACACCTTTGATGTAGCCCTAAGACAGCACCTGCACCTCCCACTGCTGCTCTGAAGACGTCAGCCTTACGCAGAAAAGGCTTCTGCTTATGAATCCCGCATCGCATTCAGCTCACTCTGTGAGCAGCCCCAGCTATCCTTAACTAATCCCATTGCTTCTCAGTTTGGCTTCAGCTTGGCTTAGTACAGAGCAGGAATTTTGCTGCTTGCTGTTATCAGGTTAATCACTAGGATTTTGTCCATGTTAGAACTCATAGAAGGTAAGTCAAATGCCTTATTGATATCCTTAGTATGTAAATATTCTCCTAAGATTCAGAAGCTGAGAATCTGATTGTTGATTCTTTTTATCCTGGTGCTTACAAATGTGGACTGTGATATAACAGTTGCTTGATTAAGAATATTTACATTTATATGTAATACAGGCTTTGTTAGTGTTTCTATCAGTGCTTCAGGGTGGATGTTATTGATAGCCGCTTGTGTGATTACTTTGTAGTAGAATTCTGTCCTCTGCTGGTATTGTTTTGTTAATTTATTGGGTAATGTCATGTGCATGGGAAGATGCTTCTAAAAAGATAGCCACTGACATATATGAAGAAACTTACTTATTTGAGAAAGTGATCCTTTCCTGTAGGTCAGACTGGAAGATTTAAATCCCATTTATTTCTCTAGAAAGCCCTTCTGGGTTAAGTCTGAGGTGATGTTTGGGTCAGATAGTATTGTGAAAATCTCTTCAAATGAATGAGTGAGGAAAAGCAAGCAGCTGATTTGTTCTTGCAAACAATACTGTATTTCAGCAGATAGCACTTCAAGTCATAGCTCAATGGAATGAGAAGGTTTACATATCTCAAGTGTCTTTTAAGGTTAACAAAGCACCTTATTACCCATCACTTTTGAGTACAGGAGCAATGCAATTTAAGAAAACATGATCATGTTCTCTGCCATTGACTAAAGTCTTTTCAGGTTTGTTGATTATTTGCTTTCACTTTGTATAAAAATTATCTTCATGAGCCAAAACTCTAAGGAAACAGTTTTTTTGTGAATTACCTTATTTAATGTTTAAAACATTAAGCAAAAGCAAATTAATCTGTTCAAAGAATGAAAAAAATGTTTATTTTTTTGTTCCTTTAATAATGCCTTGTATTTATTTTTTAAAATTTCTTGTCATTTTAGTGAATGGAACCCCTGGTAGCCAGCTTTCTACTCCCCGCTCTGGGAAGTCTCCAAGCCCATCTCCCACCAGCCCAGGAAGCCTACGGAAACAGAGGGTAAGGAAATAAGGAAACTGATTTCTGAGCATGACTGGGGAGAATCCAGCATAGCCATTATCCAATAGCCTTCTCCCCTCTGCTTCCGTGCGTGTGTAGAGCCATGGGGTGGAAGAGCCTGGCTACAGTCCTTGTTGCATTTGTAAAACACTCCACAGTGGAATACAACTATTTTATGCCCGTCAAAATGCTAATTAATTATGCTGGGAATTGGTTTATCCTTGAGGGGGGAAAACGGAGGTTATCTCTCTCCTTCTTTATAAAACTTTGTTTGTTTTACTTTCTTCTTCCAAATGTTTCACAACTGGAAGGAAATATTCACACTGTCAATGACTTTTTTTTTTTGTTCCTAACTTGCCATGGGCATTATGTCACTTGCACAACTTACAAGCCTCTTTGATTTTTAAACAAGGTGAAAGAATGCACTGTGGAATTTAGCTGTGATATCATAGTCTTGTGCAGTTAAGACACTATCAGTGCCAAGGCAATATGAGATCCGTCAGTCACTTTCCTGGACGAGAGTTGTTAGTAGCTGTAGGTTCCCCTAATTATCGTGTATGGAGGAACTTACAATATTCCTAATCATCCAAAATTAAGGTAATACCTGTGTTACTGATGGAACCCTCCAATAAAATATTACTTGTTCAAACCAAAGGGCTCCAAATGCTGATTTAATTAATTGTCTCTACTCAAACCCAGTAGGTCTTTGTACCTTCTCCTCTGCTGTTTTCTAAACTGTAATCCGTTCTCAATGAAAGCTTCCCTAAGGCAACACTCTGGATCCAGACCTGTTGTATAAACACAGTTTGAACACATGCTTTTTCTGCCTTTTCAGTTTTTAAGTAAAGACATCATTTGTGTCTCTCAAGGGGATTATGTACAGATTGGCAGTGCATCACTCTGGGGCCTGGCATAGACCTGATTCCCCAGATATCTAGATCAGGAATAGCTGTAGCCCGAATGACTCCCTACTAGCCTGTGGACTTTCTTTGTGTTCAGATATACCATGGAGCTGAGTAATTGTGCTTGCCCAAGTCTTATCTGCGGCTGGGATACAACTGATTTTCTGCTGTGACTTGTTTATAGCTATGGAAGCTGAATGTGATCTTGCAATATAGAGGTAGCCAGTGAGTGGCAGCTTGAAGCCTCAGGGTAGTGTCAGGATTTTCATCATCTGATACATAGAAAGCAAAGACGCAGGTTCCAGTTGGGTAAACTGGTACTAAAATCTTCTTGAATGCAATGTCTTCCCCACCTGTTTGTTCTTACTCTCAAGGCTTATTAATGAATCATTAATAAGTCACTGAAGAGGGAACAAAGAGTCTTCCAAATGAATTATACACTGGTGATGTGAGGGCGTCTGTTTAAATGGATGATACCAGTATATGTTGAATTTGCGTTTGCTGTAAGGCTGTTTCTTTTCATTGGTAACTTTCCTAAACTTTCTTCCTCACCACTGATGCTTCTTGCTTCGCAAGGAAGAAATGTTTTTTCCTGTTAGTGTTTGTGGATGGGTGAGTGGGATCCATGTGGTCAGCACCATTAGACACAAGGGGTTTTTAGCCACAAGGTTTCTGACTTTCAAATGTGAAGAGGAGAGCAGATGGGCTTCTTTTTACACGTAAGTGTAACAGGATCACTGAGTGGCAGTATTTTGGATGCAAAGGCCTGCGTAATGGTAACACAGATTGCTAACTATATAAAAATAAATATTGAGGCAAACTACAGGAGAGATAAGACATTGTTAAAGAGTTGAATTCTATTCTCGGATATTCATATTCAGTCCCCTTGACCTCAGTAGGGGACCTTTCATGCTTGTCTGGCTTTATTTTAGCCAGATTTATTTTTTTTTCTGTTGAAACATGGAATACAGTCATGTAAAAATAGATTGCAATCATGTAAAATGCATTTCAATAATATTATTTATGTTACAAAATCAACTTCTCTGAAGTTCAGGAATGGAAACTTTACACTTGGTTTGAGAATTTATTTCATCTGCTTTTATGTTTAACTTGTGAAGTGAAAGAGCTAGAAGTTCAGTGTAAAAACATGTGATTGTGTCATTAAAGGTTATATTGTTAATATAAATACCATAAGACATAAAGAACCTTAAATAATATAACATATAGCATGTAACATAAATAATATAAGTATAAAGGTTATAATTCCCATGAGTTAAACAGTGCTTACTTATAATAATTTTATTGTTAGTAGTATAAATGGCATTCTGTTTAATTGTAGTACCATCTTTTGTGTGTTACCATTTAAATTTTATTTAAAGAACAGGTTATTTTAAGTACCATATTGTCATAAACCAAATTTGAACCCAAAGCATTTCACCTTGTCTTCATTGGCTTCAGCTACAGGCCTGATAAGCCAGCTGCAGGAGGAGGTTTATACCCTAGGAGGTTGTTGAAGTGCTGGTATCATGTGATAGAGGTACAGGAAAGAAGAGGAGATTGCTTTAAGTGCCCATCTTGTCCCCAGTGTTGAGAGATGAGGTATTCCTGCTGCAAAAGAAGAGTGTTGGCTACCAGAGCCACAGTCTGGAGATGAAGGTGATGGCTAGGCTTTACCTGGAGCTTGAGGGAGCTACTGCTTTAGAACTGAAATAAGATTCTGGATCCTGGGAAGACCAGCTCAGCTGTGTAATTTGGGTTTTTTTACACCTCTCTCTGTGCAGTTAGAGTAGTGCTTGTTCTCTCATATCATCAAGTGCATGGGATGCCAGTGGTAGGTACTGGATCTGGAAGGCGATAGGAAACGTTTGCTCTGGTGTAACCTGGTTCCCCTTAATGTACCTAATCAATCAGCTCTTCAGCATCCCCATTCAAGTGCTACAAGGGAATTGTAGGCTTGGAACATCGCAATGCTGAGGAGTCCAGGCAGGCAGACAGTGTTTTTCCTGAGAAGTACATGTGAGAGGAAGTCATACTTTTGAATTCAGAGACACAAAAGCAAGATATTTCCACAAACGAGAGTTTCTCACTGGGGATAGTAAAGGCATGTAGAGTGCATTAGGCAATTTAAAACAAGGATTAATCAACTTACTGACATTTCATCCCTCACCTTTTTAAAAAAATAAATTCTGACCTTTGATGGAAGGCTTTCCATTGGTATAAATAAAGACAAAAATGCTGCTTGGTGCATACTCATGGAAACAGTACTCTTGTAACCCTACAGATAATATTTGCTGCCCTCAAAAGTGAGAATATAAAAAGATAGTTTATTCTTTCTCACTTGCATATGTATGTGGCTCAGTTGTTTCCATAAATTCAAAAATCAGAAGAAGATATATTTTTATAATCCTGTGAGAAGTTCAGTCCATATTTGAGAAAAGTAAGAGTGGAAAGATTTATTTCATGGTTTTAATATATGGGGCTGAAAGTGAACTATGAACAATTTATCAGCTATCTGAGCTAAATATCAACCAGTTTTCAGTTTCTGAGTATTTTAACTAGCAGGCTGTGTGCTGTAGTTATGCTTTTTTGTATTTTAATTATTTCCTTTTATGTATTCTTAAATAGAAAATTAAGATTCTTGTTTTTAATTTGTAATGTATGTCAGTATGTTTTTTCACAGAGGATTAAAGCATTTGAAATTTGGGTTTACAGCACTTGAAGTAGAGTCATTGTATTGCACACGCGAGTAGTTCCAGCCACAACAGAGTGCAGTTAATGATGCAGTCTCAGAAAAGGTGACATGGAAATCATAGCAAGAAATACACATAATTCCAACCACTCATTTTATTTAACTAGCCTTTGTCATAGTTTCTGAGTTTATTTTCCCACTGTCTTGTAATCAATTACTACTTCAACTAAGGTCGACACATTTTATACTTTGCCCCTGATTTTCTGTTGCTTGCCATTATTTTAAATATTTCTTTCTACTTCCCTAGAGATTACAACCTATAGAATAATAAAAAGTTAGATTTAAGGTACCTTTTGACTAATGGAATAACTTGAATTCTATGTATGTAAGGATTTTTTGACTTGGAAATGGACAAGAAGTCTGATTTGTTCAGCAATTTTTTCTTTTTATAAATCTTTGCAAAATAATAAATAGATTCTCCTTATCTTTTCTGGAAATTCAGCTCTTTGGTTAAATATAAGCAAGGAAAATTCTTTCAGAAGGGAAACTTTTTAAAAGTTTCAAGTATTTAAAGGCAGATGAAAAAGCAGAGAAAATTACACTGAAATCTTGTGTATGATTTTGCTTTAAAACAACCGTAGAGTTAGTAAAATTAACGAAAAATATTCTCTAAGTATTAAAGTCATAAATATCTTCTTTGTCAGTTCTAAATGTGTATTTTTTTATATTCAGAGGCAGGGACAGTCACCTGGAAGATAACAAATTGAAAGTTTGGGGTGTTACCCTCTCTAGCAAATTAAAAGATTTTTTTTCTGTACTATATATTAGAAATTCACAAACTGTATATGCTCAAAAGAAATTTCAATAATTAACTAACTAATTAGTATTTAGAAGAAGGTGGTCTTGTCTTTTTAAAATTCTTCTCTTGTCCGCATTATTCACAACAAAGTAGAAATATATTTAAGATCTGATTTTCACTCTGTCACTCTAACATGTCTTCTACTGTGTGTATGCACACCAATTGGCAGAATACATGCAGAATAAGCATTCTATGGAATGAAAACTCCCTTTAAGGGAGTTAAATCCCTGTTGCATCATGCCTACAAGTAAAACACAAACCTACATAAATTATTGAGACCCTTATAAATTTGACATTTGTGAAGCATTCATTTTAGCTGGTACTTGTCTTATAGTATAGCTTTCAGATTTGTTCATTTCTTGTCTCAGTTATCCTCCTGCAATTAAAAGAACCCAAACAAACCCAACCAAGGTCAACCCTAAAGCTGGCTTCATCAGCCTTCCCATTCTCATGTGTTCTGTATTTTGTCTTACTTTTTATTTTCTTTTCTTTTTTAATGTGTTTTTTTCATATGTTCTACGTTGAAAGGATGCCCCAAAACACCTTAAAGATATCAGAGAATGGCTATGAGATATCCTTGTCACCTGCCTACTCAGAACCCCTCTAAACCATCCGTTATGCTTAATTCACCTAAAAAAGACAGTGCCCTGTCCTCTACCACTTCTCTTCTCTGAACTTTCTCTTTCATTCCGTGCTATAGTGTGTCTGGATGAGGATTGTTGTTCTATGTAGGTGGGACAGGGCAGTGTATCATCTCCTAAGATCTCTGGCATTTGAGGATTATCTGATCAGTCAGAGGATGCTTGGAGTGTGTGTTGAAAGAATGAAGTGGATCAGTACACTCATGCTCTCCCTGTGCTGTCATGAGCTGGTTGCTTGGCTACCGTCAGAAAGAGACAGTGATGGGGGTATAAATGTAAAACACACTGTCTTTTTATACAAACACATGGACTCAGGAAAACTGTGGAAAAGAGATACCACTGTCAGTACTGTGTAGGTAATGGCAATGTCAGTGTCAGCATTCCGGGGCTCACATGTTGCTGGATCCATGCCACCAGTGGGTGGAAAGTCTTTATTACTTTGTATAGGGTAAACACTTTGCTGCTGCTGTTTGCAAAACAGCCAAAAGGAAAATACATTCCCTTTAAGGTTAAATTGATATTTCCAAATTTCCAAACCATTAGGAGAGTGTCCAGAACAAATATTGTTTGAATAGTGTTTAATAGGGAGGAATCAAAGGAAAAAATAATTGCCTGTTATGATACGTTGTACATTGAAACTTCAGCTTTATTTGCTAACCATCTATTTGTTGATTAAAAAATAATACTATGACATTAAGACAAAAATATGAGTATATGGAACACGTGTATTTTGTGTTAAACAATGTCTTCTGGTCCACAGTAACAAAAAGAATATAAGACAGTTGCAGTGCAACAAATCAAACACAATAAACAAATCTATACTGCACTTCATCTTACAGGACCTGTATCGCCCACTCTCTTCGGATGATATGGATTCAGTAGGAGACTCAGTGTAAAAGAGAAAATGGAACAATGTTTATGGTTTGTGATTTGATGAAGGTTTAACATTTTTAAAGAAAATAGCTGCTAATTTACAGTAATAGTGAATCGCACAAAAGAGTTTTGCATATTTAATATTGACAACATGGGGCCAAATTAATTCTAGTGTGTGGGGCTATTTTTGGCTTTACCACTGCATTTTAATGTAAGAATTTGTAATGAATGAACCATTGAATATGTCCATCAAATCCAGCATAGCATTGTGCATACTTTAAGAAACAAGGATTGGATAAACTGAATATAATGCACAAATTCATAGTGGGCACATTTATGAATAGGGCTATTTTTATCATCTAAGGTGCTGATTATATGTTCTGTTTTTACCATGGGTATCTTAATTCATTTTGCTATGAACAGTTAATGAGTACTTTGCTTTTACCAAGGAATAGGTAAAATGCAGAAAAGAAAAAACCTGCCTTATTAAACTGCTTGCACCACACTGTCTGATCCTGACATGCACATTTCAAACACTCTAAGTTTAGTCTTTTTGTCTAAATGAAAAGAAAGTGAAGAAATCCTGTGTGGTCACAGGACAAAAGTAAATGCTTTCAAATGAATGCTCCAATTCTCTTCACTGCCTTACCGTCTGATGACTGTAAACAGAAGGGTGTTCACGGGCAATATGAATGTTTTACCTGGCAAGAGCTGTTAATGCTGATCATCCATGTGTTGCAAGTAAATATGGACAGATTTCTGACCTAGGAAGTGCAGGGGACTGCTGGCTAGCGGCGTCATCTGACATGCATATATGCCTTTTGGAGAAATACATTTGGCCTGAGAAACTAGTGATTATTTTCCCTTGTGTTAAGTACAGAAACATAATTTTTTATTTGCTGTAATAAGACATTTTACGCATTTTAAAATGAAAGCCTACAGAAATGGTGGTATAAATCATCCTCCTATTCACCTAATTTCTCTGTTTTCGCAATTTCTGGAGGTGCTCATTTTGTACAGCATGAATATGCAAAACTCCTTTAGTGTTAAAGTAGGTTGCGCATTATAAACAGATGCTTAACAAATAACTACTAGTTTTTGTTTGTTTTCTGCTGCTTTATTGTGAGACTCTTAGTCTACTTAATTTGTGTAATAGCAATATTTTCCATTGTGTGTTATATTTAAGCCCATAGTGCAGTGGTCATACACGTTTGCAGTCTTATACCTTTCCTTTCATTTTCTCTCTCAAATACTAATGATTTAAGAATTAGAAATTGGTGTGATTCTGATTCTCAACAAAAATCTATAGATATTATATTTTTTAGCTACTTAGTGATGATTTAAAATATTTTGAAATCAGAAGAATTTACTTAATTGCAGAAAATGCTTCGCTGTCACATGCCAACTTTTAAATGTAGTGAAATAATTCCTTTTAAACCAATTTAATAAAATGATAAAATTCAGCAGATGGAAAATGTTGGCATGTGATGTTATGGCTTCACTGTATCAATATAATTTTCTTTATGGAGGATATTTGCAAATAGAAATAAAAGGGCAGCAGAATGCAAAACTTACCTTCTCTGTTTTCAATACCTGGTTCCAGTATCACCTGAAGAGAAAGTCATTGATGTGGCAGGTTTGCTGAAGCAGTTAAGTCATTCCCTTTGGAAATGCATGTTTAGTCATTCCTGCTTCAGACTTCAACCTAAAACTGTTCCCAGCCACAAGAACAGTATGTCCCCTGCCCCATACCGTAATCCCAAGATTGTCCTGTCCTACTGAAAAAGTTCACAACTGTGAAGTTACTTGCATTTTTGGCTGTTATGAGAGGCTATCTTTATAAAATATATTCTTGATCCCGAAAAATGCATATTATGTAAAGGTGCATTGGGATCAGTTTCCAAAAATTCAGACAACTCCACCAGACTGAAAGAAATACTTACTGATGCTTTGAGAATTGTTTTTTCTGCAAAGAAAATAAATTCCAGGAATTTTGTTTTTCCTCCCCTCTCCCATGTAGGCTACTGCTGCTTAAGGCAGTTTATTAAGAATGTTTGTTCTGTGCAGGGAGCACAGATTGCCAGCACGGCTTTGCTTAGCTGTGGAAAAGAAAAATGGACCTTATATCAGTAATTGTTATCATAGCAAGTTCTCCATCAAGAATGTTTTAAAAAAGAATATGCTAGTCCATAACATTTAATCATTTCAACATATGACTTGTATTAAGGGGTTATTCAGGGGCAATACGTATCATTAATATTTCATTTAAGGAATGAAAGTCCCTTGGAGATTGAAAAGGTACGCTGTTTATAGACTTCGAGATCCTTTTTGTGTGGAATGTAATTCCCATTATACATGAGCAGAAATGAAATGTTTCTTTTGAGCAAGACCAGAAAGTTTCACTTTATGGGTGAAACTGAAATTGTGTTTCTTTACGCTGTAGTTCTGCTTGCAACAGCACAGGTTTTAGTTTGTCCCTCGATTTCATCAACTGCATTAAATAACAGAATAACTGAAACAACTTTATAGTGTTTAAACCTCTGATAGTTCTCTGTATGCTGCATTATTTGTGCCTAATCTAAGGTGATTATGATGTAGCTAAAGAGTCTTGTATAGATTGTGAATGCTATGCTTCCCTTTGAGCTTTATGAATACTTGTGATTATTTCCCTAATGCTTTCTGCAACTTTCTCTTTTTTTTTTTTTTAAATCTCTTTACTTTTTTTATGCAACAAACAGTTCACATGTGAAGCACAGAATGTGTATGTTTATATTATACACACATACACAGATTAATGGCTTTGAAACCCATGTGCAGTTACGTCACATTTGTGGCTTTAAACAAATAAGTGGGGAAAATGTGCTAAGGGGAGGATGCGTGTCTGGTGGCATTCACTACAGCTCTGTTAAAGTCAGTGGAGCTGCACCAACCAGTACTTGCTGAGCAGCTCCCCAGAGAAGTCTGTACAATTTTAAGAGATCACATCTACAAACAAGGGCTAAGTTCAAACTGAGCAGAATTTAGTGGCAAAAGCATGACTGACTTCAAGGTAGGAAGGATAGGACCTTATGCACAAATACACACAGACAAACATTAATCCTAAATTTGAAATGTTATTATTTTGACATGTTCAGTCTTATGCCTCCTCTTGAACTGCATTGTTCTGCAGTGTATTAAGTCATGCAATATTAGAAGTTCTTTTATTGAAATCAGTAAAATCTTTAACATTCATTATGCAATGTGAAAAATGCTTTAAGATTTGTAAAATAATTCAGCAACAACACACTATATTTAGTTATTTTTCTCTTGAAACCATTTTCACAGGGCATATTTGGATGAAAGATGAAAATTCTGGGTCATTAACATTGTGACTATAAATGTATATTATTACAAAGTATACATGGTGTTCAACAGCCTTGAAGAACAACTGGGGTGAGATTGTGTGGCATAACAATTGAGATAAATAATAGCATTTGCTTTTGCAGTTTTGTAATTAACACTGCAATGTGAGCTTTATATAGTGTGCAGCATGTTACAAAAAATGCCTGCACTCTGAAAGTTAAAATGAATTAACAGTAATACAGAAAAGAGCCTCTGATAAATCCAAGTTTACTGTTTTGTTAAAAATAGTACAGAAATGAACAGACAAAAAAATCTTTATGGTGCTAAATTACCTCATCACTTGATGAATACTTAGATTAATGTTGTCTGTGCTTTTTCTTGTATCCAGTTAACTGTGTGCAACCAAATACAAGATTGTTCTTTATTTAATCTTCAGTTTTATCTGTTAGTGATTGGATGAGAGCTTGTAACTATGTAACACAGCCAGCAGTAGCTTTACCTGCAGAGCAAAGCAAGAAAGTGGTTCTCACACTCCCTGGAAATGGGTGTGCTTCACCCAGGAAACCCCTCTGTCCAGAGTCAGGGCTTGCTGTGCAGAGCAGGGGCTGTTCTGAGCTGTGTTTGCTGTTATAACACCTTTCATCTGGCTCAGTTTGCCCCTTTCCACCTGGCATCTGATCTCAGACAGGCTGAGCGCCCTAACTCCCCGTGGAAGGCGATGGGTATGTAGATACATGTGTTGTTTACACACACACGTTAGCAAAGGGTTGGAAACACGCAGTGCACACAGTCGTATTTGTACGCGGTTTAGTGTTGGTATTTGCGCATGTTCATTATATTCGAATTTGCTACAATTAACTCTCAGCAGTGAAGTATGAAAAAAGCTGTACTGTATTCATATTGTTGTCTAATGTTATATGGGGTAATTAGGTTGTGATTTGCCCTGCAATACAGTGTTTTGGAATTTGGACTCTAGTGAAAGAGGAGCTAACAATGTTTGTGCTAAGGCCTCTTCATTTTCTTAGTTGCACTATGATATTGTAAATATTGGCACATCTGCAACATAAGTTTAAGATTTTACAAAGTTATGCATACAATTATTTTTTTTAAGGAAAAGTGCTTGGATATTTGCTTTTAAAAATATATCATTTTTGTATTAATGTGATGCAGGAAACCAAAAAGAAAGCTGTTGATTTATCAACAAAAAGGTGTAAAACTTGCAAAAATAAATGCCGATGAATGTTTTATTTCTTATAACCAGCTGAAGAAAATCACCTTCATTTTTGTGCCATTGTTTCATCATACTGTATTGTATTTGTGTTTCATATTTGACCATGTCATCCTGGTTGCAATTTGTTGTTTTGCTAGATTTAACATTACTGTAGTACATTACTAAGTGATGTAATAAATATATTTAAAAAATACACACTGTTCAGCGAGTTTATTTTGGAACCAGATTAACAAACTTTTTAAAAGTACTTGCAGTTGGTATTGCTTGTTCATTTTGGATCAGCATTGTCTGTCTAACCTTAGTATAAGCATATGGGATTCATGCATCCTAATGGGTTCCTTTGAATAGTAGATGTATTCTTGCTTAATAATAAACTCTGGGCTCTAGTATACAGATACAAAAAATCCTTCAAGGAAGAATTTCGTTTCTAATGGGTCTTTTGTAGACAGTAAATATACCTGCCTTAAATTGCTTTTTGGTAAGTTTGTGTGCACATGATGGGATAGATTTGAAGTATGAAGTGGGGGATTAGTAGATTATCCAAAGCAAGGTACCAGCTCCCTACTGACAGCTCAGCTACAGCAGCACTCCCCTTAAGACAAGTAATAGGAAAATATGCTTGTGAAAAGCTAATACTACTGAAATACAGCTGCAGTGTTTTAAAATAAGTACCTAATTTTCTTTCCACTCTTTAAAAATACATATCCATAGCCTGGTTTTATTTCTTGTTTGGCAGGGGCAGGGGAAGAGAGATGTTACAATTTCTGACATGTCATCTACCAGCTTGATGCTTGAGCTGATGTTCAGACACTCTCCTGGAGGGATCTGTGGGCCTTTTGAAAGTTCTCGTTTTGAAATCCTTTTGGTTGCTAGTAAATAGGTCTGCCTAAAAAAGGTATACTGACACAGAAAGAAAACACTACTAGAGAAATAATGAAGACTAGAAACAAAATAATTGAGGCTTCTGTCTCTGCCAAAAATGAGTTAAGGATACCAGGAGGGCTTTTAAAATGTAACTGGAATAGTTTAAAAGTAAAATGGTAGTTGTGCTGTGTCCTTACTTTGGTGGAAGAAATAAGAACCTCCTTTGGTGGCCTTTCAGTTTTTATTCTGTAGATGAGTGGAAAACTTTACCTCTGTATAAGTTTAGAAGAGGTAAAAGGAAACCTTCACATTGCATCACTGCACATGTAATTTGTGATGTTAATCACAGTGAGGATACAGTAATATCTTCCAATGCCGTGAACCTACACCCTGAATTACGGCTCAGTTTTGGAAGCAGCTTTAGGAGCTACTGGAGGCTAGATTTAAGTTTACTGTTAAATACCATGTAGGAAACCCTGTTGGTTTTTCAGAATTGTCTTGTTACACAAATCAAATAAATGTATAAGCATCCAATGCTGCAGCTTACTAAGGAAATCTTAATAAAACAAAGTGCTTCAACTTGCAAATTTAACTCCAGCCTATCTACTCCATTTCCTTGAAAACTCTCCCATTTGACCCTCTGTCTCCCAAAGAAGAAAACCAACACAAGAGCCTGAACAACATACACTGGATAATTGCTTGTGTTGTTTGAACTTAGCTCTTCTCCAAACTGTGTAAATCCTGATTTGCATAAATGAACAAAAAAACAAATCGCTTTCCTGTGCAGGGCCTCTCTTGAGTCAAGTGTTTAACAAAACTCAGCAGTATGTAGAATTGTGAATAGGTAGCAGGTTTGCATATATTTTTCAATTGTTCCTTTCTAGATTAAACAGTTTATAAATAAATTTGGATCTGATGTGCCACTTTAGTGCAGTGTCCAAATCTGAAAAGAAAACAATTGCATAATTTCTCATTCTATACATTGAAGTCCATTGGTTTCCGTTCTTTCAGCATGAAGATTGTGGATTTGATGCTTCTCCGTGTAATAACTTTTTTGCCAGCTCTGTACTGCTTACATGAAAGGTTTTTTCCCTCATCTGAGCTGGTTGGGCAAAAAAAAAGAGTAAGGTTAAACAAAAGAAAATTAAAAACATTTTCACTGGATGTAGTTGGGAGCAGGAATTTCAGTGTAACCCTTTGCTTCTCTCTAAATTGAATTAAAAAAATGAGTCTATCACCTTAAAAGTTGCATCAAAATGTATTTTTTTGTTGTTTTAAATCAGCTGTCCTCTATTTTAGTTCTCTGGTGATGTACCATTTTTCTGTTTATTGACTGAATTTTTTCTTGCTTGGTACTGTTACATCTTACAGAAATTTTTTGATCCCTTCAAAGTCCTTCAAAGTTAATACTTGCACTGGACTGTTGTCTTTATTTTACCATTAGCCATGACCATCTCTAGTCAAAAGAACTGACAGTGTCAGGAATTCATGACCACTACCTTGGAAAGGCTTTTTTATAACCAGACTGAACACTAGTATGGGCTCCAAAAGAGATGACCGTGGTTGCTTAACTGCCTAGTTTTGGGTTTAGTGCTATTTTTCCTTACTGAGTTGAAGTTCATCTTACAGATATTACTGACACACATTTATTTTTGTGGATTTTTTTTAATCCTTTGTAGTCAGGACAATCTTAGGAGGCATAAAGACATAATTAATTCCCCTATCTTGAGCCTCCTTCCTGAATTTAGACTGACTTTACTGATTTTAATCCTTACTTCATTAAAGCCCGTTTCTAAAAGAGCAAACTCTGCATGAGATCTAGACTTAGCTTTACACCTGTGTGCTTTTCTGTTGTTTATATTTCATCCAGATGCTTTCTTCACGCTAGAAAAATACAAAGGAATCTATTGTTGAGAGACTTTGTAGACTCCATATGCACTAATAAAGGTTTTGAGAGGTTTAGAAAATAGAATGTAGTGTTTGGGGTTTAAGAATCAGGAATCTGAATTGCATTAACAAAGTTCCTAGTCATACTTGTTTAGGTCTCTTTTCATAACTGCTGACACTAGTAGTCCGCAAGAATAATTCCTGCTGTTTGGCTGCTATAGGATTTTAAGAATAATTGAGGACAAAGGTGAGTATCAGGAGAGAGAAATTACAGTAGTTTTTATTTTACTGCCTTTTTGAGCATGATTTCCACTGAGATACGAGCTATTTACCAAACAGTTGCTAAATAAATCTCCCAGTGAGACATGGATGAAACCCTATATGTCTCCATTCACATCAATGAGATGTGTGGTGTGCTTGCCATCTGTTATTTAAACCTGAATAGGATCTGAAATCCTTACACCAAAGACCTGATTTTTTAATACCATCGCTTTTATGAAGGTGTGCCATAAAAATGGCCATGTGCTGGCAACCTGTGCAACTGGACCCTTTTAAATCTGTGTAAAAGTGGTGACATTCCAAGCACCTCAGCATCTCTTAAAATTAAAACAGCTAATTGCATTAAAGTCTGTGTGTTGAAGAGATTATGCTCTTGCCTAGGGTTTGCTTTTCCCCCCTCCCAATCTGCAAGATCCCTGATGGGGTCCACATCTGTGAGAGCAGCAGCGCACGCGACAGACTGCCTCGCGATTGGCAAGCCAACTGGAAGGAACACTGAGACCCACAAGGATTGCTGGACCCGGAGGGCTTTCAGCTTGTGAGAACAATGAGCTAATTAATGTCTAAATAAATGGAATGCCCTTCTGGCTGAAGTAAAGATAAATAAATAAATGCCTGCATGTTGTTCCAGAGGATTGAATAAAGACGAAAATATTTGTGTCGTGTTTATCTAGTAACATCTCTTTAATTGTGAAAGGGGGGCCACCAGCAGACGGTGAATGGATGCAAATGTCCAGTTCCTGATTTCTTTTTAATATGTTGTTTTAAAAGGAGAGGTTCAGCAAAGGTAATGAAAAGTATTTTTACAAATATTTTTCAATTATTATTTAAAGTTTAAAAAACTTTGGTGTGTATTTTTAGCACATCTTCCTAGCTACTGCTTCCTTGTCACTGGCAAGTTCTGCCTCTGCTCCCCCTCTAGTGCTTTGCAGGCAGATGTCACCAAGGAGGTTGTATGCTTTGTTTGCAGACCAGTGATATGGTATATGCTACTAATGCGTTGCTTGAGTTCTCCTTCACTTAACTAATAGCATCTTAGCCTTCCCTTCCTTATATAGTGTCAATAAGAAAGGAAATAGGGCCACTAAAAACATCAGCATGAGATCATTTTTTTTTATTTCCTCTAAATTTTCTACAGGCCACTTTTCTGTTTTTCAGTTTGTTAGACTAAACCTAAGTAAAATAAATATCTAAGGACATATTTAGGGGTGAATTTAGTTTCAGTCATGTGTAGACCATTAAGATTATTTGTATTTAAACTGAAGCACTTGCTAAAGCATTTTGTTAAAATGGGCCTCTCAATGTGTGTAATATTGGAAGGACTGAGCAGTTTCCATTCTCAGCTACACATTGTTTTAAGATCCTTGAAAAATTAGGTCCTCAAGTAGAAATCTGAGTCTCTCTAGACACACATTCTGAGAAGATGTGGCCGCCAAGTTAGGTCTCAATTTTCACATCTCCCATACTCACAGATGAAAGCAAAGGGTGCAAGACTCTGTAGAGAGACCTTCAGGCTGCTAAAGAAAGCTGCAGTGGTGTGCAGTCAGCAGCTTTGACCTAACATCTACTGGAAAGTGCAATTCCACTATTTAAAATGTAAAAAATTAAAAAAAAAAAAAAGAAAAAAGAAAGCTGTTTAATAATCTGTTGAAAATCTAGCATTAACTTTTTTGTTTGTACCCCTTACATGTTGTAATGATTCATTCCTGATTGTAGAAGTAACAAATATTAAATATGATTAAATGGTATATTCCTTTAAGAAAGTACTGTGGAGTGGGAAAAGAAGTATGAAATTGGATGCCTGGTCTAGGAAAACAAACAAACACAGCAGAATGCATACAGAAAACATGTTTTTCTGCTTATTTTACAAGCAGGACTGTAAAGGAAATAATTCTCTCATTACATGTGTATAAAAATAGGTTTTGAGAGTGACTTCTCCAGACATGAGAACTCCTTCCTAGCATTTTTCCGTTATCTTCATCCACATCTGCTCATTTGTACAAAAATGAACCAGAGGTAAGTTTTTACTGAGATGTCCCACAGAGTTTAGCACAGGAATAGCACATACATAAACACATCCTAACCATTAAACAAGGGCAGCAATATCTTAGCAAACTGCATAAGATCAGTCAGTGCTCACTTCTGTTGTCAAGAGGCAGCAAAAACAGTCCAAAAACTGATTAATGCATTTTCCAGTTCTGGTCAAAGCTCAGAAGTAATGCTTGGCTGGATGAAAGGAGTGAGCTGGGGTTGATTAAAAGGAAAAAAGGGCAAAGAATCTCTTGGTAGATGGGATGTGCAAGCTCTCAGGATTATTTAGTGAAAAATGGGCCAAGTTCAGGCTTTGTCTAAATCATCTGACCTTAATCTATTATGGGAGAAATGAAAAGTTATTCTGTTCAAATGAACTCAGCCTACTGGCCAGCTTTTAAATCAGCTGACTGTCTTCTCCCCAACTCCATACTTGGCAAAGACCATAACTGCTGCATCTTTGAGTGCTCTTGCTCTAGTCGTCAGCTGTGTCCTGTGGTGGCAGACGAGAGAAATAATTCCTATCTAATTTGCGAAGTGGATTGGCACCCTGATTGAGGGCATCTAGAAAACTTGCAAACACTGATAAAGAAGTGATAGTGTTAGTTACAAGCAGGATAGCCTGCAATTTATGTAATATATAGCTTGAAGGAGATAATGAAATACTACAGCACTTTGTAACCTTTCAGTATGTGAATGATGTGAACCCAAGAAAGTTTTAGTTTTGAAAATCCTCTGAATATTTTTTACTTACTTTGCAACACAAGGACCTGAAGAAATGCTCAGTTTGGCTGTAAGTTTGAAGGGCCACCGTTATATTTGTAGCTTCTGGTTTCCTCTGAAGATAGGAGAATCCTGAAGGTGTGTTAGTATAACTTCTATGCATCACAGGATAAAAGTTTGGGGTGAAATGCAGTCCACCTCATATGTCTGTGTAGTTTCATCCATCTAGATACATGATGAAGCAGTTTTCCAGAAGTAAATGCCTAGAGTCCATGATAGAAATTGATAGGTGTTTTAGAAGGCTTCCCTGGTTAGATTCTGCCTCCTCTACTTCTGGTATCCAAAGTGGGTACCTACAAGTCTTCTAGAGACTATAGAAATACTGTCCCATCCACCACCCTCCCCCATTAACTGTACAAACTCAGACACCTGCAGTTCAAGTGCTGAAAACTGAAGTACAGTCAGGCCTCAAGTGAACTACACCCAATCAAATCCTTTTACAAAAGAGCAGCCATTATTCAACCTGACACTTTTTTTTCCCCCTCCATACATTACCATAATGATTTCTCCCTTCTAGAACACAATTGGAGAGGATTTCACCAGAGGGAGGTTTGTAAAAGTGAGGAGTTTTGCCCATAACAAAGCCAGCTGTGGACGTTTCTGCCTCTACTGCCTGCTGTGTTAACAGGGTCTCTGAGTACACGGTCTCCTGCCTGCAGAGGGCATACAGCTCCTCAGTTTTCCCTGCCAAAATGTGTGTGGAATAGGGAGAAACTAATGGAGCATACATCAGAGTGTTCTTGCACATTGCTGCACATGATGTATCAGGGGTATCTCCATGTATGTGGGGTACCAAAAATGTAATTTTGGAGGAAAAACTAGACTCCTCCCAAGCATCCATATATTCATCCACCAAAGTAAATTGATACTTTAATGTAGGGAACAGAAGCCTCTCAGGGACATGTGTCCAGCAGGAATGTGCTGGGGGTACTCATGCTTCTTAAAAATCATCTGTTTTCATTTGTGTCTCCATTTCCAGAGCTCCCAACACAGTGGCTCCTCTACCTCACTAGCATCCACCAAAGTTTGCAGCTCTATGGATGAAAATGATGGACCTGCAGAAGGTAACATTTGGAGGCTGACATTTCAGAGCAGTCAGTGTGGTGATAACAGCAGCTGTGTAGGAAATGAGTAATTCTTCCTGTCGGAGAAGGTGGGAGCCTTGCAGGCTGGATAGCTTTCCATGAAGAGGCTCCTCAGCCATAGCAAACTACTTAGGTTCACTCTGGATCAGATTTGATTTGGACATCACTCTTCAGAGGTATTTTTATTGCGGAATACTCGAGGTATTATTTCTGCAAGGAACACAGTGCTGACTGGCTTGTTTCAGTGTTTTTGTCTCATCTGTTGTGCTACTAAAGAACACATTGCAGTCCTGGGTCTTTACTCAGAAATGAATAGTCTTAGCCCACACTAAGGTTTTGAGCAAGCTGGCCAAGGAATAGTGTTTGCTTCAACACTATGTACATATATACATGTGTGTATATGTGTTCCTGTTTGAGAATAACTCTTCATTCTGTCTGTGAATTCAGGCAAATCCTAGCCTCCTTCTGTTATAACATTCACTTTTAATGCTAAACTGGAACAAAGGACAGAGAAAAATACAGTTGAAAGCACTATCTTAAAGAGTGTAAATACAGATCACGTTTCTGAGAGGCTTGTTTTTTTTTACATAACAGTATTTATATAGTAGTTTGTATCAGCTGCAGTTTACAGTCATCTTTTAGAGGCATGTTAGGTATTTGTAACACTATTTCAAATACATTTAAAATAATAGTTCACGAATGAGCACTAAAACATGTTAAACTGCAAACTTTTCGTATGCTTAGACACTGTAATGCAATTTTACCTAAACATCTGGTACCCAGGTTGCATGCGAGGTAGTATTATTGAGAACATTTGTTTAAAAACTAAATATTTAATATTGGGGGATGGGGAGAACTAGCACTTAGCACATGAGGAGTTTTATGGATGTCTCAGTTTACAGGATGTAATAAAATAAGTGCTTGAGTGTTGGACTTCTTTGGTACATATATTTAATCATGCTGTGTCAAGGAGTTCCAGCCCTTTTTGGAGGCTGGTCTGCGCTTGTGCAGATCACAGAGGCCTTTTCATAATTAAAAAAATACAACTTTGGTTTTGTCTTGGGGGCATATTGCAATGGGAATGGTAAACTATGTAGCACTCGAATGGTGGTATGTTTGAGCCCCCAGAAGTCTTATTTTTCATTATTGTATCTGCGTGAAACCTGTTGAGTATATACAATGTCAGCAGCATGGTTTCACTGTACAGTAAGTGAGATACTGACTGAATGGTTTCCACGCTCCTAAACTATGGGCTTGAAATACATGTTATGTGCAACATCTGTGTTTCCTTCACTAACAATAAAAATGTACTAATGATTCTTTCAGAAGTGTTGGAGGAAGGTTTCCAGGTTCCAGCATCGATAGCAGAGCGATACAAAGTTGGAAGGACTATAGGAGATGGAAATTTTGCTGTTGTGAAGGAATGTATAGAAAGGTGAGGAGAATAATATGCTTATTACTGCAAAAAAATAATCATTAATGTCATGCTTTTTCTAGATCATGTTTTCATTTGTGGAATATACACATGTAGTAAGGTAATGTCTCAGTGCCATATGGAAAAACTTAATGTCCTCCCATATGACAAAAAGAGAGAGTTCAAGGGGCAATCCGTGAATTTAATTCTTTGTGGAGCTTATATGTTTTGGGGGTTTTTTGCTGCACTCCACATGATTTTACCAGTTCTTTGTGCTGAATCTTTCTTGTTGCTTTGAAATGACATGTTTTCTTGCACTATGTTCTTGCAAGTCTTCTACATTAGACCAGTGGAACATTTCACATGTAGGAGCTTTCTGTAAGGATGTCAGGAAGTTTTGTATGTGTGGTGTAGTGGCAATGGTCAGCACAAAGAACTGACCTTGGATCCATTTATTGTGGTCTCTAACACTGAGGAGTAATCTCTTTCCTGTTTATTTTTAATGAAATGGACATGTAATTCCTGCTTGCCTGCTTTGTGCCATTATATATGCTCCTTCCAACTTTATAAGTCTCACTGCAGACACCAAAATCCAACTTCTTCAGTGACCTTTACTATTAAGAGGTGAGAACAGTCACTGATTTGAGACATCTACTCCAGATTAGAGAAGTCACAATTGCCGTTAAATATCAGTGTTGCTGAAAATGTCCAGGTTGACTAGTTCAGGTGTCTGTTTCTAAAACTGCTCAGGTTTGAACTGGCTGTACCCAATCTTAAGAGTGTAAAAAGTAGGAAACAAGAACTGACCAGAACTGTGGGTGCCTTTTGTTGATGTTGTTAAAAATAGGAGAATGTGGGACATAAAAGACAGGAGGTATTTCATCTGTGTGTGAAATGATAGTAAGATTGCTCATGTTACATAGTAGCACTGCAGAAAAGGAAAAAGCTGCCAGAGCTGGAGATGTTCAGAAGAGAGAACAATAGAGATGTCAAGGTTTGATTATGAAATTTCATAAGCAAAATTTTCTACCCCCTTTTACCATATCCTAGAGAGGAGACTCTTACAGAGGACTGTAACCTCACCTTTAGGCTCAAAGAAAGAACTTTTGTTCTTTATCCTATAAGAATATGATATTAGCCCTAGAGAGTGAGATTATATCTCATAGCAGATGATGATAAATTAGCTTGACTGGTTTTAAATAGTCTCCTTGGAAAAAGACAGGTCCCGCTCTGCATCTGAAAGTGTCTGGCAAATCGTTGACCATGAAGACAGCTGCTAGGGAAAAGGGAAAGAGTGGATTTTGTGTCAGCTGACAGTGTGCTTGTGAGATTTGGCCAAAGCTCTGGTGAGGCCTTTAGAGCTGTGCCAGAGTGAGTTCATGGTGGAGCTGGCCATCCAGAGGGCAGCAGCTGTTCAGATCAAACCCCAGGGTCTGAACACTAAACTGGGGAATATGGAAACCTAAAGGAGGAAAAGCAAAACAATATGAAAACAAGAAAGCCCTGTAAAACCCTATGGAGGGGCATGACTGATGAAGAAGATAGGTGAAAACACATAACTGAGAAAAGAAAAAGGCAGCTAAAGTGAATAGTAACTGAGAGAAACAGATTACAAGCTAAAATAAAGGTACGTTGTGGTTTTGACACACTGTCATTCAGCTGAATATACCATTTGTGTTGAGAGCCAGTACAAACATTCTAGTATGCAGTTTACAATTCTTTTCCCAAGCTGAGAGAAAATACATGAACAGAATTAAAATATAAGTCTCGCCACACCTAAAAATAATACTGATTGCAATACCCTTGAGAGTTTGAATGAAAACTGTTTCCTGTCCTCTTGTCTATCCCACTGGTCCCAGAAGTATCTGGTAGCATAATGTACCTAACGAACATGTGCTCAAATAGCATGATTGCCCAGGTATTCACAGATACATGGTGTGGTGGTTTACATAGTCTTGTGGTCTCTGAGCTATACCATTCCATAGATCCCATTTATATCAGATGGCTACTACTTTGGAAGAGCTTGAAAATTAAATTGGAATTATTTCTGTTAGTTTCCACTTCTAAATCAATATACCCTTGCCATCACAAGTGTGGAAGGAGAAATTAAAGACTCAGAGGGTAATTAAAGCCAGTATGTGTGAAACCCCTTCAAAAACATTTTTTGCAGTCTTTCTAAGCAAAAACCACCTCTCTTCAAAGTCTGATAAGTCCATCATTTTCAGAGCCAGAATTGATGGGGTGATACTCGGGACAGAGGACTTTTCCATTTTCTTCTGAAGTATAGTTCCTGTGTGCACTAGACTTCAAAGGAATAGTGCCATGAGGTGTTAAGCAAGTAGGAATGGGTCTTGTTACACAACTTCACTGGTCATGTGGATACTTCTTCTCCATAGCTCTGAGATCAGTCTGTGAGCACTGGTTAACCACTCTGGCACTTCAGTACATTCACAGGTGTTCTCCTCTGACAATGTACAGTTCAAATAGAAACCAAAAACCATCTTCAAAAGTTTCGTGTCAGGACTCCTAAATCCCATTCTGTGAACACACAGGCTCACACACAAAAATACATTTAGTGCACACATGGAAATAACAAAGATTTTTTTCTCCAGCGCAGTGGAAATCTCTGTGAATTTTGCAAAAGTTTAAAAGAGCCAGGCACTGAGCTCTGTTGTGGACTAGAGATCTAACTCTATGTCCTACAGTAGTGTGGTGGACCCAGACTTCTGTTCAGCCTCCTTTTTGTGGTACCTTTTTATTGTTTGGAGCGAGCAGTATGTGAGAGGTGAGACGCCCGTTTCACGGTGAGTTTTGGGCATGGCTGTGCATATTTTTTGGTGGCTTGTAAATTGCAGTGCTGCTGACAACCTGCGGTTCTGCAGCTTTTTAGGGGAAAGGATTTGCATTATCTTAGCTTTAATTTTCTTTTTACCAAAACAAAGAGCAGTCAGAGTTGTCATCTGCTTGTTACATTTCTGCTCCATCATATGCACAATTTGTCTGGCAGTGTTTTTATATGTGTTCATTTTTAACTTTCAGATACTTCCAAATTCTGGCATTTCCTCACTAGCTCAGGTTTCCCAGTGTTTTGGAGTACATGGAGTCTCCCAAGGCCAAGAAAAACCATCAATTTCCTTAGTCATGACAGAAAGGAAGCATTCCTAGGGCAACCAAGTAGCTTGAAAGGGAGTCCTAATGAAAGGGGCTATGTTTTGTCTGAGTTTGAACCCGAGATATCCTAATTTCTAGTACTTCTTGTCCTGCCTCCTCCTAGTTCCCAAAAATTGTGTCCAAATCTCTTCCTGTCCCCTCACTAAGCTTTGACTGTAGCCACTGAACAACAACACTGGAAAGGAGCACCCTGCATGGAGTGTGGCCCATTTTGGGCGGCTGTAGCATTATACCCCTTTGTGAGGGAGTACAGATATGAGAAGTTTTTCTTTTTGTTTTGCATAAATCTTGAACAGATATATTGTACTTTTTTCCCCAAGTCATAAACTTTGTTATTCTGTGCAATTTCTTTGGATAGCCTTTGAACTGATGACCTAATAAAGACTCTCTTTTCTCTCTGTTGACCTGGGAACTCAAACAGAGTTAATATTTTGGGGTTTTCTTTGACTCCCCATTTTTTCCTTAAATTAATAACTAGTGATACATCATTGCCAGAGGAGTTCTCCGTGTTTTAATAAGGCAGTGAAAATGTCCAGTTGTTTTTCAGTTACAGTGCTTTCAGTTTATTATTCACTTTGCATGTCCTGTTTGACAGACCGAGCACACTTTTAGACACGTTAATTTCTCTGTTTAACATACTATGTATCAATTTAATGTATCGGTTAACTATGTTTTGTGAAATGAAGAATGAAAAAATGACCCTGTATTATTGAAAGGCTAATTTTTAACCAAACATACAGTGAAGAGCAATGTGATAGACTTTTGTTTAGGTTCTTATTACAAAATGAAGATGTTTCAGTAAGATCTTTTTCTTATATTGCCCATTCTCCACTTAATCTTATAGTGAAACTAGGGCTTGTGAACAGCGCTTCTTGTTTTCATCCTCACAGTCATCTTTTGGTTTTGTAACTTGATTGAGAAATGGAAGTTGATATCATTAGCTTGTCTAAAAGTTATTTTTATTATTTTAGCATTCTATATAATAGATATCTACATATGTGTGGTAATAATAAATATTACAAGATTTCAAAAGAACACAATGCTTAAAAGGAAATGTGTTCTCATCCTGAACTAGTTTCTCTGTAATTTCTTATTGTCTGCAGAATCTTTCATATTCTGTCCTAAAACCCAATGTATTTAACCCTGCTAAATATCCTATACTTATTGAATACATATAACATTATTCCAAGGACTGACTTTTTTATCATAGCAGTTGTGAGTGCAGATGTGCAAACAAATGATTTTTCGTTTTAAACAAAAAGTAAGTATTTCTGATGGGTTGTATTTTTTGTAAAATAGAAAACAAAACTTTTTGTTTTGAAAATATTTGGATCTGTGGACACTATATGGTATTTTTACATAAAAATGCTGACCTAATAACAAGTACCATTACAAAATGGAAAAAAAATCAAGCAATTTTTTTTTTGAAAACATTGAAATTACTTGAAATTTCTTCATTCAAAAAAAGAAAATAAGTTTGATTTTTTTTTTTCCCCTCAGGTACACATATTCAATAACTTTGACTCAAGTTCACAATACCAGTCAGATCTAAGCTTTGTTTCTTGAAAAAAAAATGAATACTTGAATAGAATTCTTCACTAGACTTATTGTACTCAAATGACAGACATAAACTTGACTGATATTCAGTGTGATTGAACATAAAATTTTTTTCTTTTATCTTTCCTCAGATCAACTGGTAGAGAATATGCTCTGAAAATAATCAAAAAAAGTAAATGTAGAGGAAAAGTGAGTACAAAAAACATATGAGACCGAAAGAATTTTTGTTTTAATAAATGTTTGGCAAGAGATGTTTGTGAAGCTGTTGGTATTTGTCTCCTTCCTGACAACTGTTAAAATCTCTTTGGTTAAAGCTTTTGCCTGCCCTCTGGGGACTCTTGGAATATCAGGATAAAAGACTGTCATGTGACTTTCCAGATGCATGTGTTGATTCTCCAGTTGGTTGGTTGTGTGTGACCCCTTGCTCTTTACCCCTATATGTACTCTAATTCTCATAATTCCATGTTACAGAAAAATAATACAAATAATTATCACAACAGTGGTCACTGTGTCTAAAGAGTAGATTAATCAAAGTGATGTTAGTTTTATACCAAGTAACTGTTAGCTTTTGAAATCTGTAACAAAAGGTTCTCTGAGAAGATGCTATCATATTGTTAAATCAAAAGATTCTGCATCAGAGAAAATTTTAAAAGCTTCCATATTTGATTTTTCTCTGCATCAGAAACATGTCTTTTCCTCCATTTTTTTTTTCCATATTCCACTCTCTCTTCTTTACGTTACGACACTGATGTTGTTTCTAGACATGTTCCTTCTGTATTGCTGGAGGCCATATCTGATATGTTTTTCAAAAACCCTGAAGAATCCATGCAGATCCCATTCTCTCTGCTTTTGCCACTGTGATTTTTTTTCCCCACAAATCAGTAGTTATTAAAGATTTTTTTTTTGTGTGTGTATGGCAGGAACACATGATCCAGAATGAGGTATCTATTTTAAGACGAGTCAAGCATCCAAACATTGTCCTTCTGATTGAGGAGATGGACATGCCAACTGAGTTGTATCTTGTCATGGAACTTGTAAAGGTGAGTATTTTGGAGACAAGCTGCTTATTAGGAATAGTTTCAACCATATTGAGAAATTCCATTGGTACTAAGGCTTACTAAAAAACATGGGATCACAGAATAATTCAGAGTGGAAGGGGTCTCTGAATGTAGTCTAGCATCCTACTGAAAGATGTTTAACCCACTGTCAGATTTTTTTCTGTAGCTTTTGAATATTTTGAGTATTTTCTAACTTGCTGTAAACCACATTTGTAAGCTCTCTGTGGACAGTGCTTTGGAGATCACCAGGTTTATTTCGTTCCTCAAAGGAAGTCTCTTCAAAAAGTTATAGTCTACCTTGAGGTGAATTGAAAATACACCCAGTCCAAATAGCCATAAAAAACAGCCTTCAAAATAAAAAATTCTTTGATAAAAATGTTTAATTATTTTTTATTAATTTATGTTAAATCTAAACCATATTACATGTCTTTTTTCTCTGCTGATTTATATTAACACAATGTCAGGCTTGCCTCCTTGATAGCATCTAAATTTAAGCTAAAGTAAGGTGGAAGTGAAAGAGAAAAGCCTGCTATTTAAAGTGTGGTTCTATTCTGAAAAGTTAATTTTGAAATGCAGTATTTTATATTTTGGACCCTATTTATTTCTTCATAATAACTTCCAGATCTCATGCATTTATTTCACTCTCTAGTGTAATTACATATTCAAAATGGATTATGAAGCTCAGACCAGGTCATCTCTTGCCCCGATACTGTAAACAATGCAGTGCAACAAATATGAGTTTAGCTTTTAGTTCGGGTACTAATACTCAAAGTATGTCCCTGTGCACAAAAGGTGGTAAAAATACATTTGAGTAAACTGTGCAAATTAGAACAGAAAACCTTTGAGGACGTGTTGTCCTCCGTGCATTCTGTAACAGGATACACCTGTTTTCCCCATTCACTAGTGGGATTCACGATTCGCCTTCCTTCCTCAACTATTCTGTGGGAAGGACTTCTTTTCAGCAGCCACCTCCATTTCTGTATCCTGATCAAGACAATCTCCAGGGGCAGCCTACCCCTGGGAAATCCACAATTTTAAGTGTTTAAGGACAAATATGGCAATAAAGTTGTGCAGCAACAGCAACAGCAGCATTTGTGTGTAGGCCTGTTGTATGTGCATGCTCAACACATGAGCAAATCAGGCACTGTGAAGGAACCCTGTCACCAGATCACTCCACTCAAATTAAGAATGTGGTCCTCTTTGGTGGGCATCCTCTGGATCCATGGCTAGAAATGGGGACCACCAGAGGTCATGAGATAAAGCAGTTTTTGGCAACCAAGATTGTCATCTGCTTTGTTCTGGTTGTAGGTGGAGATAAGGGCATGCTCTTAATGTAGCCACCCCATTGAGATTTTAGATAGGATGATCCCATGTCCAAGCGTTTCTTTACGAACTTTCTCAGTCTTTGGTCTGGAATACGAGAACAAGTAGAATGACAAGTCTTTTTGTTTTGTTGCATTCTCCCCCATGCTCTGTGGCAGCACCAGTGACACAAGCATGTTCCCAGTCCAGAGCTGGAAGACTGACAAATGTGGCTCAGAGGTGGATGGCCACAGATCTTTCCTGTCCTTGTGGTAGTCTGGGACAATCTTGTTATCTATGAAAAGCTCAGGCCATGCACCACAGTTTAGGAGATGGCAACATTTTGCTCTTAGGTTTGAACCTGATGGTTGCCCTACTTGGCCTGAGTGCTGCTGTGGAGCTTATGGCCCCACTATCCCTGCTGTCCACCACCTCCAAGCTCTGACGAAGCACACTGGGAAATGCTGGTGGCAAGGAGCATCACTATTTTTTCTCTGATGGAGAGATTAAATCCTAAGAAAAAAGAAAAATACTGACACTCTTTCCCACTATGAATCCCTAAGTGTAACTAGTCCCAGAATCATTTTCCCACTCCCTTCACAATCACAGCTCTCTCTCACTCTTAGGCATGCAATGTAAAATAGCACAGCTTGAGGTCAGATACCATTAGCTATCTAACACTATTTTAATAATAATTACTGCTCTATTCTATATATAAGTGAACTCACTATGAGATCCATGCTGTCATTTTTTTCCCAGTGTCCATAAAAGCTTATTCAAAGGTGCCTCAAGTCCTCTTGCACAACATTGTAATCTAATGTAGCCACAGCTTCAGCCTGCATTGACAAATCCTTCATCTTGGCCCCATGAGGTGTGCTAAGAAGTAAAAGCTGTGCCTTGTCTAACCTGCCAAGATAGTAAGCACATAGCTGGTTTTATGGGTGCAACCTGCTGTGCTATTCATGGTTGAAAAATGTGCAAACTGAAGTCTCTGATGGATTTTTAATCTAAGTCCTACTCAGCTAAATGAGAGAGGAGGGGACTTACAACTCTTAGAAAGTAACTAGCCTAAAAGATGTATATAAAGAAAACCATGCAATATATTCACTTTCTGGAAAAATCTGTTTTCTTGAGCTCTTTTTTCTTTACTTTTCAAGATTGCTGCCTGTGCTAAAATATTTATACTTTTAGGTATGCTATGAAAGGGCTTTATAGACATCTCTGTACTTCTCATATCCTAGAGAGCACTGTTGTATTATTCTTTATTTTTATGTGGAATAATAGAAGAAATTTAGAAGAAATATCCTGATTCTTGGAAGTGAATTTTGTTTCTTTGATGCAAACATCTATTCCTCAATGTTTAATTGGAAAAAAAAAGACTTGTTACACTCCGTGGGCACCAGGGAAGGTATTTCTGGAAAAACATTAATTGTTAATTCACCAATTGCTGACTGTTACCATTTCATAGCGTGTACTGTTAGAATTGATTAACCATCTGTTACTGACTGACTTTTGAAGACCTGACTTTAAATCAAGCTCACAGACAGGAAAGAAAGGTGAGGAGAAAAGGCTTGATACTGCAGAGCCCGGTTTCAGTTAATACCACCCTGCATTAATTGGCAGTAACATGTTTGACATAAGTGGCTGCTGAAAATCCCGCCCTCGCCTCATGGCAGATAGGCCCTTCAATGCTTTGTAAAGTGTAAGAAAAAGCACTTCATAAATACAAATATAAACACATTGCAAGTGGTGCTTGTAAAAGGAAGCAAAGACCTGGTTTCTGGCACATTGCCTTTTTACACAGAGAAACAAAATTGTTATTCAAACCTAACAGGGGTTTGGCCAATTTAAGAAGCAAGATTTATTGCAGAGTTTCCTTTACCGCTCCAGGATATGATTTCACTTTTGCAGAAGAAAAAGAGAGATCGTATCATTTACATAACAAGGTAATAAATAAATAATTGGTTACTGTAGTTCCAAGTGCACTTCCTCATGTGCACAGATGATAAAAACTGCATTCAGATGTTGCTGGTCCCATTTCACTCCAGAACAGGGGATTTAAGACTGAAATGTCATCCTAAACTCACCCCTTGTGCCTGAATAAATGATAGTGACCTGCTGTGTGAATCGGCTTAGCAGAACCTTGCAGGTTGAAGTGCTCTTTGGGGAGAAGAAAGTCTGAAAACAATTCTTCCTGATATAGCTGTCAGCTCTGTTAACTCTTTCCAGGATATCACCTCTCTTTTAACTGCAGAGAATCCCCCAGACTAAATAAATGTTTTCTGTTCTTAGCAGGCTACCTGGTAAGAAACCTTACTGACTACAGGATACTGCTTAAATGGAGAAAATTATTCTGCTTCAGATTGGCTTGACCATCTGTTAAATTGCTCTGAGGCCTCTATCTTCTTCTGAGTTTATGTTTCTCCTGTGCATGAACATTTGTTCCCTTTCTTCTGACTTCAAGCCAAAATTTTTCCTTTTCTTTTTAAGATTCAGCTTCTTTCCTTCTTGCCCCTCATATCTCAGCTTGGACTGTTTTCTTTCTTTGTTTGGAGGCAGATGCTTTGCTGATGTTATTGACACTTCTCCTGAGCATCTGGAACCCATTAGATAAGACCAAAGATCTGTCTAATCCACTACCTCATGTTAAAAAGCAGCTGGTACAGGGGTTTCACAGGAAGAAGCTTAGGGAAGATGGATTATTTATCTCACATACTTTCTCTCATGCTGATATCTAATACTTAGGGATCAGATAATGCCATGAAGTACATGGTATTGTACTTTTGCCAAATATTTGGTCTCTCTCTCTCTAATCCTCTATCTGGTTTAGCTTGGCCTTTTGTTCTTCCTTTTCCTTGACACTATGTATCTTGATGTGTCTTGAACAGTCACCAACCGGAGCAAGATGCTTGATGTGGTCCAGATTTGACGATGGTTGGTTGTAGGCAGTTTGCAGAGAGCTGGGGTTTTGCATCTACAGTGGGAATAAACCTGCCCTGGCACACTTCAGCTGCACGCCAAGAGTGCAAAAATTGTAATAGTTTGTTTGGGGTTTTTATAACAAGTAAAGTCTGTTTTATCAGGTTCGAGTCCTGGTGGTTCTCTTTTCCTACCCTTTTTTCTGTAGCTGTGATTCCAGGAAAAATTCCTTTTTTTTTTTTTTTTAATATATATATTTTTTCCCCTCTTCTTCTTCATTTAGTAGAAAAAGTGTTTACTCTGGATCTGAGCCTTAAGAAAACCTAGCAAATATCTTGAGGCCATTGATAAAATCATGAGAGTTGGCAAAGCTGAGACTACTCGCCTTCAGAAAATACCTACATTTTCTTTAAAATACAATCCCTTGTGATTTTTTTTCTCTATGTTTTAACTGCAGTAGGGACTTTTTGCATTGTTTTTGCAGAATTATCCTTTTCCTTCCCTTTTTTTTTTTTTGTTTGTTTGTTTGTTGGATTGTGTTTTCTTTGGCTTCTACTTTGATTTTGACCAAAGGCTCAAAGGCTCTCTCAAAAGACAATTGAGTTTTCCTCCATTGTGTCAAGCTTCCTTCTTAATCTCATCTTTAAACTTACTTTTTTGTCTTACATGCACTTTTTCCCACTTGCCAGCTCATCTCTGGAAATACAGTCCAAATGTCATGGCTGCCTCAGATCCTGGTGAAGATAATTTCAACTTTGAGAACTTCTTAATTTTTTTTTTCTTCTCTTCTTTCCTTATTTCTCTCTTGTTTTCTCTCTCACTGGCAGTAGCTTTTAGCTGAATTAGGCAGCATGATGAGCTGGAAATGGCACAAGCTGCCACCTGTGTCTTCCAATGTGATTGCCTGACACACGTGCTGTAAAGTTTTTCAGTATTAGCTGCCACAGGCATCACAGGTAGCTAATTTGAGTTTTGCTCAGAGTTCCTTCATCTTTCTAGGGTTCAGTCTGGCATTGGGCAAAAATTTGATGTCAGTCTGTGATTACAATAAAGAGTGGCGAGGATTGGTACATGACATCATGACAAACAAGTGTGTATTCTTACCAGACATTTGTAACAGGGGCTCTGAACACACAGGCTGGCAAGCGCTGGGCATATTCAAAAGCAGCAGCAGATGGGAATGGTTTGCAATAGACACTCCAGCCTCTTGGCTGACCAACTAGGCCACGACAAATGGTTCTGAATTACTGATCTGTTCAGCTGCCATAATGGGGGATGTCATCACAGTACCTATAAGTTTATAGCTGCAAGGAAATTGTGCTGCTTCTGTCTTCTCCTCCTTTTCCTCCTCTTTCTTCTTTTCCTTCTCCTTCTTCTCCTCTTCCTTCTCCTCCTTCTCCTCTTCCTTCTTCTCCTCCTCTATAAATGATGTTCCTCAATCATCCCTAAGTATTTTGATCATTTCAGAAGCAATAATGTTCATATTCCATGGTAATTTTCTCCAGGGAGGAGATCTTTTTGATGCTATTACTTCCACCAACAAATACACAGAACGGGATGCCAGTGGGATGCTTTACAATCTGGCCAGTGCCATCAAATATCTTCACAGCCTGAACATTGTCCACAGGGATATCAAGCCAGAGAATCTACTGGTAAGTGAATATTCAGCTTTTACTATTGTTGATAACTTGGGAATGTGTGAGAGAAGGTTGCACTTCCTCCTCCTTCCACACATCCACCAAGTTTATTTCAGTCTTTTAAGTCATTGGTGTTTAAATTTTAACCTTTTGCATTGTAAAGCCCTTCTAAGAATAACAGCTATCACAGAAAGTACAGTAACATAAGGCGGCATGTCTAGATTGTTCCATGGGATGCAGCAGCAGAGTTATTCCTGAGATTACTAGAAGTGACCTTGTAGTAAACAGCAAGATCATTTCAAGCTTCCCATAAATATAAAAGTGTTCTGTCCTCAGCAGACTATTCTGTACTGCTGCCACTGCCCAGGTACTTAGCAACACTTTAGTTTTACAAGTATGATACATGTAAATGCTGTGGCTTATCATGTCATACATCAGAGCAGAGACAGGAAGAGACTTCAGTGTCTTTCCTTCCCCTACTGCATCTCCCAAATAATCCTACAACACTTTTTATTAAGCCACTTTCCCAAACAGACAGTCTAAATCTTCCTTTTTCTGACTAAATCTGTGTGAGCCTTATCCACTGAAGACAATAAAAACCATACCCTGACATTTAGTCTTCTGGGAATTTTGCACTCTTGAATGCAGCAGTTGTATGCTCCATATAGTTTTATTTCTTCTGAGAAATTAACTTCTGCTGATTACTTCACTATTCTGAGTTTTCTCAAATTTGCTGACATGTTCCAGTATCGAGATGTCCCAGTTCTCTATATATTCTGCAACCATAAAAAACCAGTCTTCATAGAATCACAGATGAGTTCGCTCAGTTGTGTGCTCTCTGCCATGACTTAATGCATTTAGTCCTACTTGACACTGAAGAGGTTTTATATGATAGTTGACTCAAGCAGATCTTACTAATCTTCCAGGGAGTGGGATTTTACAGTTGGTGTTCTTCTAATGGCAGGTACTTTTGCAGTTCTGGGTGAGGAAGTAACCTGCACTCATTTTCCAGAATCTGCTGAATACATATTGGGTAGAAGTTTCACTAGATACTAATGACTGATACACCTTTCTTGGACCCCTTTTTCTCCTTTCACAGCTCTGGTGCTGGTGTTGATAGTTAGCTGCATGCAGATGTTTGAGCAATCACATGCCAGGATTCATTAATGCTGTGCCTGGAGCGTGCACGGAGGTCTTGGTCTGGGGCAAGGCTTGCTTTGCTGCTGTCTTGACTTGTCTATAAATGCCTAAAGCCTATTGTTGTCAGAGTCAAGCTTTTGGGGGAAGAGAGAAAGGTGGGCTGGAGGTGGGGGCAACAGGGAGGGAATTAGATTTGCCTGCCCAGATTTTCTGGGAATTTCCCACTACCAAGAGTGATCACACTAGTCACATTGTAGCTGAATTGTTTCCAGGTGACTTTTCTAGTGTTATGCATTGATACTGATACAGAGCAGTGAGGATGAGGCATTTAACATCCTGCAGCATTCTTATTCTCGAAAGCCAGCATTAAATTCACAAATTATATTAATTCCCTAAGGTTTATCAGGTCCTTGAAAGAAAAGAATGCTGCTTTAGAAGAGTGCTTTGGAACCAGCCTTACTTGAGCTCTGACCCCATCTCTGACACTGGTTGCCTGTGGCCTTAGTGTCTCTGAACCTTTCTACTTTCATCTTAGCTGTCAAATGGAATGTGCGGTTCCTTGTGTCACAAGATTGCAATTAGTGTTATTTTCATGGCGTTTATAAAACACTTGAAAAATGCCACATGGGTCTTAGCCTTTCTTTTGCTAAATACCATCTACTTCCCTTTTGTAGCCTGCCCTTTTCCTTGAAGCTCTTTAACCCTTCACCTAAGTGGTCATGGCAGTATTTTTCCCTTACTGTTCTTGTGTTGTGGCTTTCCCTCTGTTACCATCACAGTGTTGCATGGACAAACTCTGGTAGTGTTATAGCAGGTTCTCCTGGCTACCAGTGTGAGAATCAGCCCTTTCTCCCCATTTGGCCCTTTTCCTGCACATGGATGGTAACTTCAGGTTTAGGGGAATCTGTAACAGGCCTGCCCAAAGCACAACAACTAGGTAGGGTTGGGAACAGCATCTACCCCAGTCAATACATGTCGTAAGACTAACAGCCCCACTTCAGGGAAAAAAACAGAACGGATAAGTAAGGAAAAACACGGGGTGTGGAGAGGAACATGCTGCTCTATAGAGGGTGCCCAGAAGAGGATATTCATCTGGAGCCTCTTTATTTCATCTGTTACCAACCCCTCAGAGAGTCTCTTTTCATGTTCTCCTTTCTCTCCTTGGTTTTTCTTTTTCCCCAAAAGTAACTTTCATGCTTAGAGCTAATATGTGCAACTGGCTATAGATCCTGCTAATAAATCTCTGTGTGTATGAACCTGCCCTATGTGAAACACCATTTATTTTTAAGAGTGCTTAAATATTACATATTATCCTCAAGGCATGAAAAGGCCACCTAACAGTCAACTGTCCAAGAGTTCAGGGTATGCTGAATACCTGTGAGGGTTTAGATTTTTGGGGTTTTTTTGCTCTGGGGAGTGTCTTCTGTGTTTTAATTGGAACATTTTTCATAATTGCTGCTATTTAGAACGTTTATTTTGTCAAGTCATGGGATGTCTTTATAGCCATATAATAAACCCTAGAGAACAACTTCTTTGACTGTTGCCATCTGCACTGATCACAAGAGCAGCTTAGAAAATACTGACAGTCTTTATACTAATAGGATACATATGGTGGCACACAATTATGTGTGGCTGCATTGAATTAGTGTTGTACAATTACACAGTTTTATTGCTTTGTTAAAACAGTGAAAGCACTACATAGTGGGCAATTTGCACTAATCCCTATTTCTTTAATTGCCCTTCAGTATTTAAATGCAGTGGAACATGTATAGCATTTATTCTGAATAACATGAGCATTACATTGTCTTTCCCATTCCTTGACTGGGAAGTAACATACCACAGCTTCACACTGGTCTCCTTTTTATGTAGAGTTACCACAGGGTGAGGAAAAATTACTTTTTTCAGCTTTACAAGTCAACTGAAATAGTTTTTGAAGGAAAGTAATTCCTAGAAACAGATGAGGTAAAATACTAGAAAATACACAGTTCTGCATTAATAAATATTGCCCAACAAACTTCTCCTGTAATTAATTTCTAGTATAGATGAGTCACACAAGGTGTGATCTTTTGAAGGAAAGAACTTACTAATGTTCATTAGGTTAGCACAACTCAGAGAGGCTCTGTAAAAGATAACTGCATGAAATAGAATATCAAATGCTAATTAGGCTGGATCCAGCTCTTGATGTCTAAGTGAACACTTTACATTTTTCAGCAAATGAATATTTAAAGTCCTAGTCTCTAGACTTTAATTAAAACTGTTGTTGAAAATAGATTTATTACTGCCATTTCAGAGAGCACTTTCTTTAGTTTCAGGAACCAGATGTGTTTAACAATCTGTGTTTTTAATAAAACCATAATTGTGGGGTTTTTTCCCAGTGTTTTTCTATAAGCATATATTTTTTTCTGGCTTAGTAAAAGAAAAATGTGAATCCATTTTAAATTGCTGGTCCTCTTAAAGATCCAGTTGAATTCTTAAAAAATAACATAATGAAAGGAGAAGAACTTTGTGTATTTTGAGTGTCTGCTTGTGGGTGTATCATCTGGTAAGCAGAGATTCAGGACAGAGAGGGGTTTTCTCTCTAGACATGACTAACATTAACAAAGGAGAAACTGGGGGATGGGGACTGTATAATATAACTAGTTATTATGAGCTATAGTGGGTCTGTAATCAACAGTGGTGAGAGACTTCAAGAATTCATTTTTGCACCAAGTGAACTTTTCAAGGATCCCTTGTGGAATTTATTTTCATAAGGAAAAAAAAAAATCTAGGATTTTCTTCTTCAAACAGTTGTAGATAAATGTGATTTCAGATGTAGGAGTAGCTGGTCAAGATATGTGTTAAGAATTATTTTGGTTTTGATTGACAAGTGTGATATCTTCTATTTTTGCACATTTTTGCTGCTAATTGTTGTCAGGATATCACTATTGTAAGCCAGACTGCGTGCAGCTTTGATTTGGGTTCCAAAATAATGAAGTGATGCATATATACTACAAGAAGGCCTCCTGTATACTGTTTCCATTTTTTAAAGTTTCTGTTGTAGAAAACATTTCAAAGTGGGAAGGAAGAACTCAAACTAGCAGCTGGATTAAAGAAAGACTCACAGCCTAGTGTTTAATTTAGATACGTTTTTGTGTTTTTTATTGTAAACATTTTCTTTCTGTAAGTTTTCAGTGATTACAGATTTCGGGCTGTTCTTTTGCTCTGAACCAGCTTTTAAAATTGTGGATTTTTTTACTGATGTTTTTAGACTTTTTTTCTTGTGACTATATCTTAATCTCTCTTTGCACCCATGAAAGATCATATTGCTGCTGTAAAGAACCATGTTTTAAGACAGGATTTGCATATATGCTCATTAGCAGCCCTAACTGCCTATGTCCCATTGACCATGATGGTAACATGCCAGTGAGACACTGATTGGTGTTTAACAGTCATCCAAGGAGATGACTGTCATCTAGATGAAATAGTCCAGCCAGGTTTGTGTCTTGTGACTTCAACATGCAGAGAGGGATCTGGAACAGTGCAGTCACTTTTGTATTATCTAAGTAGTTGAAGTTCCTCTGCAAACCTTTAAGTTCTCTGCAAGTAAAATGAATAAACTCAAAAGCCCTGCACTGTGAATTGTCTGTCAGTGGGAAGTTAACCTAGGAAAGCCACTGTCATGCATTTGCTTCTGGGCTTTAGCATCTAGCAAGTGATATGTCCCTTGTTGGCCATGTAGTGAGATAAGTCTTTTCCAAACATCCTGACTGTGTTCAAGAGAAGTTGCCCAAATTGTCTATGAATTTTCAAAGCATATAGAGAAATATGTTGAAGGTAAGGAGGAGAAAAATTACTGTAAATAAGAAGGAACATTTCTGACAGTAAATAAAATAACAGTAGTTACCTTGATGGCATTGTGGTAAACCTTTGAATTTTCCTCCTGATTTAGGTTTACGAACACCAAGATGGAAGCAAGTCCCTGAAGTTAGGAGACTTTGGCCTAGCAACAATTGTGGATGGACCTTTATATACTGTTTGTGGGACCCCAACATATGTAGCTCCAGAAATCATTGCTGAAACTGGGTAAATCACTTCTAGTGGTGTTTCATCGATGCATACACAGTGGAGCATATTCTTGCCACTGTGCCAGATAGAAGTTCTTACAATTAAGGTTTTTATGCTGCCTTTGCTTGTCTATGATGCAGAATCATGACTCACAGAGCAATTTAGTTGGAAGGGCCCTCTGGAGGCTATCTTACAAAAATCATCTCAGAAAAGGGCCAACTGTGGAGCTGTATTGGTCAGCCTCTGCCAGCTGTTGACCTCAAACTTCTCAGCTTAACACTGAGTTACTAACTAGCCTTTTAAAGATAAAAGAAGTAATTCTTAGGCTGTCCTCAGAAACTGCTAACTACCATTCATTTAGTTTGATTTCATTATTGCACACTATCCTTTTCTGATTTGTTCCAGCCTCTGTCACCTTTGCAGACTTTATGTTAATAGGCATCACTAACTCAAGAATACAGTGTCTTCTGTGCACTCACACATTCTGATCTAATGTAGTTTTAAGATGTAAATATAAAAAATATTTGAAAGCAGAATTAGGATTGGTAGGTAGATAAAGTTCAGATGAGAATTTATAAGAAATTATTAAAAATTCTGCCCGTTTCCTTTCTTCTTACACTGTAGTTCAAGGAATTGGATGTCTCTAACCATGTGTCTCACACTTCTAGATATGGCTTGAAGGTGGACATCTGGGCAGCCGGTGTGATTACTTACATCCTGCTCTGTGGTTTTCCTCCATTCCGTGGGTATGGACCAGTCTATTCAACCATTCCTGTTATGTGAACTGTGCTGCTTTTGCATTAAGCACACAGATTGCCACTGGTAAAAGTTCTCTGCTCATAGGGTTTGTTGGTTTTTTTTTCCTGTGCTCTGCACGGTGTTTTCTTCAAACCCCATAAATGTCTGTGATTTTACTGTAAGATCTCTGTCTCATGTTTGTTTATTTTAGTTTAAACTTCATTGCATTACAAAACAAAAGCCTCCATTACAGGTTCTGTGTTCCTTTACCTGATGTTTTAAATACACAATGAAATAAGCATCTTTCATGAACCAAATGCAACGTATTTTGTGTCTGGTAAAAGGTAATTAAGATGTAAGCCACTTAATAAGGACATGTCAGACCTTTTATTCCCCTCAAAGCAATTGCAAAGCTGTAGATGATCCTAAAGACAATCAGGTTACTTCAGACAGAGTATACCAAATGCACTGTATTTTATGATCTCACCATTCACACCCATGGCTGCATGCTTGGGGGGAATCAACAGCTTCCATAAGCATACTAAGGGATTACTGGCTTAAAGCAATTTCAGAAAGTCTATTGAAACCACCTCTGGAAATAATTTCTCTTTGGGTTTTGTTCTTGGTTTTCTTTGGTTTTTTTACCTTACAGAAGTGGAGATGACCAAGAAGTGCTTTTTGATCAGATTTTGATGGGACAGGTGGATTTTCCATCTCCATATTGGGACAATGTTTCTGACTCCGCAAAGGTGAGTTTTGTAGTTGATGATGCTTTCTTCTCCAGTGGTAGAATTAGATACATGTTTATTTACATACTAGTTGAAAACTAGGTAATTGCAGAGGAAATCAGAGGATGAAAAATAATGCTTTTAACTGTTGGGGTTTTATTAATATCTTCTATGTAATTTTTACAAGAGCTTAAAGTAAAATTCTAGATTTGCTTGCTTTTTTTCCTACAGAGAAACTGGCTTTTTCTTAATGGGAAGATAACCTAATTTCATGCAACCATCTGTTTTGCACATTATATGTTAAGTCCTTTTCTCTTAAACAGTGGCTTCAGAGCTGTAACTCAGAACTGTCTTCTAGCTTTTCAAGGTACTGTTAGATATTGATTTAAAGTTCAGCTGGAAATTCATAGTTGTTCCATTTTTTAAATTATGTATTTCTGCAGTTGGTAGTTCACTGTTTCTTTGAGGTCTGTTACAAAATCAGTTAAAGAGCTCTTTAGTGAATGTTGATTTGTTCTTAAAAAGTGTTCTCTAAATTTGACCCGGTGTTCCATTTCTCAGGAACTTATCACAATGATGCTCCAAGTAGATGTAGATCTCCGATTCTCAGCCTTGCAAGTTCTTGAGCATCCATGGGTTAATGTAAGTATTTTCTGACTTGTGTGTGCTTCTTGCAATTTGGCAGCTTTTAGTTCTTTCCTCTCAAGTCCCTGCTATGCCCTTTTGAAAGCCAGCACATTCTAAAAATTGCCACAGATTTAACTGGGAATAAGCCAGGTTACAGGCTTATTTAGTATATCACATGGACCTTGGAGTTTTCACTATTTTATGCATGCTAAGCTACCTTTTCTCTGCAGTACTTTGACCCAGGTTTTCAGCAAATCTCAATCACATTTGATAAATTTTTTCATCTAAAAATCAGCTTGCAGCTTCAGTGACACATTTTGTTCTTCTAAAATCAGATGGACTCAAAAATCTCACATTGATGATTAGGAGTTACTAAAATATAATTCTTATTGTTAAGCTTACTTGATCCAGAATGAAACAGGGAAACCTTTAGAATCTTATTTAGCTTCTGATTATATTTAATATTTCTTAATTATTTCTGATTATTTAACATGTCAAAGTATTTTGATGACAAGAAATAAAAATTTGGAACACTCTATATTCAAATTCAGAAGGGATTGAGAAAAGAAACACAACTCAGATGAGCAGAGAAGAAAAATAAAGGAAGAAGAAATAATGCTTCATTTTGTTTGTTGTAAGTTCGAGTGTGCAGTCCTCCTTGGAATACTATTTGGTCCCTCAGCTGCTGTATTCAAAATTCCTTTCCCATTAAAACAGTGTTCTAAAAATTCAAATATACAGTCACCTCAAATGTTAATCTTTTTTTATGAAAATGTCCTCCATATAGTCCAGAGTAGTGGTGATCAGTTAAGCATCTACCAAGTGTATCTTTTAGAATTGGAGGCTCACTTATTGCCCAGACCATTTTTTTTTTGTTTTTGTTTTTGTTATTGTAAATGCTGTTATCATGCAGAGCACTTCTCTGGTGTATGAAGAGTGCAAGGATCCAGGAAAACATCTGATGAAAATCTTTTCATTTTAAGATTACTTTCAAGCAACTGAAATACTAATTTCCCCTGGTGCCAGGGGCTGTCCTTGAACACAGTGTTCTGTCACAGTTTATAATGCCTTTTGGTGACTGAGTGGCTCTGTCTCCGTGGGAGGAGGATAAATGAAGATTTCTGGAGTTCTGCAGAGGAAGAGATGGAAGTGACTGAACAGAAGCTACAGAGAGGCCAAGTCACTGGCAGTGTCAGCCTGCACACTGCTGCTGAGATTACTGAAATGTCACTTGTTTACACCACTTAAGGATGTGGTCACTAATCTTCATCTTTTTCTGAAAAATATATTTGAAATATTAATACTACCCCCACACACATTTTTTTTAAAATTCAGTTACGTAGTGATGTGTTTTAGAAAGCCGTTTTAGTGCGATGTCTTAAAAAAAAGAGGTGCAGCTCTATGTTAGTAACCTGATGGTGATGGTGTGTGAGTGACATGAGGATCTGCTCTGTGCCCATGATAGTACCTGCTATTGGGGATGGCAGGGGAGAGGGCACAGAGGCTGAAGGCTTTTAACACTCCAGAGCTCTGCTAACAAAAGCTGAGCTCTGGTTACTGAAGCCCCTTGACAAGTTCCTGGGTTTCTGTGCAATAAGTTAACATGCAGAACCCGTTGCCAGAAGGTGCTGTAGAGGACAAGTATAAATGGACTCAGAAGGGAATTCAGTACATTTTTGGAGGATGGTGCCTATTAAATATAGTGGTTTGGATATAACTCTTGGCTCACAAAGTTCTTAAGTACTTGGTTGGCAGGAACTAGAGGATATACCAGGGAAAGGTCAAGCTCTACTTGCCTTTGTTAAATGTACTACTTAAACAGTGACTACAATGCACCATTAGAAACAACATACAGTGTTCAATTCATCTTTAGTCTAGCTCTGCTGCTCGTAATTTTATGTTGGTAATAATTCTTTGCAATCAAACCTGTAGCAGTTTGGTCTATAAGTAAGTGGAACAAATATTCCATGGCAGTTCTGCAACTCCCTCTTTCTGTCCAACTGCTGCTTTTAGCAACTGAGACAAATCAGTATTTTGTCTTCAGCAATACACTAAAAATAGTTCATAATGCAGCTCAAAACTGCTTTTGAATTCTCTTATGTGTCCTCCAGATATTTTTTCTGGAAGGAGAAGGGCCAGCGGTGGGACCAATTCAGAAAAGTGCTTGAACATTTTTCCTAACATTGCTCCTATTTCAAGGCATTACACATGGAAGCACTTTATATTAGGCATAAAATTAACTAGATGGCACTACAATCCTAATTCACATCAGGAGAAATAAGAACATGGCTGAGTTGAAACAGGTGCTTAAATGCTTTCATGAAAAAAGACATTTCCTTGAAGTGTGTCTGGGCAGAAACAGTAGACAGCCTGGCAGGGACAGCCCACTGGTGCACAGAGACAGAATGGTACACTGGTATTGGATCCAACTATACATCCCCATGCCATCCATTGTCTGATCAGGTGCAAGTCTGTCACACAACCTCCCTGTACCTCATTTTCCCAGCTTCAGGACAGGGAATTAATATACTCATCCCTGTTTACAAAAGGCTCTGCAATCTATGTGTTGTAATTACCTGAGTAATTATCTGCATACTGTCTTTCTGAGAAGAAATGTCACATGGAATTTTCACCTACACTCCATTTTCACAGGTAACCTGCTTAAATACTTTTCCGTAGCATCACATGCTGGACTTTACTTTCCCTTTCTGTCCTGGTTTCAGCTGGGATAGAGTTCACCACAATAATTTCCTTATGTCAGTTTTGAACCTATTCACAGAGTGTTAAATCTGCAGTTAAAATACTAGATAGAACAGCTGGCTTGAAAAGCAAGCATGTGTTTTCTTCGACAATTTTAAGAAACATTTTCTCTCTTTGATCAAACCTTTGATAGAAGTGCTGTAACTGCTTACACTGTATAAAACCATTTTGTAGATTGTAAATAACCATTCTGCTTTATAGCTGCTTACTATGTGATTACTTGGTAAATTGCTGAGATTCCTGGAATGTGCTTTGACAGTTTCACTAGGAGCAAACCCTCATTTCAGTTTCAGTTTTTACTATAAAAATAGCTGGAATCCTCTTGGAAACTGAAAAACTTGTTATGCTCAGAGTCAGACCAGTAGAGCAGTTCCTATGTCAATAATATCCCAGCTGTTTTCAATTAAAAAAAAACCAAAACCTGAAAAGATGTTGGCTACATGCCACTGCCACAGATGGATATCTTGAATTCTAAATGCAATTCAGCAGCAGTTCTTTGCCCCCTTCATTTAGTTTATTCAGAGTCATCTCTCCAATTCAGTACACTTAGACCTGGAAACAAATCCATCAGTTTATACTTCCCCTACAGGGACCTCAGCTCTTTCCTTTACCTGCTTGAATTCTTTGCAAAGTCAAAGAATTATAAAAGAGGCTGGCAGCTTGGAGTCTGGCATTTTAAACATTGATGTTCTTGATAACCTGAAACAAGCTACAGGACAAACTTACTCTTTTTCTGTTGTGTAAGTAGTAAGTGTTTCCTAATGCATCATTGAACAGCAAATGCTGAAAGGAATGGACTGCATTCCCTAAATCCTTCTCTGTTAAAATAATCAACATAAAATCTGTGTTGTTGCTGGAGGAGGAAAGATGGCACATACCAGCCTAGAAAGAATTAGGAAAACTGGAGCTTTTACATCTTTCCTTCCCTATGTTTGCCTTGGAAATTTGTGTGCAAAAGAAATGAATAACCAAGCAGTAAGTAGCAATAAGCTGAATATTTGTAAGGAAGTTAACTTAAAAAGACATTTCTTTTGTTTTGTACCTGCACTACTTTTGGTTACACCTTAGGACAATGCACAAAGGAAAATTTCCCTATAATCCTTCAAAGAAACAGTGTCCCAGAGCTTTCTCAGCATTTCTATTTGCTCACATTTCCTGATATTATTTGTATAATAATCTATTCATCTGATCATTTTAGACCTGGAAAGTAAAACTTGTGACCAGCTTTTGAAATGGATATAAGTGCTTCAGGGCAGGAGGAGTATGGGAATCCTGAACTTCATTACATCTTTTTAACACTTCTTTTTTCTTCAAGTGGCAACATCTGCCACAGAGAACAATGCCAATGTGAAACCAATTTTTATTAATTGCTGGAATGGCTCCAAAACACTGCCTTTTTTTTTTTTTTTTCTTAATAGTATTAGACCATGAAAGGTATTTTGTGGAGGCTGATTAAAAAAAAAAAAAAAAACAAAGCCACCAATACAAAAACTAGAAGTATTTTAACATTCCAACCAGTTTACATTGTCTATATGAAACTCAAATTCTGGATCAGAGTTTTCAAACTCTCAATGGATTTTGACTGCTCAGCTTCTGAGAAATGCACAGGAAAGCTCTTCTTTCAGAGCATCAGCAGTCAATGTTTTCTGAAGCTCATGACCCTTTTAAAGTTCCCAGATTGAGCACCAAAAATCACTAGTCATCTTTAAAAGATCTTGTGATTACTACTAAAGCTGAGATGAAATTCTGTGGTCCTCATCCAGTGCAAAAAGCAAAATCTTAAAATAAGCGAAAAGAACAGTTAACTTCTTTGGGCTCTGATATCCTTCCCATTACAGCAACCCAATTAAATTCTTGTCAGCAATGTTTATCCTGTTCCCCAGCTCTACAATTTACTCTACTGACTCTGGTCAATCTGATGTTTTGAGTTTTTTTAACTTCTTGCCTTATAAAACTGCAGAACAACTAGTTTTGTATTTCGTTAAACAGCTATCATCTCTCACCTTCAACAGCTATCTGTTTTATTATTGACTGAATTGATTCCAGAAGTCAGCTTAATATATATTGACTTGTTTATAAAGCATGTTTGAACAAAAAATTGATAACTATTAAACATCAGGTGGCACCAACAGTAGTAATAGAAATTTAGTAATGATTCAGGAATTCCAATATATCTCTATGCTGCTTCTTAAATTCAGCTGCAAGATATTTCATCTAAAAGCTGGAGGCCAAAGTATGTGTCTGTGGCATGTTGCCACCAAAAGCGTGGGTGTGGTGCTTCACCAATAAAATATGACCACAGTCTTGGTAACTATTGTCTTCTCCATAATTTAGTCTTTTGACAAGATGACATGAACGCTTGGCAGGCTCTCGTGTCATGAAAGCCAAGAGAATGATTTTATTTTTTCTCCCTCCTCTAGTGAAGAGGAATTCCCTTACAAACTAGTTTTCTTCTGGGAAAGGCAAGGTCAACAGAAAGCAGGTTATTTTTAGGGGTCATATATGACAGAGCCAAGACTCCCCAGTGCTAAACAATAATCAGCTACTGGGTTGTATTGTTTTGTTTTGTGTTTTGCAGCTGTGTGTACTTGACCATATTTTGCCAGCTGAGACATTTTTTTAAGGGATGAGTAAGGGATCTCTAAGCACAAACTCCCCAAGCTAAATAAATAACAAACCCTACCAACCTCCCTAAAATTCCCCTATGCTCACTGAACTCATGATTTACTGCAGCAGTTCTGTAACTCTTTAAGTGCACCCAGAATTGCTGCAGAACTGCTGCAAAGTCAGGGGAAAAAAGTGACTGTCATCTCTATGTATTCTGATCTTATCTCTTGTTTGCCTGTATTCAGCTAAGATTTTGCTTAAGTGGAGTTTAAGAAGTTTTTCAACTGTTGGCAGCTACACACACCATGCAGTACCAGATCGGGATGACCATGGTGCGTGGACAGCGACCTGATATCCTGCATATTTTGTTCCCTATTTCACCTATTCTGCATATTGTTGCCTGAAATCCTGCATATTCTGCTAGTGGGGAAGTCTCACTGAGCAGTGGCTTTTTGCACATTTTTCAGTCATAAGGATCGTTTTTACAATTTCTAAAAAATCTCCCCTTTTCTTGGGCTTGAATCCAACCTGTGGACTTGTGCAAAACTGCAAATCCTTTCTACTAGGGTTTTGTCTCAGCATGGAGGGAGCCAGTGTGCCTAGGTGCAGATATCCAGGTTTGCTCTGCAAGGCAGGATGTCTCATCTGGAAGGAGGCACGTCCCAGAGCAGCTGTGTGGCATCTGGGCAGGAGAGCATGCATAGCTGTCTCACTTGGTGTCTGCCACAGCAGAACATGTGTCTGCCTCCGTTTGGCCATGCAGTTGTGTGTGTACTTTTACCTCAGGTTAGCTCAAGTTGAGAACATACGCCTTTGGGCATGGAAGAAGAGGCCACCCACAACGGGCTCCACACCTTCTCTGTTTCCCAGGCAGTCTGTACCTCTGTCTGCCTTTGTGTACCTTTCCCCGTGGCATCCCAGGCTTACAACCTTGGCAATGGTAGATGGATTTGCAGTCCCTTGTTATCAGTCAGTTGGAGATTGGATTTGTGGAAGTAGTTTTGATTACTAAGGCTTGTAGTACAGTACGGTCATGGTCTGCAGGGATTGCCACCACAAACCATGAGCTTCCCCCTGACTTGGCCTCCAGACAATGAGGCATCCTGGTGTTGGTGAGGTCTCACCCTCATCCATCCTGAGGCTCTCAGCCAGGGCGTGTCTCAGCTCTCATCTTACCTGGTTTTCTTCACTGGGACTCGCTGAGCTGTGGCCGCATCTTTCACCCAACCCCACAGTCCCTGAGTGTGGAACATCTACAATGATACAAGGACCTTATAGGTGTCTCTCAAGATTTTTGGAGATTCTTTTCTGCATCCTGTCAGAATAGGGCCTCTTATTTTCATAATCTCTTGGATACTTTTGTGGTCATTATCATTACATTTATGTGATGAATATACAGAATCATAAACAGGTCTTAGTGTATGAGGCTTTGAAATATTAATGGACCTAAAAATAACTGCCAGTGGTAGTTAAGACATGGTAGAAAGAAAAATAAAATGTTTAACAATTATTATTAATTAACATTACCTAAAATTTGAGAAGAAAATACTGGGTAAAGAAGAAGAGAGAGACCAGTTCATGCCATACTGTGTTCATCTTGTAAGTATATTAAATATATTGATGGAGGCAGTGATTGACCCATATTTTTATGCAACCTTTTTGTAAACTTCTCTGTATTGGCAGATGCTATCAGAATCATCTTGCAATTCCTGTCTTTCACCTTTTCTCTCTGAAGTTTTATTTTGTTTTATTTCTCTGCAGGATGATGGCCTTCCAGAGAATGAACACCAGCTCTCAGTAGCTGGGAAGATAAAGAAGCATTTCAACACAGGCCCTAAGCCGAACAGCACAGCAGCTGGAGTTTCTGTCATAGCAGTAAGCATCTGAAATACACAGCTAAAACACATTTTTGTGCCCACCAGACAGTATGTGTTCAGGACATTCCACTAGAAGAAACCAGAGAGGGTTAATCTTTATATAATTCTAGCATTTAATTAATATAAACATAGACTGATATTGTGCACAACTTCCCCATTGATTCTCCTTGTGAGTCACATTGTTATTGAACAGCTCTAGGAGATATAACTGTACACACAGTTCCACATTTTACCAGAAGATCAGTGGACTTAACTCCAATGGAGATTAGACAATTTGGACTCCGGGATCATGGCATTTTACTTGGCAGCATACTCATCATATGGATTAAGGTCACGCGGAGGTTTGTAGCAGAAGGACAACACCACTTTAAAATGGAAATTGCTTCAAAATTTTAACTGAAAATCTGTATGGCAGCCTAAACCTCTCCTCTTTGAAGACATGAAAGAGAACTATGATGCCTCTTTGCTGCCTTCATGGTTTATGAGTCTAGCCACTTCAGATTTAGCTGAGCAGCAACATTTTATTATAGTACCACACACAAGCTGCTTCCCTTTCAGCATAAGTACTTAATTGGGTAAAGACTTAATGGAGCTTCTTGCTGCCGTCTGTCATGTTGCAATTCCAGTCAAGCCATTCCAGGTTAGAATGTGTCAGAGCTTCTGAAACTAAGCTTGACCAGACTTTTGACGAAGCCTTACTGAGGGTTCAATGGCATCCTCAGTGTAGCACACATACTGTACTTTTTCCTCACAGATGAACATGTGTATTAGATATACATGGGCACAGAATATATTCAGCATATGATGAGATTATTCTTACTAATGCCATTGAATAGTGACATGCACATCCTTCACATTTTTGATACATCTGCCTGTGTCTGTAAGCTTTCCTTTATTACTCATAGTAACGTGAACGCTCCAAATAGTCACTAAAAATAAGTGACATGTTAAACATAACCATTCCCATATCAGATTACTCAGTGTTCATTCCCAGCTTCCATAAATTGCAGGTGGTGTGACTGCACATGTACACTTTCTTGTACTGTTTCCACTTTCATGTTTCTCAGCTCAGCCCCTCCAGTGTTGAGTTAAATCAGCATGAAGTAAACTCAGCTCAGCACATGCAATCTGGCTCACAGGTGTGAAGTGCTTGTGCAGCAAAATGGATACTCTCTCAAAGTTACTTGGTATAAGTACTTAAAATTTCAAGCTGTGCCTCTCTCATATTTTTTCTTTACTCTTTCCTATCCTGAACGTCCTCAACATGGAAGCAAGTTGTTCCTCATGCTTTTCCTAGATTTTCTCAGCCATCAGCTAACATAGTCAGCATTTATTTATTTTCATTTTTAAGCAATAATACTGCAACAACTCTCCCACAACTAAAACATCACATACCCATTGCTCATCTGAACTGCAGGTATGTTCTGTATAGACTAACAGAAACTGTGTTCCTTTCAAATGGACTGCCAGCACGCTTGTCCATGAGAATTACTGCTCAGATCCTCCATGCTAATGACTTCAAAGCTTAAAAGCAAGAAACGATGCCTCTGTCCTCATCCATCCCTCACCTCCTTTATATTTTTAATTTCCCTGCCCTCCCCTTTTTTTTCTTTGCCCCAGTTGCTTTGCCAAGGAATTGTTTGCAGCATTTTAAAACTTGAGGAATGAAGAAGGCACTGTAGTGAATCTTTCCACTGTGAAATATTATACATCAGTAAAAAATGTGTGTGTTTAATTATATTCTAAATGGCTTTTATTTATTTTTTAGTATTTGGAAATTAACAGATTATTTTAGTGATCTCCTCTGTGGGCAAACTTCGTACTCTGGCATGATTAATCCTGCAACTTGGCCTATATAGTAGAAATGTATAGAATATTTTTACATAATTCAGAAAGTGGTTTGATTAGCTTGTGTCAAATATTTTCTAAAAAATTGGAAAAGATGAGGAAGCATAGACCTTTTAATATATTGGTAATGTTCCAGAGTGCTAGATAACTTTTGTTTTACAAATAAATTAGTTTTGTTTTCTATTAACAAAGTTAATATGTAAAAGAAAGCCAAAAGCAAAACATCAATGCCATTAAATGTTGTTTCTCCATTTGAAAGCCTATTTAATATATATTTGACATGCATGTCATCATGATTTTATGTTTGGGAATCTTGCTTTAGCTGTGCAATCTCAAATATGATAGAAGTAAATCCTGTTCACAGAGACTGCTCTAGATTTAGAACTTTCAAAGTATGTACTGATGCTGTAACATATTGTTCGGCACTAAAGACATGCACTAACGATATCTTCTAAAAAATACTGGGGTTTTGTGCCTGCCTATATGTTTACTGTAACTTTTTGAGAGAGTGCTTGTGTATATAATATATAGAGGTGCCTTCTATACATTATATAACACATCTGTGTCTGTGTTTGTGAAAATGTGTTAGCATGTGCATATATTTCTATAGCTTATTTAATAGTATGAAAGATGAATATTAGCATTATTTTGAGCTTTATAATTCTGTTTATGTACAGAGATAGCTAATATGTGTTCTTATTTTGTCCTCACATTGGTATGGTACAGTATTATATGCCCGTTTTCTTCAATGGTAAGAAGTAACACACCTCAAAGATCTCAAGGAGTATTTATCATATGCACCAATTAAAACTATAATATGAAAATTAAGTTCCTAAAAAATATATTTGTGGCCAGCTTGACTCAGAGGAAGTTTGAAGCCACATGTGTTTTACATACATCTACTGTGGCTATGGCTTCCTTCAGCAAGGTCCAAATTACACTGACTCCTTTGGTTCAGACTTATGTCTGCCTTATTGATGCAGTAATCCTCAGTAAATGTTGTCTCTGACCATTCAAGGCAGAGACATCCTACTTCTCATGCATGTGTCCAGACTTTAAACTTATCCACATTTGAAAGGATTTATCAGTTTGGACAAACTACCATAATGACCATCTTGTGCGTGCCTAGCAAAGGAGTTCCTTTGCTGATGTAGCAGAATGATTTCTGAAACCAAATTAACTATACAGGCAAAGAAACTTTTCTGTTGATACAATAACACATCATTAAAAGTTCTGTCAGCATAACTATGTCAGTTGGGAAAAAATTCCCTTGAACCAATATAGCTTTGCCAGCAAAATTTTAATTGGAGAGCTAGTTTTTAAAACAGCAAGAGAATTAGCAAATCCCTAAAAAACACTGCTTGCTGGTGAGAGAGTGTGTAGGAGAAATATCACTTTACTTGCCCTGTTCTTAAACTCTTGTCAGAGGCACTGACTACTGGTTTCTGTGGGAGACAGAGGCTGGGCTAGTGCCCCTCAATCTGTGTCAGAACAGCCACGTTACTGTTAAGTATGTGCCAAAATATTTGCAGGGTCATGTTTCTCATACAGCTTTTCAATAGTATTTTGTAGTTCTGTGAAGGTTCTTATAAAATATACTGCAGTTAAACACATAAAACCAGACTCCTACTAACTAGTCTTTTTTAAATTTGGAGGGCGATTTTTTTTCCCCTTCAGTTCTCCAAGGATGGCAATCCTTTTTTTTTGGGTTTTTTTTTTTTTTTTCACTTTGGCCACAAAACAATACCCCGTGGCTGTGCCCTCTGGGCTTTAGTGACAGTGGCTACAGTGACTAGAGAACCCAAATCACTTTTTAAGAATGCTTTTGCAATCCAGCGGTGTGCTGTAATTCCTTGTATGAATCAAGCATCGTTTAGTATGTGTCCTTGTCTGAAGTGTTAAAGCTTTGCCTGTATGTCATCACTTTTGTGCTTGTACTTTTGCCATTGTTAAGACAGAGGAAAAGACTAATGTTAATCTGCTGTTAGGGTTGTATGAGGTCTCTGTCTTGGCAATGGGAGTAAACTCCAGCTGGAGATGCAGAGGAATTGAGTAGAACAGCAAAGGAGAAAAGCTGCTCAGAAAGTTGGTGCAGCTCTCTGCTGCTTACAGGGTCCTGGATTCCCAGCAATGGGAAGGCAGCCAGTGGGTCATTGCCCTGTATTCTGCTGATTTTAAAATAAAATTACAAATGCCAAGTGGAATTTTTAGCTCTGGGATTTCTTGAGTGGTGTGGAAGAGAAGTCAAGTTTAGCCTGCAAATTTCACTTGCCCTAAAGATGAACCTGTGTCTAACCATCCCTTCCCATCTATTGTCTCTGTTGTCCTGGGATCATTGTCCACAGTTGGGTTTCTCATGGCAGGATTTCCGCACCACCAAAATTGTTCCAACTCGTGTTAGGAAGCGACTCTCCCCATTTTCTCTGTATTAATTCTTAGCTATTCGATTTTAGGGCAATATTTTTGATCCCCTTTTTAGGAGAACATCCCTTTTGTGTGTGTTATGTGCAGCATACAAGGAAGCCAGTAGATGGCAATAGCAGACCAGTGTAGTTAAGCCAACACAAATTTAGGTGCAAGGTTCCCGTTCTTTTTAAACAGGAAACGTCCTTTAAATAATTCTAAATAAGATGAAAGTGACATTGTTTTAACAAAATTGAATAAATTATTAAATTATTGCAGAGGAGTCATCGAGAAAAATTCAAATTTGCAGTTAGTTCCTAGCTCCCCTTGAAGTGGTTGGTACCTGGAAATGTGTTGAACTGCTTTTCTGAATTTAGAATTAGCAACTGTCATCAGTATTGGAAATATATGCCACGCTCTTATTGAAGCACAAAATGGCCTTTTTTCTTCCTAGGGCAAAATCTGAAAATCGTTGCAACTAACAGTTTTAAAGCAGACAGTGTCTCCATAGATATTTCCCCCTAAAATTTTATTTAATTCAGCTAAATGATGTCTGCACCGTCTGTTAGAGCAGCACAGAAGGGCTAGGGAAAAGAACACATTTTCTTTGTTCCTATGCACATGATTTTGCTAATGATACCCTAACTTGAAAAATCTGTATTCCCTAAGTAATAGCACTAGCATATTTTCCTGGACACAATGTTAAGTTCATTTCCATTTTGACTTTAATTGGTGCAATTTTAAACCAAATAGTTTTATACTATTATCTTTTTGAGCATGAGGTGTAAGCTGAAATGATAAACAGTGTTATTCATGGCTCTGAGTAGTCCTACTCTCCAAGGTTAATGCATTTTTAGAAATGAATTACCATGATTGATGGGGTATCAAAAACTGATTCTTTTCATCTTTACACATTCCATGATTATGAAGCAGTCTAATTTAAGCCTTGTGTAGTCTGTCTAGCTTGCTCCTTGTGATGGTTGCACTGCCTTTATTATTTTTTTTAATTATTATTATTAATCCTCTCAGTTTATTTGCAAAAGATAATATTCTATTACTGGTATGTGCAACTTAAAAGGGCAGTACTGTCTTTGGAGGTAACAAGATATTTATCAGACTTTTGAATGAATGCATTATGCATTAAGTAACCAATTTCACAAATTCCGTTTAGCTTGAATAAATTGGCTTCTAATTTAGTAAGACCAAATCTAGAGTTAGTATAATTTTCTTTTATTTCTTTACTTTTTTTTTTTTTTCCTTCTATAGTACGTAGCTTTAGGATGTTAGATTAGAGCCTTCTGAAAGTGAAAACAGTAAATATGCACTAAATAAGGAACAGCTTGCTCTGGAGTCTGAATTCTCTAGCCTAATGTCGATCCACTGAGTTGCCCCGTTTCTCTCTGCTCAGCTGGACCACGGGTTTACCATCAAGAGATCAGGGTCTTTGGACTACTACCAACAACCAGGAATGTATTGGATAAGGTATGAGATGGTGCAGCGCCAACAGTCAGTGTTTCCATGGCAACGTGCTGGCAGTCTCCATTAACCAGTTCCTTCAGTGGATAAACATGCTTTTTGATTTGTTATCCGATCCATATGCTGCTTTATCAGTTTCGTTTTACTCTTGATTGAGATGCCACACCCCCTCATTCCCTTTCTTCACCCATCCCTCACACCCACATTGCCAGCTTTCTCTTCATCGCACATGCTCAATATCAATCTCCCCTAAAGTTAAAAGGACAGTGTATATAGAAAATCTACCAGATATGCTGAAGTACGCACCCACCCCCTCCCTATTGCTTGTTAAGGCATCTGCTTCCCCTGCGCTCCTGTTTCAAAACACACGGAGCAGCAACAGGCTCTCAGCATATATTTTCCTCTTTTTCCATGTGAGATGTGGAGCTATATACTGTCATTTTAAACCCACTAAACACAATCCTTACCTTAGACTGAACAATGCATTTACATAACGCGGGCTGTAGAAACTCTCCCAAGTTCACTGAAATACAATGCATTGTATGTGCTGGTAAGCTTGTGTTTCTAACAATGCATTCCTTTTCTTTTCTTTTTAAAACCCTTTTGATACCTATTTATTTTGATTTGATTTTTTTTAAATACTGCATGAATTTTTTTAATATATTTTTCTTCATTGTGTAACTGTGCCAGGGTTGTCATTAGCTGGCTTAACCTGTATGATAAAATGGATCTCTGGGAGGGAGGGGCTTATTCTGGAGCAGAGGCAAGGAGGGATCCAGGTCTGATAGCCCACAAGAGGCCCACACACCTCAATAAATCCAGAGTCCTGGAATTTCCATCAAGTGGTTACTTGCTGTCTTTTTTCCTTCTTATTACTCACAAGACCTACATTCTGATAGCTGGAGAAATTTTTGAAAGTTTCTTCTGAAACCTGCATTTTCTAACACGGCCTTTAAAAATGAGTTTGTGAGAGATTTGTGAAAACTCAGCAAATTAACCACGTTAGCAAAATAGCAGAGATGGTCACTGCGAGTGTTTCCAGTGAAATAAAATTCCCAGTCTGGATCATTTCACCAAGTGCATGGATCGGGCTACAGCACGCTTTCCATAAAACCTAACAGTTCCCTGAGTGCACACTGAAGGCTAAGTAGTTTCTGATATGGATGTTCTGGGGAAAATTTAAAAAAGTAAAAAAAAAAACCAAACCAAAACAAAACAAAAATAAGCCTATTTTTCAGGCAAAAAGTAGAAAAGTAGTTCCAATCCATCAGTTGAACGCTGGCTAGCAAAAATCGAGAAAGACTTTCACTCCAAGTACTTGAGTGCACAGCAGTACCTGTAATTCATCTAATTCCAGGCTATCGCACTTGTGGTGGCTATAAACCTGCAATGACCTGTGAGGGCTCAGCAAAACCTGCTTGATCTGTCTTGTCACTGGGCATCATGCTTTACAGGTTGCAGCCCTGGTGGCTGCCTGGCATCTATGCTTCGTGGTTTGGAGAAGGGGGGAAATGGAGCCTAAGTGCCCAGCTTTAGCTGAGTGTGGGTTTGAGAGTATTAGAGGAATTTTTCTTTTTTGCTTAAGAAAGAAAGATGGCATTTTGTGTCAAGCAGAACTTTGACAAAGAATTGCAAATTTTATGCCTTCTCTGTAAAGTGGTCAGGTTACACTCCTTCTCTGTTTTACTACTTTTATTATAAACAAACAAAGAAAAAACAAAAAACCCAAACAAACAAACAAACAAAAGTGGAACTACGTCTTCACATCTTCCCATTTGCTATACACGATGTTTGGATCTTTTAAAACTCCACCTTCAGGGGGAACAGACCACCAGAAACAGGCATCTGTGAGAATAGTGAGCCTCTCCTCAGATGGGCCTTGACGCATTTTAACTGCATAGCCCAGGTTTTGAAACAAACCATACAAACCATATGCATTTTGAGGATGTAGGGGGGAAAGGCTCTAATTCTGCAACTTGGTAAATAAATAAAGCTATAAAAAAAAAAGCCATTGACTAAAGCACTAGTAATGGCCATCAGCATACAAAATGACACTTCCCTGAATAATGGGCTGGAGCAGATGGATGATAATCTCTCTTATTCATACATAAACTGCTCTGTTTTCCAGCTGGGGGCAGTAACAACAGTGTTTTTAATTAGGGCTTTCTAAACTGAGCACCTAGTGTGGAAAGGCAAATTGGGAGAGCAGGGCTCCTAGTCCTAGATGCTTAATTAGGAAATCCACTAAGAGGGGCTGCCTCTGACCAAGCACTGCCGTATGTTTGTGCCTCTCTCATCTCCCAGAAACGTGCAACTGCTGCGGTGACCAACAGCATTTTAGGCTAAATAAAACCACTTGGATATGGCAAGTGTTTACTCTTTAGTAGCACAGATGCAAAGCATAGGAAAGGGTTCATCAATTGCCATCTATAAAAGAGATAATTCAGCACAGGCCCATAAAAATTAATCTGAAATCAGAGGTAGAGGAAAAAATGAAAGGAGGTCTCAAGGAAAATGTAACACTCCCTTTGTTAGTGTTAAACTACATATTTATTCTGCACTCTTTTTGTTTTCATCCCTAGTTTCTAACAATTTTCTAAAATACTTCTTAAATGGCACTATTTGCTCCCTCCATAATCAGAAAACTTTCTTTCTCTGCCTAAAGGACTTTCCTTTCCAAGGTCCTTCAAAATCATATTTTTCTGAGCACTCATTCTGTATCCTCTTTTATTCCCTTTTGGTAGGATAATATGTAAAGAAGTGACATAATTTTTTTGAGGTACTAAAATAGAACAAACCTTATGTACAGTAGTGTTGTAGCAAGTATGAGCTATAATGCCTGGAAGATTTCAGACTGTTCCTTGAATATGAGGATCAAGAAAAACACAAGGGCCAAGTCAGTAAAATCATTTGAACCCCGGATTAATACACATTTTGAAAGCAACCCACCTACTGATGTTGGGACATCAGCCCTGAAATTAGAGGTACAGAAAAGGCCAAAGCAGCATCAGTAGGGTACAAGACCTGGAGGTGTCAGTTAAAACCCTGAAGTTTGAGCTGATTCAGAATATCAAGGGAATACTAGAATGGTTGTATCTAACGTAAAATATTAGTAGAAAATATTAGCATATGTAGTACTATATATAAAATCAGAAGAAAATGTTAGGGTATGTTATTTTCTGTATATCCACAGACACTGTAGAAAAGCTAAATGGGCAAAATAAAACCCAGGAAATGTATGGGAAAGTCATTGATGATCTATCTATGTAATGACAGCTGAAAGGAGATGAGTTTCATTGGATGCTAAACAAAATCATCAATCTGGTCAATATTGAAGTTATAAAATACTGGATTTTTAAAATACAGTTCTCACTTTCACAGTTAAAAATGTGTCTGAATAGCTCATTTGGAAACCCATGGTTCCATCCTCTGTGTTTGGTTCCTGACTCACATTACTTTGCATCTGTCGAGTTACTTACACCTTTCCCAAATGGATACAATATACTTTCAAGTCAAAAGTTACAGCCAGATATATTGATGATGGGACAAGGAAATTGGGAATTAGGCTTGCTATCTGTAAAGTGCCATTTTTAATACCATAAAACCATCTGTAAAGGGAATATTGGTAAATACCGGCAAATATCTGAAATAATTTAAAATCTATTCTCCTGCTCTTTGACTAAAAAACCCACAACTGATTTACAAGCTATAAACAAAATTCACTCATGCAAACAACTTGGCACTAAGTCTCTTCCACGTGTAATTGAAACCAGCTGAGGAATTGTGTCTAAAAATGAGGGATGTCAAAGAGTAAACACAAACTTAAATATAGCAATATGAATTCAGCAGTTATGTGTATAAAATACTTGTCTTTGTGTTCACTCACCAATGTAGTAATAAGCATATATCAAATTGGTTTGGTTTTCTTTCTTTTTCACTTTTGTTTTAGCTAAATATCATGCCAGAAGTTACATGGTGTGCTAAAGCACTGGCCTTTTGTATTTGGAGGTCTAGGTTCAAATCCACTCGATTAATTTTTCCCCTCGATGTGGTCATTTGCACGTCTCCAAATCACCGTGTAACTTGACTTAGCTATACCTTGTGCCTGAGGGACTAAAAATAACATCAGTGTCTCACTCCTGGACTGAGGTACATTGCTAAGTTTGAAGTACTCTCAAAAAAGTGTCTTGATTCATGAATCAATCACACCCACACCCACACCCACACCCACACACACATATATATATATATATATATATGAGAAACCCATGGAAAAGAAATAAAAAAAGATGAGACTGAAGGGCTGCCTGGCTTGTGCCACAAGCAATGTTTAATGGTCATTTTTACAGCAACGAAACCTGCCATTATGCATCTCGTTGTATAGATATCATTAGCCAGAAGTTTAGGGAAATAAGATACACTCACTGAGGTGTGAACATTTAAATTTGTGCATAAGCATACGTGTATATAAAAGAATGTACTGGAAGAAAAATGCCAGTGTTTCAATACATAATTCCACACACTAAACAAAGCATCACAAAAATTGCTAACAAATTGCAAATATGCTCCTGCAGAATAAAAGCAAGTGAAGGGAAGGGTTTCTTAGATTAATGCATGAACAGCTGCATCCCCAGTTTAGTCTTCTGCCTGGTATGAATAATGGATGGACTATGAGGCAAAAGGCACAGTAATGTTCTTTTATTAATGAAACTAATATATATCTATATTTGGTGGCCAGCAGTAAATTAAGACAAGTGAAAGGAATAACAGTCACTGCTCACTTTCATAAAATGCAGTTACTCTAATTCAGTAATTACTGACTTGACAGAAAATATCAGCCTACAGCTAAAATAAGGCTCTTCCTTCCACAAATCCAACATATATATCAAAGCAGTTGCAGTTTTTGAATAGCTGTTCAGAAACACAGGGTTCAGTGTTTTCCAAGGTAAAAAATGAATTTGCATGGCTCAGGATTCCTGTAACATCAAGTGGCAGAAATCAGGATGAAGGCACTCCTTAAGGAAAAACCCTGGAAAAATGCTAACTGTACACTTTAGTATATAGGTGACAGAAACAATGATTTTAAAATAATTCGCTGTTACTTCAAATGAAATGCATTTCCAAAAATGGCATGTTAACCATTTGGTACTGGGTATCAGGTTTACTAAATGCTGATGCAAAATACATTAGTGCTTGATGAAGTATTTCAGACCCAGCAGCACCAAACTATTAGAGGCAATCCACTAATCTGCTGCTGGATAAGAAGCTCCACATCTCCTCATATGGATTGCAGAAGGACAGCCATGTATCTCAAATAAGTACACTATTCTTACATTTTAGTTGCCATTACTATCGTACAGTGCTCAAAGTTCTCACTCTCTAACCTCAAGGCAGGAAAAATAAAATATCAAAATGTGATAATGACAATCTGGGATTTGCAGCCCTGTGAAGCATAAGTGCACTTCAAATTGTTTTATTATTTATTGAAAGAGTAGCTTCAAGTAGAAATGCCCTGGAAATCCATAATGGACTGGTTCATGCACCGACGAACCACCCAGATGAACAGGAGGTGAAATAATACATCTATTAAACCAAGGCAATGTGTATAAGAGGCCTTTGTTACAAAACCATCAATGATAATGAAAAAGCTGATTTTTGGAATATGCCCACATGCACAAGAGAGTACAGTAGCTGAAAATTGCAGTTACAAAACACATTCAGTCAATGGGTTCAATTGCCGTATGGGCGATACACTTAAGAGTTGGACTTGTGAGTCCCTTTCAACTCAGAATATTCTGTGAAATGTGTGAAATACTCAGATGTATCTCTGTTACTATCTTCTCTGCATTCCAAAGGATTGATTTATTGTATTTTGAAATTCTTTAGAGGTAAAAAATAACTGTGACATCATTAAATGGAAAATAGCATTTGTACAGAACATAGAGCAGCAGTAACATCCAGCAGCGTATTACACACTGGAAGTGTCAAAAGTCATTGCAACATTGGGCAGCATAAGCCTCTTCCTGCAAGTTCTGTAGGGCCGGAGCACTCTGTCTGGGGCCAGAAGTGCCCCATTTTATAGTTCTGACATGTTAAACACTAAACATTAGAATATGACCTGTGTGGTTTTGCTTTCACTAAATAAATACTTCCTTTGCCTCTCTATGACTTTATACATGTTCATTTGATAAGCTCTTTGGATGAGAAAGGCTCTGAATGTCTCTCAGCCCAGGAGAGTAACTTCAGTAATGCCCCTGAGTCTACAAGCATGCCTTTACAAAGACCGATTAGATCAAATCCAGGGGAAGCTTTGGATAAAAATGAAAAGGAAAACAGAGTCAAAAAATATCTCAGGAAGTTTCTGAAGGGTTAGGAAGCCAGAAATATTTGGTCCTACAAACTACAGCAGCATAAAATGCTAGATTAGGTGAGACTGTCAAGGTTATTTTGCTTAACAATTTTTATTATGAAACAAGGGAGTAACTTTATGTATATTTAAACAAATACATTTAAAGAAAAGTCTCTAAAACTTTCACAACCATAGTAGAAAGCTAGTATCTAGGGGTTTATTTTCAAAGACATCTTTAAAAAGATGTCCTGATATTTAGTATCTTTGTCCTTTATAAAAAGTAATATCCTAGGCTAAATTTCATAACAATTTTCATATGCATTTTCTTCTGTGTAACTTATCTAATTTTAAATACCTTCAGATTTTACGTATACATTTGCCATTCTCATGTAGCAGGGTTTAAAAGCAAATTTTGAATTTAATACAACTATTTTCACTTATTCAACCAGAAATGTTTAAATTTCTCAGGGGAGAGTATCTGTTACCCCAGGATGATGTGATGTGGCTTAAACTTTAAATAAATGCTTATTTCCTGTAAGTGTTAAAAAAAAATCTTTCAAATGGAAATCTGTATTTTATAGAGTAGTAATATATGCCATTCTTTTCAATTTTCACACAGAATTACACACTGTATGCAGTATATTCACTGTGTGTAAAAGATCTAGATATTCTTCTGTTTCACATTAAAAATAATCAAAACCTGAATTGATTCAAGGCTAAGAAATGTAGAAGGCATTGAAAATACTAATTAGAGCTCTTAACCAAAAGATAAGCAGTAAGCAAAGAAATTTTGGGCAGATGAAAAGTATTGGATTTTGTAGCAATTATTATTTAAAATATGGAGATGAACTTTTCAAAGTTGATTATTTTACCCTTTTGAAGTAGTGCTATATAGGTTCTAGACACAAAAATAATAGTTCAGCAATTTAGTCTAACTAAATCCATTTGCTGTAGTAGTTCTGTACTCCTGCCCATTTTTCTCTCTCTGTTACATCATTATTGAATGCTGGTTGCATTATTTGAAGGTGTGGATTGCTAAAATGCTATTCTGCACCAGTATGATGGATTTAGTTTTCATTTTATTCTTCTAAATATGTTGGCTATAAATACATCTCTGCTCTCCTATGAGGTTCACATTGTAACTGGTAAATTTTCTAGAGAAATCGGTCATGCATAAGAGAACACAGCAAACCCTTTGAAGCAGAACAACCTTTTGGCTGCATTTTTTTAAGTAGAGATTTTCATTACAGGAACAAATTTTACAAGCCTTGTCATGAAACCTATTCAATTCTTAAAGTTATCTTTGCCTTCAGTGCCATGATCAGATACTTGGTTGCATTTTGTATGTCATCTTACTGGACACCTGCCTTTTCCCATTTTGCTTTTTCCAAAACAGTCATGGGTCATGATTAAAGAAGGCAGCCCTGCTTCAGAAGGCAGCTAACCATGTGTCAAAGTGTTCTTGCTGAATCGAGGCCATCCTGTTGAACTTGTAATTTTACAGTGATTTCAGGGATTGCAGTCTAATGTTCCATAATCAAGAAAACAGCAAAACCCAGTCCCATGCTTGAAATTAGTCAGATTAGGGCTGTCCTTACTTGGGTTACTGTTTCGCCTTGTAAATGTGCCAGAACAGCAGAAGAAAGAATGTGGCTAGAAGTTACAGTCACCTTATTAAGACTTGTGTTCTCAGTAGTGGCAGAATGATCAAAAAATAAAGCCCATCAAGTAAACATTCTTTTTTTCCTATTCCTAGGTACCTTACATAGATACAGATGAAATTAGCAGAGTATCTAATTTGGTAGTCCTTGGTTAATAGGAAGAGACAACATGGTCAGGCTAAACGGGTCTTTCCGTCAGAGCTCTTCAGCGTTCTCCCTAAGAACATCCATTGAGCAGCATGACATATCAGGGAGCTGGACTAGCTCCCTTTGGTGTTTGTTTTTCTCTCTTGTCTGACAACTTCATCACAATCCATCTTTGTTAGCTGATTGCACTGACTTGAACATGGGTGAGTGTGTATCAGCCTTCATTAGGTCAAATCAAAGAAAAGCGTACATCTCTGCCTTGCCTGTAGAAACAGATTTGTACTTTGAGAAGGGTGGGGGAAGTTCAGTTGGTATTTGGCTTGAAATTTGAATCTGTTAAAGGGTGAAATTAATAGCATCCAGAAGTGGAACATATGGCATTCATATATATGGCACTGTATCTGCTTGATGATGTCACGCTACCTCTTAAGGTTGGGGAAATGCACTTTTTAAAGCATTTAGCTATATTGTGGGCTCAACCTTCAGACCTGACTGAGACAGAACAGGTTTAATTTGGTCTGAACATTTATTATCCCTGGTATTTGCCGGCCACATAGAACCTCATGGTTTTCATTATCTTTGCATTTCACACACAGCCTAATTTCATTTATTCTTATTTTATGCCCCTGCCAGACCACCGCTCTTGATAAGGAGAGGCAGGTTTTCCGACGAAGACGCAACCAGGATGTGAGGGGACGTTATAAGGCACAGCAAGCTCCACCTGAACTCAACTCCGAATCGGAAGACTATTCACCAAGTTCATCCGAGACTGTTCGCTCACCTAACTCACCCTTTTAATAAAACACTTTTACTCAAAAGTTTTGGCTTTAACCCTTTGAGACCCTGAAACTTCCTCAGACCTGTGTGGAGTGATTACAACTGATCTATCCAGCAGTAAATGCTGGGAGGGTGGAACACAAAAGGGTGCTCACAGAATCTTTGTAAGAATAATTTCCTAATTGATTGAAATACTTGTTCTCTGTTTAGATTGCAACTTGCTGCTAATATGATCCTCAAAGGGTTAAGGTTATTTTGCTTTTTTATTTAAAGATAGAAGCAGTGAATGTTTTCATCAGTGGAGCTAGGAACTGCAGTATGTAATTTTAGCACATGTTAACCCTCTGAGTAAACGATCAACTTAAATCTTGACAACCCACATTAGGGTTTTATTCTGGCTTTTTTGCTTTTATATGCACATATCTTTTATAGTATCCTGAAGTTTCTTGCCTGTTTCTGGCCAAAAATATATAAAATGTACTATTGTGTAGTAGTTACAAATATAGGCGTAAAAATGGAAATAAAATTAAACAAATAGTACCTTTTACAGCAACTCATTCTAAACCTGCATCATACTTCCAGAGGGAGTGACTGTTGCTGGAGGACATTTTGAAGGCTAAATGGGAAATTCAGTTTAGGGGCATCCTCATGGTTTACAGAAGATGACATGATGATGGCCACAAAAGGTTGCTTCCATATAGTTTCTCCTAATGACAGTGTCGAGACTTGGAAAATGGCTTGAGGACATGTTCTGTCATGTAATAGCATGTAATGATCTAGTTGAGAAGTTCCTGGTTCCTTTGCATCACATTCAGGAAAGTACAGGCATCCTCTCAGCATGACCTGGTTATTCTGGCAGAATCATTTTAAAAGATTAGCATTGATGAATTGAAGAACTACCCTTAGAATAGCTAGACTACTTCTAAATCGGGGAAAATACAAGTAATTTAATATATATGTAAAGCCTAAACTGAATTAGCAAAAGTTTTGTCTTAAAATGTAGAAACTAAAAATGATTCACTAGTTCTATTTGTAATATTTAATAAAATGGGCATTTGCACAGAGTATATATATTTCTGGTTTGTTAAAACCTCAACACAGCATTGTAGTTTTTTATTTGGCCATTATCCTGAAGTTGGCTTCTACAGGAATATTACACTGTGTAGACATTTGCTTCAGATGTGATAATTTGGGGGGAAAAAAAGTATAAAATGGCTCAGAATTTCACTTGAATAAAAAAGACAACTTTCAAAATCATGTTCTAAAATAAAAAATAACATTGTGAATTTTATAGTTTCTCTTATTACTCATGCCAAATAGAATTTTTCTTCTCTAAAGTTTTTTCACAGTGTTTTTTAAAAGTCACATAAATATGGTTTCCTCGCTCTCTTTCTTTCTTCCTTTTTCTTTCATATCATGCCGCTCAAAGTATCAATATGCTGCCCAAAATGATATGCAGATTTCATGATGTTTCTGGGCAGCATAAATACATTCTCCAGGAACAAGGCTAGTTGCACACAGCATTGTTCCCATTCTGAGTTGTGTTTGCTCATGGAACTGTCCATATGAGCAATCGTGGCTGCAAATGTGTACCGGCAAATTGTTGGAGCACTAGTATAAAGCTTGTTTGCACTTCTAGTTGGAACTAGAAGAACTAGTTAGAAGTTGAAGTTTTTTTCAAGTAACACTGAAGTTCGGTTTCTCCATCCTAAGAAGTGCATCTTTCATTACCTCAGACATGACAATTTATATATTAAAAGCTCTGAATATTTTAAACACAGGAATTTCATCTTGTGAATCCGCACACAAGTGGTACAAGTATATAATTTATTTTTTTTTTAATTCTCCAAGTATTAATAATCTAGAAGTGAGATGCTTAGTTGAAACTAGTTCTCCAGGCTTCCTTGGTAATACAGAGAGATGAACATTCCAGGATTCATTCATCTCACCTGTCATGGGCATGTATTTTAGGCTGGACTTGTGTTTTGATTAACTGATTGGTCTCACTCCATTCACTGTAGAAGGAACTGCTGGTGGAAGCTTACATCAGACACCAAACTTCAGATTATGAGTTTAGCAGAAAGTCATCTGAGTCATCAGGAGACTGATCTCTGAACGTATGTCTGTTGGTAGAAGGCCTGTGCATGGCCTCAGTTACTCTCTCTGGAACCTGAGTAACATCTTAACCCGAGTGAAGCAGATAAGTGTCTTGTTGGAGAATTCCACTGGGGCAGGAGGTGAAGGGACCAAGGAACTGCTATACAAAAGTTCCAAGATTTTAGGTTTTGGGAAAGGTCTGTATCTATGTCAGATCCTTGACTATGACCATCCAACCCTGGACACACTGAGGAGAGAAGATGCTCAGTAGATGGGGCACAATCACTGCCATTTTGATGTTAATGGTTGTAATTAGTTAACATTTGGATAGGACAGGGATTAGTTTTCTGTAAAATGAAGCCCTCAGCCAAGGTAAAGCCTTCCTTGCCACTTACCTACACTAATTTACAGTAGGTCAAGAATGGCACACTTTTCTCCAGCACTGCCCTCCCCACATTATACCACAGCCTTCCCTTTAGAAGAGATACAACTCAGCCATGTTAATGCAAGACATACATCTGGTAATAAAAAAGTGTCCATTAATACCACATGCTCCTTGACTATTGTGAAAATTTGGCAGTCTTAAAGCAAAGGATGATGTTCATTCTTCTTAAATATAGAGGGAAGTCAGAAGAAAAAAAAATATATCCTTTGCCTTATGCATGAGAAATACTATTCAAAAGCCCATCTGGGATTTTCCTATTACCTTTGCTTTGCTTTGGAATACAGGATTATCATTAAAATAAGATGTTTGGCTCCTTCATCGTACACCATCTTGTACTACTTAAAATGTATGTAAAAATAATCCTAGATCCTGAAAATCCTACTCATCCCCAACATCTTATATGTTTCTGATCTTTCAGTGCATGTTTTATGAACATAATGATAAAAATATTTTTTAGTTTTAGGTCTGCGAGATATTGAGTTTCAAAATGCTGATAGCTTATTTTAGGCTTCAAGAATAGATTTCTGAATATTTGAACTGTTTTAAAAGAGTTTGCAATGATGGTTTTAAATATATCCATTTACCCATATATTTTTTTAATATAACCATATATATGTATATATATGTATGGTTTCATGGAAGTAATAATGGCTCTGGCTTGTTTGGCAGTGTCTGCCCTTTTTTTTTAATCTAACCTCTGAATTCCTGTAAGTGAAGACAGAATATGTGGCCCTAAAAAATATTTGAAACACCAATGAAAAAAAGAAATCAAACACATTAGACTATTTCTAATGTGATAATCTGGGAGAGGACATAGCACGCTGTGGTCATTTTACTCTAATATGTACCAGTCCTTCTGAGTTCTTTCTTCATTTCCCTTTTGAATTTTGAAGCATCATATTGCTGCTAAATTTGACAACAATTGCTTTTTTTAAAATGCTTATTATGTATACAAGGCCAACTTGCTCCCACCAAGCCTGTGCAGTTAGCAGAGACGGATGGCTGTTGTGGTAGGCACCATCTATCACCAAGATGATGGAGAGGAGCATTTCCCAAGGGTGATTCAGGTCATCTAATGTTTGGCCTCTGGAGGTGCCTTACAGTCTGATCTTGGTATTAGCAGGAAAGTAGAACAAGGTCACTTCCAGCTTAATTCCTCTCCATTAAATATAAGCGGGTATAACGTGGACTCCAACCTAAGTGCAATATTCTGGTGAGCTTATATGCAGTAAGCAAACTTTGATGTGAAAATGTAGTACTGATAGCACAGGATTAGTTCAATGGCAGTGAGCTGGGACTTGTCTCATCTAGATGCATCCATCTAAGAGCTAAGCATCTAATCTGGTGCAATAGTCTAAATTTCCCTTATAGGTGCTAGAGACTGCCTTCTCTGATGGATAATTAAAATTCTAGAATGGATTAATCACAAGATGATGGGCCTAGCCCAAATATATTTAGAACATGATTTATTAAGTCATGACATATAAATTAGTGTTTCTATAAATTACAATTTTCTTAGCATTAATGTAAAAAAAAAATAAATCCAGAATACTATGGTTCTACTCAGAGGGTTAACATAAAAGCACTAGGCATGCTGATTACATTGGTGTATCCAAACTGCTTTGCTTTTTTAGCCAGTGTTTGCTGATTTTTTCAGAAAATTCTTGGAAAATTTCAAGTTTGAAATAATTTAAATGTTGTTGTTTAAGGAATTTCTATAACCAAATTAATCTTATTTTTAGCTCAACTTATCACAGGAATAATATGTATCATTGATGCAGTGTAAGTCTGTAGTTATCAATTTTATTAATTCCACAAGTGATTACAGAAATCTCTCTTTTTTTAAGTACTTACTATAGAGCTTACAATGGTGGCATAGGTGACTGAGACTGTCTTTCTTATTGGTAAACAAACAATATTGTAATTTCAAGAAAGTCCTAAGAATCAGCTTTTCAGTTTGGTAGTGTACTAGTTAGGGGAAAGCTATCTCATTACATGCATTGTGTAAATCATCTTTGTAGATGAAGATTGTTCATATTAATGAACACATTCTTTTTCCTTGACATTGTAGCAGAAACTGTTTACTTGTTAATGAACAACCAATACATTAATTTGCTTCAGACTGTTAGAGGGGAAAGTGAGATTCCAGTCATTGACAATGTTATTGCTTTACAGTAGCCCTCATCTAATTTAAATGTAGTGCATACTACAATAAGCAAACCAAACCTGTGAATAAACTCCTGAAAAAAACTGATGGGTCTTTATTCAGTTGGGTGCTTGGATACAGTAGCATGTGATAGAAGGAAGGCTTTCAAGAATTGTTGAAATGAAAGTGATATATCCACAAATAAGAGCTAAATTGCAATCCTTTCCCTATGGGGCATATATGTTTGAAAAGAAAAAATAAAGAAAAGAAAAGAAAAATTGGCTCTGAGGTTTGCAGTGCTACTATATTACCACAAGGCAAGTACATTAAATCATTGTTATTTGCTAGCCTGGGGTGTATGTTAGAAAATGGCATCTTTTTTATTTGGTTTAGATTGTGGGCAGGGAGAGCTTTCCTAATATTATTGCAGTGCCTACTAGTGCTGCCATTGTTAAGGCTGTGTTAGTATTTCCATTATAAACTCTTGGTCTCAAAGGTTTTTAATTTGATTGTAAAAATTCGCTTCAGGCAGAAACTTGGCATACAATTTTTCAGCTCAGAGTGATTCTTTTCCTAAAATACGAGAGAAATCAGCTTGACCTCTTCAACATTTATTTTCTAAGTGCACACAAACATTCACAGACGCAAAGGCAGGTTTTATGCAGCTTGTTTCAGATGAGTTAAGTTTTCAAGCATATCTTGCAGCTTTTAACTACAAAGGTGACAACTCAGAACTTTTGGGCATTCTGAAAACCAGGGAGAAAACTCAGTGATCAAGAGCAGAAATGTTCCACATGTGGGAGAGTTTTATTTTGATGTGAAAAGCATTTAAAGTTCACACTGTAATGGGTATGTATACACCCTGCTGAGTGCTTATGTAATTCCTAAACCTGTTAGTTTAACTCATTCCACGTAAAAAGTGCTAAATCTGAATATGCTGAATTTCCCTGTAAGACTGGGAAAAGAAGCAATTTTGCCTTGTGTTTTGTAGTAGCACCATGGACAAAGCTGACAATACACCGGTTAAAAGGGTCCATGAAGAAAAGAATCAAAGGGACATGTTTTCTCTTAAGGGAAAAAAAATTGTCTGAACAAGAAAGAGTTGAAAGCTCACACTGAATAAGAGAGGTAATAAAAACCATTTAAAAAGCAAAAGTATGGAATCATTTGAAAACTATAAAAGTGCAAGGGAGCCACCAGTGTGGTGAGTCCATGCACGGAGCCAATCACCTACGAAGCTGGAGCAAATTTACAGCTACAAACAGGCATAATTAATACACAAATCAAACACACCCAGCAGCAGATGGAATTGAAATCCTAGTTCTTTTAGCAAACATAATGCAGACCTCTTCCTCATATATTCACTAAGTGAGACCGTGTGTGGCTATTTGAAGCAGCGTTGCATATAGGCTAGGGGGGAAATTAGGTGTTCAAAAAATGGCTGCAAATTGTTTTTAATAGCAATTCTGCAACATGCTTCTACCTCAGTGGGTCCTTTTGGAAAATGACAGCTTTCAAAAAGTGATGTCTATGCATTTTATACTTGTCTGCATATATAGTTGGATAGCCCATGCCAAACGGCTTCAATAAGAATTGAGTTGCTATATTGAGGCTTCATGTTGCCTGCAGTCTTCTGCAGCAGGGGCCAGAGGAAGGGACAAATTATCCATGAAATAAAGAATATGTGGCTTGACCCACCTGTAATGAACGTGTCTTCCTAATCCTTCTTAGTGACTAACTTGCGTGATAAACCACAGTGCTCAGTCATGTCCACAAGTATTCTCCATACCTAAGTGGATGGAGTGAGGACACTGGCTGGAGTTGGGCCATTTTCTAGGCACCCACCTAGAGTGCTGCACATTCTATCAAGCCATGTGTAAATATTAGGTTGGAAAAATAACTGTTTACACCAAATGATAGAGCTAGAAAAAGCATATGGGAAGTGATCAGCCATGACAAATGTCAACTGACCTTTGGAAGACAGCTTCTGTCCAACTGTCAGATTTTTGAGAGTTTTTCCAATAAAACCATTGGAACCAGGAAACCCCAATTGATTTTTAGGTGCAACTTGATCTGTTTATGAGAAATGTTCTTCTTGAGGTGTTTCTGATACATCCTCGTATGTGTTTCCTAATGTAGGAAGACTCTGGACTCAGAAAACCAGGCAATACCTTTATTTCTATGAATCTAACAGACTGTAAAATTACTGATGAGTTATTCAAATACATCTCATTTTAGGTATCTGGAGAAAAAAAAAAAGCAGTGATGAAAAAGAAGTTTAGCTTACTTGTCTAGAGTTACTCTCAGGAAGAGCTGACATTACTACTAGGACTATTACTGCTGCTGCTATTACTACTATTTGTACTACCACTACTGCCGTTGCTGTTCAGAGGTAATTGCTTTTTTTGACCTATGCATCTCCATTAGGTGTCTGGAATGCTTCAAACTTGCTAATAAGACAAGAAGGGTCTTATATAAATAAAAGCGCCTATAAGTTTATTTTCTTTTCAAACAGAATGCCCCCGGCTATCAAAGCTGGGGTCCATTGTATGGTGGGAGTTTGAAAAGACACAGATATTGGTAAATTGAAAGAGAGGATTATTTGTAAGGTATAAATACAATGTCCAAGGGAATTCCTGATGCTGTATCTTGCAAAGCAGAGTGATACTTTTTTTTCTTTTTTGTCTTCTGAAAATCCAAGCATGTAGGAAAAGGCAAATAAACCTTTAAGATATGATCTTCTGACAATTTGTGTTTATCATTAATGTTAACTAGGTGTAGTCTTTGTGAAATTGCTTCACTGTAATAGGGAGTTAGGATTTAAAGTAGGTAACATCAGATATTGATAACTTTTGCCATTGAGAGTTAAGGCGTGGGAGGAATCAAATTGACTGACTGATGCTAAAGAAGAAATAGTTTGGGAGAGCCATTTCTAGAGAGAGTTGATGTGAAAAGGAAGGGAGGAGGACAACTCTTGAGTAATTCCCAGAGGTCAATTTATCACTGGCCATTTATGCTGCTCTTTGGTGTCTTATCTGAGGGGGAAAAAATTACTTAAACTGGTCCAAGGTTAAAGACATATCTGCTACAACTTATTTTTAATTTTATTTAGGAATTAATAATAAGCTTTTATACTCTGCCTGAAAGGAAATTGTTAAAGGATTACTTGGGTGTGAAATTAAATAGCACTTGTCTCATGCATTTTAAGAAGCCATCTAAAGAAGTATTAGCCTCTAAACAAATTTCTAAATTTTTTCAATTTAGAAAAATTGTCATTACATTTGAAAAATAAGAAACTTAGGAATTGTTATGTGGTGTGAATGGCATAGATGAATCTTTAATTTTCAAGGTACTAATTAAATAATTTCCATATAGTATATATTCATGCAAAAATAAGCCAAGTGGGATTTTTCAAGATATGAATGAATGGAAAGATCTGATATTGTCATCTTATCTTACGAACTAAGTCTTTAACTTGCTGCTTACTTTGATGCAAAATACTTGTTTTAAGTAGGCAATAGAAGAGTAGAAAAGGAAAAATCACTTAATACTTCACCTCTAGTCTCAACTTCTAATGAGTTCATGTTTCCTGTGCAGAGAATCATTACAATATATTTCAATTCAGTCATCACAAGCAAGCCACCAAGGAGTTTGATCCAGTTGCATTCCTGAGAAACTGTGCATAGGCTTTAAATATTAGTCATGCAGCCACATCCTAGCTTTCCCACATAAGCCTCTGCACCAAAGTGAGTCTCAATGAGCATGGATATAAAAAAAAAGAAGTTACTATTCAGAAAATTCTCACTTCATGTGTTAATTTCCCAGCACAGGAGGTGAGTTTGGAAATCAAATATAGTTGTGGACTGACAGGCTTTGTGTCTAGTGCCCTTCAACACTATATATACCAGCTCTCATGAGAAATGTGAATACTATTTTGCAGTGGAAGCCTGCTAAATCCCACTAGTGACGGGAAGTTTCATTGCAAATGGCTGGATTTTGGGAATTATCAGGTGATGGAGAAATACAATAAAGGACCAGAGGATAATGCATTGCATAGTGTACTTTTTCATTTGTTCTGACAATTGATTTAGTTTTAATTTTGTACTTCATACATTATCAGCAAGTGTGCTGGAGTATAAAAGCTACAAGTAAGGAGTCCAAGTAATATGAGATCCCACCAGGGCTCTCTGATTATTTTTGCTGAAAGGCAGTAAAAGTGTTATTTTATTTACTTGTGACACAATCCAAATGTTCCCGGAGAAATCACAGAATATTCTGAGTTGTAAGAAACCCACAAGGATCACTGAGTCCAACTCTTCAGTGAATGGTCCATGTTGATAAAAGCATGTGTTTTATCCTACTCTCATTTACAAGTTAATAGTTTCCATTTAACTGCTGGTTCTTGAAATAATTCTTGATGCAGGAGATAGCTGCAGAACTAAAGAGTCTGTCAGATGATGGCTATCTATCTAGAATATTTTTTTTTTCCACAGGGATTGTAAACTGACAACAGGGTTATAGATATATGGTACTGTCGCTTTTGGACTTTGTCTTCCCAAAGACTTTGTCCTTCATCTTATTGGCAGCACGAGTTTTTGTCATGCTGAAGTGAAGGCTAATGACTTGTGAACATCATAATCCTTCATGAACCTTCACTGTCAAGCATTTTCTCCTCTGCTCCCTTCCAGACACCTATAGCCCCTCCAGGCCGTTTGTTCCTCTCTCCTTCCTACACTCCACTTCTCTCATGTGGTACAAATACTGTACATCCATGTGTAAAACAGAGCAGAGAAACTGCTTCAGGGGAATAAAAAAGCTTTACCCTGCATTATTTACCTGGTTCTGGTCATTGCTCCCATACATCAGCATTCAAGGAAAAAGGGTGTAAAAGAAGTCACTGCAGCAGTGGGAAGACAGGACTACTTTCAACAGAAGTGGTAGCTTAAATAGCAAATGAAAGTAAGGGGTAAGGTCACAAATGTGTGGTGTCTATTCTTTATATCTGGTTCTTTGAAAGAATTTTTATTTTGAATAAACTGAAAGAGTGGAGTAATGTGAAAAAATATGGCAATTACAAAAGAAGAAAGACTTGAAGGAAGTCGGGGCACAATCACTTATGTTTAAACATTGCATACACAGTAAAACTGGGAATATATGGAGAAGAGACATCATGTGTTGTCTCTAGATAACCTCCTTCCTTTAGGTTTTTCCAATGCTTTGAAAAGGACAATGATAGAAGACATGCACAGACTATCTAGCAGTCACTTGCTCCCAGATGATAGACGACATACAGCTTTATTATTTGTTGCCACTTAACCTTCAAGATGGGAAAAGGCAGTTGCTGAAAACCTTAAGCCCAGTTGTAGCTTCTTGCTCTGCCCTGGAGCTGCTCTGGCTGGGCCATGCTTTCTGCTTGTCATGGTGGAGGTAGAAGGCTAAAGCCTGGCCTGTTGTGTGCCAGCGTTTGCACTGCTGGTCTCTGCCAGAAAATGCCAGCAGCTGTGGGGCTCCCCTGCACTGTACAGTCAGCAGCAGCTTCTGCTGATGCCTGAAACACCATTTATTCTGGCTAAATGAAGGCCAGTGAAATCCTCTTTTGGAAGGATACTGGAATCCATGATAATATTAAAACATGCGCTTCTGCAAAGGAAATGAATAATGCAGTGCTTGGTTTTGTTGCCTCTGTACTGGCTGTGAGCACATGTCAGACAGTAAACGGGGCAGCAGAAATCAGGCAGCAAACAGAAACCCCGTGGGCAGCTTGCAGGTCAGTAGCACATAATCATAACCAAGTGTTCCCTGGAAAGCACTTGGATTAGGGTTTGGGGTTTTGCTTTCATTTTTCTAAACAGGAAACATGTTCAAAACTCCAGCTTGCCCTCTGTTACTTGTTTGAGTTATGTTCAGGAAAATGGGACTGGAAATGTGGAGGGAAAAAAAAAAAAGAAGAAAAAGTAGTATTATCAGTATAATCAGTAGTATTATATCAAAGAACTATCCAAGTCTTATCATGATGCTCCTGTTTGGGCAACAGACAGATAAAAAAGATTGGATGTAGATTATGTCCAGCTGTTCATTCTGAACTGCAGACAGATTCCACTCTAGGCAGGGAAATCACCTGATTTCACTATTTATTTCCCTTCATGTAACATGGAGTTTGGTATTGTTCTTTTATGTACCATTCCCATGTATATAGACCATAATGTTTCAGGGTATTCCCTAGACTGTTACTCTTTTATACCAGCTCTAGATAGGAGAAACAACATACTCAGGTAACAAATTTAATAAATGATATTACAATTAGAAAACTAAACTTCTAGCAGTGAGGCAGTTGTCTGTTATGAGAGGTTGCTGGATTTTTAATCAAAACCATGATTTTGCATATATTTGTTTGAGCAGATATTGAAGTTTGAAATATATCAAGTTTAATTATGCAGTATAGTAAAAAAAGGATGTGTCTGGTCCAATGCTTCTCAAATTACTTGCATTGAAGGAAATCAATTTATTCTTTTCTGTTAGGTGCCTGAAAAGATAAATTTACTGACCCTGAAAATATATCTCTTTTTTTTTCCTGGCCACAGCCATAATCCTTCTTTCTTAATATCTGAAAAGTAAGTCACAATTAATATGCCACTAGAGAGTTTTCATTATTTCTTCAGAATTATCTCTTAATTTACTCGATTACCCTGATTAAGTAATGAATTTGTCAGTTACAGTTTTTTCTTAAGAATATGAAATATCTCATTTTTGACCAGGCAACACTAAAACTGCAACCGAGGAAGTCATTTAGGCCTAGATTCCTTTTGTTAAAAATCCTTTCAAACTATTTTCTTAATGCACACCTAATTACTGAAGGGTGCAGAGCCCCACAGGCCCTCTCTACCTGCTGATTTTGCAGCCACAGGACTGGAAGCAAAGCACAGTGACCCTCAAGCTGTTGCCCCTGCATTGATATCCTCAGCACAAAGAGAGGAAGTTCCTGCAGTAGTGGTCCCTTTCATTGGCTCAAGGAGGAGAAAACCTAATTGTTTCTTAATCCCTAATATAGGTCCAATTTTCAGTGCATCAGTGAAGAACACTATCCTTCTCTCACTAGTGTGGCAGAAAAGTTCTGTGCTTTTCTGCATTCATTTTTTGAGAACTGTGTTAGTGTTTTTGTTGTTGCTAATAAAACACCTGGAGGTAATTAATTATAGTGTTTTCTTCTAATTTATCTGTAGCAAATGAGAAAGTATTATACATTTCTCTTTTCACGTGAGGAGAAACTGGTCTTGGTTCCCTGCAAGCTTTCCCATTTAACCCAAATGGGTCCGTTAAGTAGCTAACTTACTGACTGCATGTACTAATGTGCTCAGTAGCCTAATTTGGGTAGAATACGCAGTAATTGCCATTAAAGTGTCAACTTTTATCCCTTATAGTAGCTATACTTGGAAGGGAGACTTGTAGGTTCCTGCTTGGACTCAAGGTTGGTGGTACTGATGCCTAAAATTTTGGGGTGTATTTCGTAGAATTTGTAGATCTTTGGGGTTTTAGAGTTGTAGGCTTTCTTATGCACATATTAAGTGGTGTTAGAAGTTATTAAAGCAGGTTTCTCATGCATTCTTGGGCTTTCTGAAGGTCATGGTGTTTTGCAGAGACACCTGCAAGATAACTTGAAGACAAAACAAAAGAAGAGTCCAGAACCCTTGGAGCTCCTCCAGGGGTGCAAAGCTTAGGACGTTGTGGGTGGGACATTGGGGGAAATGGGAATCATGATTGGTTATAGATATCTCATATGTTAATTATTTGGAGGATTTTAAAAACTGTAACATCACAGGGGGCGGGGATTCATCGGGGTTCATCGATGTTCTTCGGTGGATCAGCGTGCATGTGGGCCTTACAGAGGTGTATACCTCCATGCTCCCAATAAAGGTATTTATCTATCTTTACTCCATTAATGTTTCTGAGTGCCTATATTCCAGGATTCCAGGATTTTAGGCATCAGTACCATAATTCCCATAGGTAGAAATTTTCTGAGGCCATTGGAAAGGTTTAATGAGTTTGTATTCCCTGTATGGGAATGCAGAATGGCAGAAAGTGGTTTATTCGGCCCTGACGCTGCTGATAAAACCCTGAGAGAGGAACTCAGTCAGTCTTTGGAGCTTGAGTGGAAAGGAGAATTAAATATATGTATGTATATATATATATATATATAATAGATGGAAAAATCCAAACCACAAATAACCATGTGGCACTTAAATTCCTAGAGACCAGCAGTTCACAAATCAAGAGAACATATCCAGTGAAGAGTGATGAGCTGAAAAGGAGAGCAAAAAGCCTGACACGCTGTAAACAAAGAAAGTTTCCTGACTGCAGGGTTTCAGTGACTCCTTAGTCTAAAATGTTTGGCATTGCAGGATTTGGTGAGGGCCAGTCAGCTGCTGTGGCTGCAGAGCATTTCACACTGCATGAATGTGTGAATGATGTAGTCCCAGTGAAATCCAATACTATAAGGGGAGGAGCAGTCAGCTGGCTCACTAGGACCATGCCAGCATAGGGGTTGTCCCAGCTCACTGCTTTGAAGGACTAGACTTCATGTTTTCTGCCTGATTCCCAAACCTGTGGATTTTTCTTTTAGGCCAAAGAGGCTGCTTGTGCTTTAACATCCTGTCTGCAGGTCTGAGGCTGTGTTGCACTACAGGGTTATGCTCTGCTTGGGAGCAAACTTCACCATAGGCTGGCACATTGGAAGCCATGAAACACATCGAATGAAGGAAGAGTTTTAGAAGTAAAGCTCTAACACCCTCTCATGAGCATGTGCAGCTATTGGTGTCCAGAAACTATTCAACTTGCCCAAATCACAGGAGCAGCATGTGGCATCTCTCTGACATCAGCATTGGATTAGTGAACAATTTTATGTCTTTGAAGCAGAGCACAGAGGTACTACAGCTCTTTTAAAAAAAGCTAGGAAAACAAGCTGTCAGTTTGAATAGCCAAAGTTTATGAGATGGACAAGATCTGGTTTATTTGTTAATGTTTAGCTTGTGTGAGGTGTTCTTTGGTGAGGCAGTGATCTGTGGGTGGCAGCCAACATCTCTAGGAAGCTGATCTGCTGAGCCATAGAACCCACAGAAACAAGGGAACTGCTGAAAACAGGAAGGAACAGACATGGCCCAAGCTCAAGGATGATGGAATGATCATCTGGAGGAATGAAAAGGGCTGTGTAGAATTTGCTACAACCAAAAATCAGTGGAATTCGCTGATGAAGTGAAGACTGAGCGTAAGGATCTGTCTGCAAGGATGCAGTTGGCAGAAGCAGATGCATTAATAAATCGTTTTTATTTCTCTTCTCTCTGGCATAAACACTCTGAGCTTAAAATAAGATGGCTGGCCTGTATCTGAGTAGTTCATTGGCTCTTTCTGGGACCTTCTTCCTGAAAAGAGTAAATTTTGATGGGGATAGCTCAACACTGAACATGACACGAGACTGACATGCAGGGAGACCTTGGCCCTTTCCAAAAATTTGCTTGTTTTCAAGCCCTTGTGCCCTGTCTCCTCTATGTCACCCCTGTGAATGGATGCTGTTGCCCAGTTCACGGAGAAGGAGAAGACTGTTTCTTTGCTCTCCCATTTCTGAAACAAAAATGGAAATCACACAAAGGCAAAGCTTTCAAGGCCTGTTCAGCCCAAGCAAAGCTTTCAGCTACAGCAAAGCACAAGAGGCATATGGGTGATGCACATGGGCTACCATGTGAAAAGGATAAATTCAAAGTAATTTTCCAGAAACTATTTCATGAAAAGGGTAACAGAGGGAGAAAAAGTGAAACAAAATCATTAGAATTTGGAGTAAAATGGCCACATATTTCAATGTGAATGTAAAAAAGGCAGCAAGTTCTCTCACACAGCTGTTTTCCTGGGACACCAGAGCTGTGTGCTTACCCTCCAGTGACTGGGGTTACACTGTAAAAGTGGTAATGGAAATTTAGGCTTGTCAGAAAATTGAAGAGGATAGCTAGAAATCAGGCATCAAACTCTTTGGACTTACTTGAAGTCCAAATGTGGAAGAAAAATCTCCCATAGGACTTTCATTCAGTCTCATATGTGCTGTCTTTCATGTGTATCTTAAATTGCTCTCCAGTGAGGCTCCTGTGCCCCCAGAGCTGCCAATGTACCACCACTTGCCAGAATCTATGGAGAAAAATTCACTGCTTTGTTTGCCAGAATGCCATTAGTTTAACTCTTAAGTTTTTTCTCTCTCTCTGGCCGTCCTACTGTCTTCCTCACCCACTCCTTCATAACTTCTGATTTCAACCATTTTGGAGGGAAGAGTCAGAATTCCCCAAAATAGTTGAGGACACAGAAGTATTGTGAAAATCAGCAGCTCAGCAGGCGAGAGAAGCCTAAATTAGCTGTTGTCCCTTGCGCCACAGAGAGGTGGATGGGAGCCTGCAGTGCTCCGGCCCAAAGGGGTATCTTGGTGGTTGCACCCGGCTGCCTTTCTGCAAGGGGTGCTGGACTGTGGTGGCTGAATGGTTGGGTGGAGAGCTGGCTTGATGCTGCTTTGAGCAGCAGGCAGGATGGACCTTCATGATCAGCTTTTGAAGCTTTGGTGTCACCTTTTCCCACCTGCAGCTGAAGGACTTGAACTCAATGTCCCACAATATAGCTGAATGGCAGGAAAGCCCTGAGAGGAAGCAACAGCTTCCCCTCTTTTTCTCACCTATGCTTCATCACTGGTTGTGAAGGAATGTTATTATCCTTCCTCTTTTTCTGCCCTTTTTTCTTCCTTTTTTGAGTCTTGATGCACTGAAATTAGAGGTGGAAATGCCTGGTCCTAGATTTCCTGTCCTACATTGAATTGTATAATTTTGATCTTTCCAGCATAGAATGGGCTGTTCTGAAATTTTTTGACCATGAATGCAGCTCTTATTGAAACAGATGTCTTCAATATTTGAGTCTTGTGAAGGTCTTTTCTATAAAAACATTTCCTTGTTTCATAATTCTAATTTTCTTCTCAAAAAAAACATTGATTTTCCAGATAGTTTTCCTTAGAAGATATCATTCAGCCCCAATGAAGAAAAGAAAAATATCATGGAGGGGGAGAGAGAGGGAAAATGCCCAAAATTCAACCCCTGAATATTTACACATTTAGATATTTTTTCTTTTAAATCCACACAGGCTGACTACACAAATGGCACTCCCTTCTAAGCCTATATGAACAGCTCCTTAGCTAATGCTCATCAACCTGGGGAAGGAAACCAAGCAACACACTGTGAAATGCTGACCCTACTGCTTGTCCCCATGCCATATGGCAGCAGAAGCTGGCATTATTCTTTGGCATGTGGACCAGAAACCTTTTTTGCCCCAGCCCACTGTTTTTTACAGAAACAGTTCTTCAGCCCTGACCATTAATGATGTGCATGTGTCAGATCACAATGCTCTAACCTGGGCACAGCACAAACACTACGAGGACAAACACATTGCAGTGTTTAAGTAAAAAAAGATTGTTTGACTTGCTTTAATTTACTGGAAATGACTAAAAAGAATTCCACTCTGTTTTTTATAGGAGAAATTTGGATGTAAAGAACTACAGCTCTGTCTAGTCTGGGCCACTGACTTTATCAGGGTGAATCCACCTCATATAGAAGTGCTATAAGCCTCTCAATGCTCTTCAGTTCCCGTGTTAAATTCTTTGATAATTGTATCTTGAACTATTTCCCTTGGCAGTCTGATCTGCCAGTAACCTTTTGATTCAGATTTATTTCCCTGTAGCCCAGTTTAAATGCCATTTACTTTAAATTTGTGTCTGTCTCCCTTGTCTGTTTTTCCTGCTGAGCCCTCAGGTTTATAGGCTGAGTCATTCTTACTTGAGGTTTCTTCAAATTCTTTGCTTTGTTTGTTCTGCTAAGTTAAGCAGTATGTTTCTCTTTCATTCATGTACAAGAACTTAAAATGTAAGAAACTCTTGTTATCCTCACCATTTTTTTCCCCCACTTCATCATTTATATAACTTGCCATGTAATTCAATTCTTCTCCAGTGTCCTCAGTTGGTTTTACATGGAAAAACTGTATGGGGGATGTGAATGATACTGAGTTTCAAAATCAAGTTCTTGAATATTAATAACTCTGATTTTTAATCTCCAGGATGACAGATTGTCAATTTCCACATCTTTGAAATCCTTCCTGCCAGTAGGTTGCAATCCACTTCAGCCTGGCATTAGTCATGTTAATTTGATGACTTTTAGTTTAAATGTTTTCTTTTTTGTTTGCATAGTCGATCTTTCCCCTCTCTTTTCCTCCTTCTTTTCTTTTTGATCATCCTTTTGATGAGCTGGTGGATTAATTGAGCAGGAATTGTTCCCCTGGCTTTCTGCAAATATTCCTTTTTGGCAGAGTGATCTAATAGGTACATAACACAAACTTGGGAACATTTGAGTCTGTTCAGAGTTTGTGTAACACAGCATGTCTTTTGCCTTTGTGCCCCCCTTTTTCTGTCTTGTATAAGGTCTGAGTTGGTCTACAAGCTTCATCTGAACAAGGAGACAAAGAGTTATTTTGGTCCTTAACTCAACTTGAGGAAAGGATTTCTGTCCTTCTCTAATGTTCTTTAACAAAAATAGACTTGCAATCCCTTTCTTGTAATCTCCTGGTATGCAACAGGTCAGAGCATCCACTTCCATCTCATAAGTAAATGAGTGTGTCAATAAAATACAGTTTTGCTACAAAGGGAAGAAAATTTAAATAGTCAAACCTTTCTCCTTAAAAGCAAAACAGACAACCAATGAAAACAATTCTCCTTTATTCTAGATCCAAGAGCACCTACAAAATGCAGAATACTGAGATTCATTTTCCCATTTTTATCTTCCATTCACAAATCCATGCACAGTATGTGCCTCATCTTTCTCTGTGGAGGCTCAGGACCGGTCACTCAAAACATGTTGCTGACACACCGATTGGTTGCTGTCTTCTCTGGAAAAACATTAGTAATGAATTATACCCAGGCAGTGTGCTACAAGCATGCAGGTTTCTAAGTATGAAATTATGGAGAGTGCAGGGTTTAAAAACAGATGCATTCCTCACTGAGTCATACCGACAAGCTGCCAGAAGGAAAGGAGAAAGGGTTCAGACCCCATTTACCCACAGTTTTAGTACTGACCAGTTAGAAACAGCAGGGGACTCCTAGTGGAGTACTCTTTAGAAAATTATTCTTAGATAAATATAATTAAATTTCTTATATTACTAATGGATATTCAATTAATATTTTAATATTGTTAATGACACTAAATTTAGGACTATAACTACTATTGCAATATGAATGATCCAATAAATTACTAGTAAAACAGCATAGCAGATTGTGGTTGCAGTGCTGTAGATGGAAAAAAAATTTTTAGCAGCCTTCCAGTATTTAAAAGGGCCTATGAGTAAAACAAAGAGGGACATTTGACAAGGTCATGTAGTGATATGACAAGGGGCAATGGCTTTAAACTGAAACAGGGCAGATGTAGATTGGATACTAGAAAGAAATTATTTACTGTGAGGGCGGTGAGCCATTGGAGCAGATTACCCAAGGAAATGGTGAATATCCCACACATCTTAAGTGCTCAAAGCCATGTTGGATGGGGCCCTGAGCAACCTGGTCTAGTGGAAGGTTCCCTGCCCATGCAGGAGGGTTGGAACTAGATGATCTTTAAGGTCCCTTCCAACTCAAACAATCCTATTATTCTATGATTCTATGGTTGATTCTGCTCATTAGGGTGAACAGACTGTCTCCTACTTCAGGCACAAAAAGAAGCATTTAGGAGTGAACGATGAAGCCAGTCATTATCTTTTTGGAGTTTTCAAAGGATACATTGGCTATAAAAGCTGAGATATCAATTCAAAAAGGAGGTACGGGCAAAGAAAGAAACTGACTGTTATCAGGAAAGAAACAGCAAATCCACTGAATAATGGAATTGGGAACTTTCTCATGTTACCTTAATATAAGCAGATTAAGCATATTTTTGCTTTTATTTTTCCTGCCTACATCTTTCATAAACATTTGTGGCTCTGTTGCCTGTTTTGAATATTATGAATAAATGTATTTTTCTGATTTTGCTTAGCCCCAACTGAGGTAAGTGCAGACATCCCTCTCCCTTAACCTGTGGCAGGGCCAGCCCCAGACCTTGACAGATGAGCTCTCTCTCCTGGACCTTGTCCACTCCATCCAGCAGTGTACATTACAACAGCAATGTCAATGCAGTGCCATGCTCCCCATAGCATGCTCTTTGCATCCCTGGAGCTCTAGCCTTTGTGGCCCTCTGAAACCTTGTGCTAACACTAATGGCAGCTGGGGACTCTGAATGAGGTCCTGTGTAGGTTTTGGTGTTCCAAACCAGAAAGATACTGAGAAGGAATGCTGGTGCAGTGCTGTGCCCCTCATGGCACGCTTCTTCCAGACCCAGTGTCAGTTTGGTAATGTGTGGAGGCAGCAATGTTGATGCAGTGGCATGTTCTCCATGGCATGCCTTTTCCAAGGTTCTTGGAGCTGGAGCCTCTGTGGCTTTCTAACAGTAACCCTAATGACAGCACAGGGCTGAGGCCGAGGTCCCTAACATCACAACTGTCCCAGATTAGAAAAGTGTAGAGACCAATGCTAGTGCAGCACCTCTGGGGTGCCCTTTCCAGCTCCAGCATTCTTGGAGCTGTGGGCGTTGTGGCTCTCTGAAGCTGAAGGCTGTGGCTGAGTTGCCAGCTCCCACAGGTGGCCCATTTTGCAAAGTTTGTACTCTGACTGGTAAGGCATGCCAAGTCAAGCAACGCGCTGTGCCAGTATTGCTTTCTGCACACCTTTCTAGTCTGGGCCTCCCATCTTTCTGGGTACCTCAAACCCAAAATTCCATTAAAGGAGTATGGTTGGGATTTCCAGAGGCCCAAAATGTACAGCTCCATGGACAGTGAGGTTTTTACTGTCTCATTCTAAATAAAGTGCCTTAATGTGGAGATGTCTGTTTCCTTAGCTGCTTGATGGAAATTTTTTTTCAGACACTTTTTGTTTAGCTTCCCATTAAAAACCTCTTGCTTGTATACTGTCATATAACAAATTTTAAGGATAAATGGAGGTAATAATTTTAAGGCATTGCCTTATATTTCTGGTCTTTACTTTATCCTCTGCTCTGCTCTGTGTTATGCTAAAATGCTATTGCAAAGATTTGCTGCATTCAGAGCAGGAATTAGCTAACATGTGGAAAGGTTATTTCAGGTAAGGGGGGGATGTATTTTTCATATCTTTGTGTATTCACCAAGTCACTAATGCAGCATTTTCTGGTAGACATGGACTAACTTTTGTGACACAGCCATGGCTGATTATTGTTCCATGTGGAAACTGGGCAAAACTCTGTTTTTCATGTCATGCTTCACACCTAAATTAACCACAATGGTTTTATCTGAGTTTCATTTAGTTTCTGGTTTGTTCACTTCTTAAGAGCTATAAAAACAAAAGACTATAAGGGGCACAACCCCTGTAGAAAGGAAAACACAACAAGGTCTTGCACTAGAAATTCCGTAAAATTTTCAAGTCTGTTTTTATTAAAAAGTAAATAAGTATAAATCATCTATTAATTTGCTTGCTGCTTCTTTGTAAGTAAATATATATATGTATACAAGTGTTTATATTTATACACACACATATGAGTGCACACATTCTCTCTCTCTCTCTCTGTATATATATATATATACATATATATATATATATGTGGGTGTAATGTGTTTGTATTACTGCTTGAGTACATTGGCAAAACTCTGGTTGAAACTTGAAGACTGGCTTTAGAAATTAATGCTAGCTATTGATGATCCAGCTGACATAGAACAAATGGCCAGGAGAGGTACCTACAGCACAGACTTGAGGATTGGAAAAGAAAACAGTTTGTGTGACTAATATCTGTAAGATGCCATGACACTTTCACTGACTTCATACTCTGAGAAACTGAGCAGTCACCTGCTTACCCTTTCCAACCATCGTTTGGGCTAATTAGGGACCAGTCATAGATACACACAGATTAAAAACAGTGCTGAGAACTATGTTCCAACCTCTCAAGTTCTCTGATGGCTTTCTCTGAAATACACAGTGTTTTGTTATGATTCTGGTTGATGCTGACTTTTCACGAAAACTAGCTCTCTTGGTTCTAATGGAAATTCTTCAATTCTTCTCAGAGGAGGTTTTCAGTGGATTTATACCACAGTGTGCAGTCTTACCCAGCATATAATAAAGTATATTAAAAGTATATTAAAAAATACATACTTAATGGTCTGTTCTGCTGATGATATACATATATAGTCCACTTAGACTGTGGAAACTACTAAAAAGGAAAACTGAGCTGAGGGGAAGCAACCATATATTGTATAGTAAACTATGATCTTTTCTATATTGGCTAAAAAGATCTCTGAAATATATCTGAAATGGGAAGTTTTTGCTATTGCCATAAAGCAGTGCAAACGAGCATCAACCACAAAGCAGGATCTTGTTGCTGTAGATGCTATACAAGAGAATAAAATGTTCATGACTGAGTTCTGAAAAAATAAGAGATAACAGTAAAATGAAAATTTTATTGTGTATTTAAGTAGAAGTCTTAGTAGAAGGAGCTGAGATTTCAACTTAAAATGTAATACTTTTCTCATTATTTCTTTTTCTCACACACAACTGCTTCTACACATCCCTTTCCCACCCCATTCTCCTGTTATGTTTGCCAAGACAGGGGTCTACATTTAGAAGACAAGAATTTGCATCTCTTAATAGTTTTCTTTTTGTCTCGTCTTGCTGATGCACTGTTCTTTAAGGGGCAATAAGACCAGTCATTTTTGCACTACCCATTGATTTCATATATAGGCTTAGAGACAGAGGTTGGAAAGTTGAGAAAAGAAGAAAAATTCCTCCATCAGTGCATAAGGACTCAGAAATTATATCAGTTCCTACCTGGATGCAAAGGAAAGGAAAATCACTAAGCTGCTGGGGGGGGGGGGGGGGGGAAGTGATTTTTAATTAACAACTGGAAAAAAATTTGCAAAAGGAGAAATGATCAATGTGTGCTTGTGTGTGTCCATGTTAAGGCTCTAACTTTTACTTCTGAAACTTGTGTTTGTTCCCAAATTTCAGAAGACTTGCCTTTTATTATAATGGAGACTACATAATTTATTGTGTTAGAATGATACTGTAGAGTAAGGAACAAGTATAAGGGAGATTGAGAGAAGGCTGCCTAGATTTTCCTTATTTTTGCTACTTGACTCTGCAAGGTTATTCATAGTATTTTAATATAGCGTTTGCTTAGTTACATCAGTGTTTGAATCTTTTTAAAGGCATGAGAAAAACATGGTGCTACAGTGCACAGCACATCTCTGTTTTCCATTTTAGTAAGCTACACAAATGTTCCTGTCTTTTCTAGCTTATATCAGTAAAGACAGTGATATTTTAGGATACTTGGAGATCAGATGAAGAATTAGCTCTTGCCAAAACACCTGGCTTTGATGGACTCCCAGCAGCCTTATGTAAAGATTTTTCACAGTTCATTTTAGATCTGATAGGGAATAAGTTCAGTAACTCTAGAGAAAGTGGCTGTTTGCCATGCAATAATTTAGCATTTAAAATAAATCTAATAAATGCCCAGAATGTGATACTTATTTCCTGATTTCACTAAGTAATGTAGATGTAAAGATTTTTATCAAAGGCACTGGCCACTAGTCTTCAAGACACTATCAAAAAATCAATTCCCCAAGACGAGTTTGGTTATGTTCACCCCAGACATGTTCTGTAATATCAGACAGTTAATTAATATACTCCAGGTCTCCTGTAGATTTAATCTCCTCTCCGTCTGTGCCTCATCTCCATTGATGCTGAAGAAATATTTGACAGTGAACTTCTATTTATAACTTTACACTCCTTTTCTCTTCCGGAGCCATGTTTTATTACCTGCAGTGTTTGTAATCTGAGCCTATAAGCAAGAACCAAGTGATTGTATCCAAGACCAGTTTGGCTTTCAATAACCCCATTGCATAATCTCTTCCCTGGTCTTCTCTTGTAAAATTTGCCTCAACAATTAAAACAACTAACACTGGGCTGAGGGTTACAGGTTCTTCATTTATATTTTTTTAAGATTAAAAAAAATTATTTTCTGTTGCTTATTCTGTACACTCAGAAGTCTAAAATGGGGAAGGATATACTTCTAAAAAATTTAATTGCCTATTAGGCAGTAGAGCCATGGAGCAGCTGACATATCCTACAGATCACTTTTCTGTATGTTTAAAAATGTCATAAAGTCATTTATTCACAGCTCTCAAGAGTATCTGGTTCTAAATGAAGTTTTAATTAGTCATATGCCTTGCTGTATTCTGTATTAACTCAGGAAAGGCACCTGGGTACAATTACGGAAATATAATTATGACTTCTACCCAATGTGAAAAACCATTACAAAAACCCAATCTCAGCAATATTTTAGAAAAGGGCAGATGAGAGTTCTGGAAGTATGATGAAGTCTTGTACATATATCAGTAGATATTTAATAACAAAGGTAGCACTATATAATATATTTAGTTCAGGTTACCTCATCAGGAAGGGGTGTATTCATGTCAAGCATTTAGAAAATGAAAATGGTCAACTCATACCCTGACCTGCTTTCCTTAAGCAGGAGAGAAAAAAGTAATAATAAAAATGTGCTAAGAAATAACTGATAAACACAGGTGAACAAGCACTATTTTTACACCTATTATCAGAATACAGAAATAAGAGTATGTTAAATGAAATTGCAAGACAGTACATACCAACTGGACAAGAAAAGCTATTTCCTCTATCAGCAGCTATTCTAAAAGATTAGAAATATCTGGAAAGCCTGCAACAACTTTGTAAGTAGGTTTTGCAAATCCTCTCAAATGGAGTAGAAAGCTTTTAAAGAAATATCTGAAATTCTCCAGGGAATAATTTTAATAAAGATTTGAAGGCATAATATTTCAATAGGTTTCAAAGCACGATCCAATTTTCAAATGGTGGTAGATAGAAATAAAAGTCACCAGCAAGTCATGACATGAGTGGTTCCCAGAAAGTTTCTGCTGTCTTTTTTGATTGTTATGGCCATACCATTGACACAATCTGCAGGGTAATTTCCTTACAAACTTTCTAAGCCCCACCTGTTGTGAGCAAACCAATGGAAACTCAGTGAGCCAAGGAATTTGGTAAAATCATAATCATAAAATTGACTACAATGTTAGAGAATTTACTAGGATTCTACAAGAACTGACTAACAAGAATTTAAATACTTCACTTACTGTAGAAGAAATTATATAATATCTGAAACTGTATAAAAGACATCCTGTAGGTATTAGTGTTATTAAGAGTCAACTAATTCTATATTATCTTTGCACAGTTTCTTCTTTTCAAACCTAACAAAAGTACTCTGTGATTGATTCCTTCCACATTGTCATCAGATGTTGATGACAGTTCAGCATTACCAAGCTCTGAAATATTTGGTTCAGAGGGTACCCTCCTGCCTTTTTTACACTGTTTATTTAATTGTGTTCTCATTTACCTAAACAGGAAAGATTGCAAACTGATTAAGCCACTTGGCACATCATAATTAGAGAACAGGGTTCACTGCTGTTGGATCTGCTGTCACTGTAAAACAGAAGTACAGAATACAGCTGCCTATTAATTGGAAATCCTTGCAGGAAGTCCTCTACACCTGTTCACTGTAGCATTTACTAGTTTCCAAGTTGTTTATAACAGTATTATAAGAAATTTTATTTGATGCTGTAAACCCCTCAGAAACCAACAATTCTGATTGTTCCAGGGATTGCTTTTTCTACCTGTCTAATTTCAGTATAGTTGCAACTCATTTTGCATGAGAAGTGACTGTTGGTGCATAAGGGTTTCTGATGAGGATTCCTTGATCTCAGACTTTTATCCCATCTTTTAATCCCATTGTGTCTTCATTTGTTTACTTTGTTGGCTTGACAGCAGAATTTGCGTGCCTCTCCATAATTTCCTGAGTCAGTGAGATTTCATGCTACTGCTTCTGTTTGAACAAGCAGCACCTGTACATGACATTCAAACCCAAACTGTTGTCCTAGCCAAAGCCATTCCTTTGCAAGATACTAAACTGGCAGCTCTAGCGATCCGTAATTAGTGCATCCCCTTGTTGGCCTTTGCAGAATGGCAGGTTGGAGTAGTTTTCTGAGTAACTGATTATTTGATAATTCATTTTGGTGATTGTGAAAAAAGGAAAAGATTCATCATGCAATTGCAGGGTTAATTGAGGTGAGGAATGTAGAAGGCTCAGCTTGCTTCTAATCAGTAGATATTCGTCCAGGGAGACACATGGTTGCAGACATTAAGAAAAATGGTTAAAAATGAGGAAAATATTTATTAGAATTCTATTAATTCTTTGTCTGGAACATTCTACCCCAATAAATATTGGCATTAAATACTATAAAGTAACTTTAAGACTATAAAGAGACTTCGTACCATATAAGTACAGGAAAGTTTTGAATGAAATATAAAAATATTTCCAATACAAGAAATTCACAGGTGCCTGTTATTGTTTAGAAAATTGCACAAATGAATATGTATGTTGGGTAATGAGGAATTAGCTGGAAAGGAGACTTAGCTAAGAGTGAAGTCAAACAAATTTCCTGCATCTGTGTTTTCCATGGAAGGTGCTATTCAGAGGGCATTTCCTATGGGAAACCAGACATTGGCCTTAAGAGAGACTGCAGTCTCTCAGGAGGAAGTTATGAAGGAACTTGAGAAAGACAAATGCAGTGAATTACAAGGAGCAGATGGTATTAATCTGAGGAGCCTGAAAGAAATAAAGTGTGAAATAGCAGAGATACTGATGAGGTCTTTCCATGTATGGTGATTGTTACTGGGGGCTTCAAAGTCATTAGATTCAATTAATTTGATTTTTTTTTCCCCCTCAGCAGAGGTAGGGTTTGCTCCAGAATCTACTGCCTAGATCAGCTTCCTTGTGGTTTCTGGACTGGGAGGATCACTAGGGTGCAGGATGTGAGGAAGGCTAATTCAGTTAGCTTAGATCAGTATGACTTCTTTAGAGGAAAACCTTCAGAGCTTAAATTTACAGGCAGGCAAAGGAAATGGGGAAAAACTGATTCCCAAATTAAGTCATGGGAAAAGATTTCCAGTGAACGGCTCTTTACTAGTGTCAAGATGTCACCAGTGAATAGGGAGCTGAATAAATCTGTAAAAGATATACAATTGTGGGAACTAAAAGTTATACAGAAATGGTAAATACTGTAAGCAGATTTGCATATGTATATATGGGCTGAGAAGCAAAATGTCAGATAAGGTAAAACCAAATAAGTAATGGTTAAGGAGTAGATCCAATATAAATAACGTATCTGCTTATAGAGCAGTAAGTGGTGAATTCATAGAAGAGTCTATGCAGGAAAAATGCAAAATGTCAGAGAAGGCTGAAAATCTATCTGTGGATAAGAAATATGCAATAACTTCTTGTGTGGAATACAGGTGAAAGCACACAGTGCTATGCAGCAAATGAGGGTGAGAAATGGAAAGGCAAAGGTATTATTCTGACAGCTATTCACAAAGAGATTTTCTTGAAGCAAGAAAGCCATAGGAGCAAACAAGTCTCAGAAATTATTTTTACTAAATCATAACAGTGGCAAAATAGTGATAAACATTCTATTTATAAATTGTATCAAATATTAAATGTTCAGCTGTGACACTAAAAGGAATGCTCCAACCAGAGGGTGGTTGGTCGTTGGAACAGGCCTCTAGGGGAAGTGATCACAGCACCAAGCCTGGCAGAATTCAAGAAGCATTTGGATGATACTCTCAGGCACCTGGTGTGACCCTTCAGGATGGTCCCATGCAGGGCTATGAGCTGGACTCAATGATCCTTGTGGGTCTCTTCTAACTCAACATATTCTGTGATAACAGTCCTCTTTCTGTGCATGACTCTTTAATGATTGGGGGGGGGGGGGGGGGGGTTTTTTTATA